>VWYI01035379.1:4623-22525 GCA_013399455.1 Anthoscopus minutus
ACAATGGGTGAAATACAGGGAAATGTGCAATCCAAGAACTAAGTTGTAACTGCTAATGCAGCATGAAGTGCAATATTGTTTTGATTACCAGTGAATAGATATATCAGCAAGTAGAAAAAGAAATATAGATGCAGACCTTTGCTATGATCTGTCTTACAAACACAATTCAATTGAAAATTTTTTTACCTGTAACTGTTTGCACCTAATTCTGCTACTGCTTTGCATGCAGTCACAGATTTACTTTATTAGGTATTCTAAGAACACAATAAAAATTATGCTGGAATTTATAAGTAGTATTTTTTAAAATTAACCTTATAATCTTCTTTGAAACAGAAAAAATTGAGCTCACACTATCATACCAATGTAGTAACTGGATAGTGGGATACTTAACACTCCCTAGGTAAATAGATGAGTATTTTCATTCAAATTTAATACAATGGCCTGCATGTACTATGTAGTTTTGCAACAGTTCGTTTTGAAAATCATTATTACAGGCTGATTCAAGCTACAAGATACTTCACTAAATAAAGCTTGGAGCCTTTTACAAGAAAACAGTCACAAGTAAAAGACCTCATGGACTTTGTATTTAGGATATGTCTAAGATGCTTGGGTGCTTAGTTAACATCTCAATTAGACTTAAGTACACATGACCAGGCATCTAGACCCTTTAGTGAAAAGCTTAGTTCCTTGTAAAAAACTCTTGAATAAATTCCTGTGATATTAATGAGGCTTTTTTTTCTTTTTTATTAGATACGTTTCACTGAGCTGTAAATAAGAGTTTCATTCTTATATTAGTGAGCTGTGCTAAGCATTCAGAACAACCAAGGAAATTCACAGGGTTTCTCTGTGGTTTCTCTGAGGTTTATGAGATGGGAGAGTCAAAAGTGACAGTCAGTTTCCCCTCAAGCTTTCCAAAACTGCAAATACTTTAATCATGAGATTGGTTTTTGAAATAACACTGGTAAGATTTCTTAGTCATTTTTCTTCAGTCCTAGGATTATATTACCAAGATTTTCTTTGCAAGCATGAAAAGTTAAACTATACAATTAAGTGTGAACACTTTAATCTGAAATGATTTTTTGTAACTGAAGAATTTGGAGGCGTTAAGGAGATCTGTGGTGATTTTGATGGTGAGCAGAATGGAAAAGGAGGATTAGATAGAATAACACACCAAAGAAAAATCTCTAAACACAATGAAAACAGTCCTGTCTTCCATGCTCTGCATTGTCTCCTGCTGCAAGAGGCTGTCCTGACAAACCTTGTTTACCCAGACTGGCATCCTGGGCACCAAAGCTGAGATCTCAGAATGCAAAAGCATTAATGACAAGAGAAGGATTCTTAACTTGGAAGATGAAATATGTTTCTGCTCCTGAATTGCAAAGAGCCAATAAAGAAGGTGTTTGATCTTGAAAAAGCAATCTGCTCCCTGTGCTGGATGACAGGAATAAATATCTTCACAAATAAAAAAAATTAAGGGCTCATCACACTTTGTTTTTCTGTTGAGTATTTTGAAGTGGAGCAATATTTCCTCTTTGATTTACCTAATGTCACTAAAGCCAAGAGAAGTTACTTTTGGAAAGAGATGTTTCTCCCAGACAGGAAATTACCTCTTATTTTGTCAAATAGCCAGTGGGCCATATAAATCATAGCTGGCCTGCAGACATTTATCTGATAAGGATTCCTAGGAAGGTGCCAGATTTTCTGGTTTGATAAGCCACTGCCCCTCAGGCAGAAAGCAGGAATGATCCTGTGCTTTTAGCCTGCTGCACTAAAATTCTACAGAGTTTCCATGTGTGTTATTGCAACTTTTTCTATATTGGATTATTTTACCACATTGAATGACCCCTGGGTTAAGTGAAAAAGTCGTCACATAAAAGTGAAGTTAGACAAATTGGGCTTTAATTATTTTCCTCCAGATTTCAAAGCTATCCCACTGTTTTTCATGCTGTGTAATTACTAGGTTTATCATTAGAAACAGGCTTTGTTGCTGAGTAGTAAGACACATCCATTCTCTTATGGAACTTGCATAAAGTTTTACAAAAGCCAAGTCCCAGCTTCTTCCATCATCTCAGACTATGTGCTTTCAAGGTACCTTTCTTACCAAATATGAAAAGTCCAGCAGACATAAAAGTTTTGGGTTTCATTTCAGCATAGCACTATGCTTTAGTACGTCATTAAATGTACAAATGCTTTAAGGCATTTACTGGAATTAGACTTTGCAGCTGTTGGCACCATGTATCGATTTCATGGCAAAGCAAGGAATGAAGTACAGAAGTCATAGCTTGCAGGCTTCACAATTAAGTTTTCAGAGCATGTAAGAATGAATAGTTCTACTTCACATTTTATTATTCTCATTTGTCTAAAGTATCTTATCATTTCTGTTTAATATACAGGAAACTTAATTCATTCCCATGTTCCAAAGTGCCAGATAGATTGACAATAATGTTGAGAATACTACATCTCTGGTAATAAATATTATCAAAAAATAATTGTAATTCTCATTCACATATAAAAGTGATTACTGGAATTAGTAAAGTAGTGATAGAGGAACTTGTTACATATGGGATGTGAAACACTGCAGGCTTGTCCACCTTGTGACCTCAACTTGCCATGGAGAAAAATAAAGTGGGTGAATCTAAAACAATTCTAGTTCTCTCCTGTGGAGTTGCATTATTTTCTGCATGTTCAGAACCTCCAGGTTCAGAACCAACTCAAGATATCTAGAGTTACCTTTCATTTACCCATTACAACTTCTATTCTCAAGCCAGAAATAAGAATCATTAAAAATATTGCAAAATTATTTTTTAAAAATCTGATTTCTCACTGCACAGGAAATCACTATTTGACAGAATTGCTTGTTTCAGGAATTCCCTGGTACTTGATACTGCAGTAGATTTCAAATTTTCTTTAATCTGTTTGCATGTTTATCAATTTATTTTCTGCTGTTAGAATTCTATAGACCAACATTTTATAATTTATACTTTGAAATCTACATAAATTATTGCTTCACTTCTAATGCTGTGCTTCATTAGTTTAAGAGTGGGGTTTTGTTGGAGAATTAGTTTTTCTCTTCGCAAACAGGACAAGACTGCCAAGTGACGCGTCAAGAGCTTTTATTTGGGGCAAGCTCACATCAATGCCACAAGCAGCCAAAGATCTCTTTGTTACAGAACATTTTATATGTTTTTCAGCTAATAGCATATTGCTAAAGCTTACAGACAATAGTTCTAACTAGTCACTAAAAGCACACATATACCTGCTTCAAACAATGCTTGCTTGCTTGTTTGCTTTCTACTAACAATAAGTAATTCTTCATTATTAAGCTTAAAACCTTCTACTATCTTGGTAAGCATATTTTTCTGCAGTCTTGAGGTCTATCTTAGCCAAGTCTAAAAACTCAACTATTGTTTCATGTCCTTGCATATTGTATTATTGTATCTTCTTTACTTTCAGGCCTTGTAGCTGCAGCTAGCTCTTAGTTCTCTGTTTTTTAATTTCTGAGGCCTTTTTTCATAACTTCTCAAATTCTTACTTTTACTGTTTGCCACAGAGAAACTGTGTATTTGTGATAATGAATACAACCAAATTCGTCACAAATTACTGTCACTAAGGCACTTGAAAAAGAGGGCATGCTTTTGAAAAACTTGAACAATACAGAATCATGTACATTCTTTAAGGACAAAATTTATCCCATTGATTTGACTGAACTTAGCTCAGAGATCAAACGTCATTCAATAAAACTTGATGGCTTTAACTACCTGCAAATCTTTAGCAGGATGCTGATAAACATGTGGTGTTGGTATGAGTATGGCGGTTTTTCCATGTTTACTGTAATCCTTAATTGCTTCCCTGTTACACTATGACAAATTACCAGTGGTTACTTTTTTTAAGGAGAATTTTAAGAATTCTTAAACATTGTTTTAAAAGAGAAGGGCGCTGTCAAACCTCAATCTCTTTGGGGTGAAACTCAGGACTTCAGCTCTACCTGTGCATTCCTCCTTTCAGTCTGCAGAGCCCTGACAGAGCAGCTGAATTACTGCATTAAAAATAAGCATATAAAGCATTTTATGGAAGAGAATTCTTGTCTAATCAGAAGCCATCTACTTTGGTTTCCATAAATCTTAGTGACCATACATTAGCACATAATGTCTTTGAACACTACTTTTTATTGTATTAAATTTGCAGTACGTAAATTCATTTGGGTTCTTATGAATTGGAGATGAGGTATTGTGTAATGTAACTGAAATTGCTTAATAGCTGTCTTCCAACCATACATTCCAGATTGTTTTTTCCATAGAAAAAAGTAAAAAGCAAACCAAATTACTGCATTTAATATCAGTTTTCTACCCTAATTAAAATTTTTCACTTTGGGGTGTGGCACTTTCTCTTCCAGAATTTTCATCTCAAACAAATGAAGCTAGAAAACACTAAGTTTCTCTCTTTAAGAATCTCATTGTTCATATAATTTGTTACTCCCATTGACAGCAAAGTTTTTCCAAACAGGCTGAAAGCAGCAGTGAATGTTTTTGTTTTAGCAAAGCTTTCCTATTTGCTTTGTTATGTTCTCTGAGGACTCCAAACCCCTGTCCTACCTTCTCACTGATTCTCACAATAGATACTTGCACACACCACTTAGAAAGAAATACCACAAATCCTGAACTTTGTCTTACAATGCAGAAATGTCGCATATTTTGAGTAAGCAGTTGTACACCGGAAGAAAACTGGTTTTGTGTACTGTAGGTTATGAAACAAAGAGCAGTTACATTTTCACCCCTCTGTTGCTCAGAGACAATATTCATGCACATTTTATTGACTTGCAATTCCAATCACAGGTATTTGCAACTTTTGTGGGTAATTATTCAAGAACACAATTAGATATTGATTTCGGGAATCATGACTTTACCACCAAAATTTGTAGAAACCTGTTTTATTGCCAGCTGGGACCCATGGCAGGGATGTCTCCTCCAAACCACAGGTACCTGTTGAGGACAGATTCCAGATATAAATACACATTGATCCCACAAACTCACACCTCCCTGCCCACCCATCCCCACCTTCTCTCTCTTTGTGTTATAATGAGCTGCCAACCTCCTGGTGGTCACGTTTGGTTGTCTTGGGATGAAGGTTGAATATCTTCCCCAGCTTTTGAGCAGTGGAAGTTTGTATCCCCTTCAGGTCAGTTTGTCCAGCTCAACTCCACCCATTTGGTCTTGGCTGGTTTTTGAAGCCATAGGGTTCTGCTTTGCTGCGTTTTCACAATACCTAGGTCTTGCTTTACTGAGTTTTTGCAATATACCTTATACCTGGAAACTAAGTTCCTATGTGGTTTGTTACAAACTCTTTCTGCTATGTGTTGTATTTCTTCTCTACCTGTTAAGCATATTATAGGCTTCTAAAATTCTAAATTTTTGAAACCATATATGTTCCCCATTTCAATATTGCCACAAAATTTGGGGCTAAGCTTTTATTCAAATGCTTCAAAAACCTGACAATGTTGCATTTAACTACTTGCAATGTAGTTGCAACCTTGACAATGCTGCAACTGGGTGAGCAAGCCAGTTGTATCCACTGGATAGAACATCAACCACTATTAAGCAAAACTGAACACTAAACCACACTGTTCCACAGTAAAGATTTGAATTGTCTGGTGCAAAAACAGTCCTATTGATCTTCCCAGGGTGATTTGAACTTACAGAAAAACAACATGAAGGGTTTTTTTAAGATTCCCAGACCACAGATTTTGCTCATGTTGCAATTACGGCCAGAGCAGTGTCCTGGTGGCTCCTGCTGTAACCTTGGAGACTCTGGGAAGCAGCTCAGAGTGCCCTGTATATGCTGGATTGTTGGTTAACCCCATTCTGAGTGTCTTCTCGGTGATAGCACTTTCTGGAACTTGTTTCACTTCAGCTCCTGGACAAATAAACATAAATTTCAATCACCTTTTGTCTTTTCTTATTTCACATGAATCATCCATTTAGAGATGGAGGGTGGGGGTTTCTTTCTGTCTTGTGGTGTTGATAGCAGTCCATATATAGACGAGCAAAATTAGATTTTAGAACTAAAACTCCCTATTACATAAAAAATTGTGCAGTAACAGAGATTAATATCTGAGATGATGATGATGAGTGCTAAAAAACCTTATCAGTAACAGGGGACCATGTTTCTGCAACAAGGTTATCTTGCATAGGGTAGTTACATTTACACTTGGAAAAACTTCCTTTGCACTACACAGACAAATATTCATTGTACAGGGCCCCATGCACAGCCACTACTTTTGCTGTAAGAAGTTTACTGAACATTTTCTTTCAAGACAGTCATAAAATTGGATGTTCTTTCTATTATAAAAATTCTATATGTCAGGAAAAAATAAAACATGCTGATTCATTTAAGGCTGGAAAGGTAGAGTAAATACAATTTAAACTGAGCAAATACCATAAAAGCATTGTCAGAGTAATTTAGTTTTCAAAATTAGTATAACAATACACATCACCCTACAAAATTCCTTTCTAATGATTCTGTTTTTTTCAAGTTAACTTAAGCTTTACATTAATTTTTAGTGCAATGCAGTCAGTAAAAGAAAGTTAACTTTTCAATGTTTTAGGTATTAAAAAAATAAAAGTTTGTGAAAAGTCTTAGCTACATATTTAATTTTAATTTGGAGAAAATAGACCAAATACACAATCTACTAAATTTATTACACAACAGACTGTTCATTTTCTTGAAATTCAATTACAAAAACCAATTTGAGCAATTTAATATTTGACAAGCTCCAAATATTTTGAGTTAACAAGGCGGTTTTACAAATTAGACCCATGCCACGTTTTGATTTTGTGAGATGACATTCACTCAAAGCATTTTTATTAAGCTGATTATTACTGTGGTATGCAGCACCTACTTTAGACAGCTTTTCTTACAGGCAATGTAATTTTACTCAATTTCTCAGAGCTATAAGAATATGGACTTTTAAAATAGGAGTAATTATAATTTGCTTCCAAACTAGCAGAGCACAGCAGCTCAGGAACTAATCTAAGACCATATTCTCCACATTCACTTCAGAGAATTCCATGTTTGCACCAATTCCAAAGCTGTGGATTGTGGAACTTTAACCAGAACAGACTGGATCTAGCTTCAGGAAAATCTGCACTTATACAATTGCAGATGTATTTTGTTTTTATTTTGGAAGATACAAAGGGGCATTACAGAGGCTAGGCACTTGAGATTCTTAGAATTTCAAAACTGACCTAATTATTCCCATTAAAATCAGTACAAAATTTACTATTGACTTGTATGAATATACAGCTAAACAAGTGGTAAGTAATTTTGCATTTGCCTTTTCAGAAAAAAAGAATGTATTTATTTGCACCTCAAGAGACAGGCAAATAGTATTGGTCTAAATTTTAACATCCCTTCCAAACTTTATGTATTTAAGTGGAAACTGTATCTGAATATAATCAATGAATTGATTAAGGATCTGGGAATTTGACCCCCTGACTGACTGTCTTGATTTGAAAGACAGGTGTCTGCTAAGGAAGGCAGGATTCTCCCTTGAAATGGAAAATGTATACTCCCTTCCCTTCCAAGTTTATATAATTTTGAAATTAAGGGGCTTTCAGGCAAAGAGATGGGAATCGTAATAACAGCTCTTTATTAGGAAAATTAAAATAAAAATTCAGTAATACAAGAAAACCACAGAGTCAGAAAGATACAAGAAATACAAGAAAACCACAGAGATGTTGGTAGCAGTCCAGTTAAATGGTGGCTGCAGTTCTCCTGGAGTGACAGATGTGGTTCTGTTGAAGCAGTGATCCTGTAGAGGGGTATACTTTTCCTCTGCAGGTGGTGTAGATGGGTCTAGTCTTCCTCTGGGAATCCAGTGGAGAAAGGCTATCTGTGGTGTTCCAAGTCTCAGATTATATCCATGTAGGAATGCTTGGCTGCTCCCCCTGTGTGGAGTATCTCACAATGAGGATGATGTGATGTAATTTTATCAGCCATGCAGGGAGATTCAATGACCTATTAACAGAAGATATCCCCCTGCAGGGAGAATGGGTCATGAAAAAGATAAAGAACGCTGCCCCACCTGGTTTTAACAGATGGTAATAGGATACATACTTTTGGTTATATCTTTGCATTGCAACATAAGACACTGACAAAAAGAGAAGAAAATGAATTGATATGCTGTTTAGAAGCACTGAGTTTCAGGGATATAACTTCCAGTGTGCCTAGGACTAGGAAAATTTTAGCTTGTTTCACTAACTGCCAAAAGAAATGCCAGATAATTTTAAAAAATACACATATTCGCATTTAAGATTTTAACATATTAAGGTCTAAAGTATCTTATCGGTTAGGCACACCCTCTCTCCTCAAGGATAAAATACCCTATGGAAAGTAGAATTACTGGAAAGTACAACTGAAAAATAACTATTAAAACATATATATGGGAATTCCTCAGGACAAAGAGAGCTTCTCACAGGTCTAGGTGTTGGAATTTCCAAAATTAGGTGTAAAAATAGTTGTCCTTTCATTGCTATTACTAGATGAATTATTTTTGCTTTGAAGTGCCAGATATACAATGTCTAGCAAACTGTAATTAAACAGGACATTAAAAGTAAAAAACCATTAGGCCCTGTCAACACTTTCTTCTTTCTTGACAGAAATTCCTGAGCATAGAGTCTGAACAAGGCAACAGAGGGGTTAAAATGTGGATGGAGAAATAGAATAACTGAAATACAATGAACACCACCAAGTCAAGCACATTGTAGCTATTAAGGCCCTATACAGACTAAAAGAAAATATACCCTAGATTATAATTAGCTGATTTTCTGTTTAATGTATTTATAGTTTCAGCTGGTTGGGGATGAACATAGCATAAGCTCTTCTGCACATGGAAAGGAGGGAACATACTGATTTCAATAGCTGAGTTATTATACATAATTTCATGATTTCACTAACTTGCTGATTCTAATTTTATGGCTCTGATATACTTGAAGTGTTGTTTCTGCACTGGGATTTTTTGTACTTGGAGTTCTTTTGGGTTGTGGTTTGTTTGGGGGGTTGTGTGAAAAAGATGCTGTTTGTGAGGGGACCAAAAATGAGCACTATGAAATACTTAAAATTGCACACACCTTGAGCAGAAAAGGCATTTGAGTGCCCTCTTTGTTCTCACAGTATAAAGCAGTATAAAGCAGTAGACAGTGATGATGAGTAAAACAAAAATAGTTCTCAACATTTCGATGAGCTATCTGGTGCAAAATGCTTTCGTATTTTGTTTTGGGGGCTGGGGGGGTTGAGTTTTTGAGGTTTTTTTCATCACCTAAATTATTCAGACAGACCAATGCTGTTTTGAGCAGAATTTGTTTTCCAGAGCTGCAGACAAATATGCACTACAATATATGTCTCTTATAAGCAGTGGTTTCAGGGATTGCCTATTGATTTCATAGCTGTACATATAGATCACAACCTTCCCTTTTAATCTAAGGTTTCCTTATTAGAAGCTTCTCAGATATTTTGGGTTTTTTTAGGGACAGTGATACATGAATGATACCTCCAGGCAGGTGCTCTTCAGAAATTTCTCGGTTTATTTATCATCACATGACTTTTTTTTGCATCGATGGTAAAATATAGAGAAATATCAAATATAAAATGACTGATGGTACAGTTCATGGCAGAAAAAGACCCCAAAAGTTCTTCTGCCACCTCTGTGGAGGTCTAAACTTCTTTGCAGGCCATATTCTGCTATTTTTTATTCCTACTTAGGAAAGGAAGAGTAGCAATATCTGCCCTCAAGTGAAAGAAACAATATAAAGCGGCCTTTCAGCAGAACGGAAAGGTCAACACTAACTGGAAAAACTGTTGGTTTCAGCTGCTGAGAGCACATATATCCTCCCTGTCAAGGGTGCTGATTTGGCTTGTTCTGTAGCAAATTAATCTTGCTATGCAGCAAAGGCTAGGATCCGTCAGTCAGTGACCCATGACATTTCTGTACCCTGCATGGGAAATAACTCACTCAACGGAAGTCTGTGGAGCACAGTGTGGAACAGTCACAGCCTGCACTGAGCAGAACAGCAAGGTTTCCATCTGTCATATGTTTAGGAGTACATGATTCCCTGAAGTAACCTGAAGGAAAGCAACATGTGTAGTCCCAGGATGCTTAATCTTGTGCGAATACAGTCACTATGTGCTGCCTTAGCTGATAACCTCAAGAGATCACTATTTTTTTAATTAATTTTGTACTAGGCAGATAGGTAGTGTTAAGGGTCTCAATGCACCCTGGAATTTATACATTGAGGCAGTCTCCAACTACATTGTCTTATTAAGCATCAGACCATGAAAGGATCCAATTATATCTTTAGTTAGGTGAGAGTCACCTACAGCTGAGAACTTGCTGTATTTGCACTCATCAGTAGGTCACTATTTTATCAGCAAAGTGCCACTCTACTGTGAGCAACTTTTAGTTGTATGGCATGGCAGCTACGAAATGTAACTGTGTAAGAATCTTTTTATTCTCTTAAATTAAATTGGAAAAAAGAGTCCATCCCCTCAATAGACTTAAAGTGCAGAGGGAGTAATACCAGAGGGAGGAAGAGGTGATCAGGGTAAAATAAGGAAGCTTTCCTTTTCCAAAACCACAGACATCCAGCTGCACTAACTAAAGTCAGACCAATCCCCTTATCAGGAGGAATATGCTGTAAGTGGCATAACTGATACAGGAACAATGCCTACACACACACTTGGAAAATAGCTCATGATGGAGGAGGAAGACTACAAACCTCCATCCCACGACCACCAGAAGGCAGATTAAAGATCACCTAGCAACTAACAGTGCAAGTGCAGATGCAACCCGGAACGAGGGGAGCCATGAACTGAATATAGAGGAGAACTTTGTCAGCCGAGGCGCGGAGCCCTCGGCAGAGCACAGACTCCCCGGCCGCCCAGCGCTGCTCTGCTCACTTTGCCACTTGCTAATTTAATGAATTCATTGTTAATTATTCATTTAGATTGGCTCACTCATTTTATTACGGCTGTCTATAATATTACATGTCTTTTCTCACCTGAAAAATTATCTGCTGAATTTTCACTATTGGAGATTAATAAGAAAACATTAAAAATCCACTTCCTGAAAAAATAGAAAAAACATGGATAAACTGATTCTTCCACTTAGTGTAAGTTTAGAGACTATCTCAAGTAAGGAAACTAACAGGGATCCTACAAAAATGAATGTCTTTTATTTATTTAACCTCTTCTTGTAATTTTCTATTTCTAAGTAATGGCCAGTTGATATGCAACATCATATGCTAAAGTCAAGCCATGTAGAATTCTGAAAAATCCTAATATTAAATCCTTTGCAAGAAGAATGACTCTGAATACAGCAATTATGCACTATGGGATACAGGAATCTTCAGTTCCTGTGCACACAATTTAATATTAACAAAAATTACATGCCTAGATTAAGAGAGAGATAGTTTTAATCTCAGCATTTTATTAAATTATTTCTCTAAAAAGAAATCTCTGGAGTATGTGTGTCCATAATTTTCCCCAGTGAATTAATTCAGTTAAAAGGAATTCAAAATGCACTATAAAATGATCACTCTATAAGTTCTGAAATGTTATTCTGTAACAGACCTGTATTATTCTGAGTTTATTTACATGGACTACAAAAATGGAGAACGAGATTTCCTTTAAAATGTTCTGATTCAATTTTAGAACTGTTTGGTAGGAGTAAGTGTATCCTGAAATGGTCTGTGTAAACTTTATTTTTTCTATATGCAAAACAGAGAGAAAAAATGTGTGAAAAGTCATGTACTGTGAAAACAGAAAATCCCATAGAACTAAAAGCTAAAGTTGCCTCAAAGAACGAGGTAATGAGTATAAAAAAACCCAACCAACCAACCAACCAACCAACCAACCAACCAACCAACCAACCAACCAAAAAAAAGCCCAAAAAACCCCAACAACAATAATCCACAAATCAAAGAAAACACAGAATCTCCATATTTGACGAGTAGGTGGCAGTGGGGGAAAAATCCCAAACCAACCAAATATTGATGGCATGCATGTTAGGAACACCTATTTAAAGGAAAGTCATTCAGACCAACAAGTAATTTGGAGATAGCTCAGCTGTGTTTATAAGATCTAATGTATTCTATTGCATTGGGAGTAATTTATATTCATCATCAGCCATCCTTTAACTGCCACAGGGCAAAGGCTTCCTCTGTCCTTGTGCTGTCCATCACACTGAGGGCTTTGGCCAGAACCCCACTGAGCTGGCAAGAATCACTTGGCAGGTTCATGACACTATCATTTCACACCCTCTCCTCGTGCCCTGACCACCAGCACTGAACTGACAGTGAGAGTTCCCCCCGATGAGTTCAGACTGTTCTTTGAGTTGTCTGTAGTCAAAATACAGACAGACCAAGATGATTTTTCAAAACCACCATTTGGCAAAAAGCTATTAATAATGCTTTAAATTTTGCTGTTATTTGCACGCATGCACAGATGCAGCCACAGTGTGAATAACAGGAATGGAAGCAGAGGAGAAGGAGTTTGTGCATAGCTGTGCAGCTACACTGTGTAATGGGGAACAGATGTGCTCACCTAGGAGAAAGGGAGGTTGGTCTTGGCCTCTATGAAACTCTCCCTGAGCAGATCTACCCCTTAATACACAGGAAAACATAACTTATACTGAGACCTACCCCCTGTGTTTCAAAGGTAATTTCAGATAAATTTATTTCAGTGTGGTTTTTGTTAAAGACAGGACCAGAATGTAAAAATAGGACCAGACTCCCAGTACTAAAAGTGATTTCAACATTTATTATAATAAAAAGAAAATACCTAAAGCATGGGGGCCCATGGGCCAGGTGGGAGCATTCCTGAGGATGTTGCAGCAGCAGCACTTGGGTTCTCTCAAGCAGCAATGTCTTGTCCCTGATGTTCCAGATGGAGTGGCACAGCTTCCTCCGTGCAGATGCCCCTTTTTATCCTGTTTTTTGTCCTTCTGGATTGGTTTCTTTTGGATCCTTTTATTTGCATGAAGGTTTAAGGCACTTGATTGGCCCATTATAGCTTTTGTTTAGGCTGGCTGGTTTCACTGCCCTATTCTTTATATAGGCTGGCTCATTTCGCTGGGGGATGGTGATTCACTTTTCTTAGGTGCAATATGGTACATTGAGTACCGTATTTCTTATAACTACCCTTTTAACCCCTTTTACAATATAATAACCAAATCAACAGTACATGCTTAACAATTATCAACTATTTTACAACAGTTTCTAACCTATTTTTAAGAGTTATGATAAACTATACCATATGAGAGTCACCCACTTGCAATGTTCTAAATTTGATTACCAGTTTTTTCCTTTCACTGCTAAGTCATGCAAGTCATAAGTAATTCCAAATTACAAGAGCAAAAATCACAAGTAAAATAAAAAAAAAAAAGATTAAAAACCAATGAAAATGCTCCCTGAAAATAAAATAAACTCTCACATTTAAAATCATACCTCTGAAATATTCATACATCCTTGATTATCATTCACATTGTGAGGCCTACTTTCTCTTTTTCAGAAGTTTCTCAGCTCTACTAGATCCACTCAAGACTTTTTCCCAAGCAAATTTACAATTTACAAAGCCTTAAGTGGGTTGATTAAAACGTCCTCACACTTTGCATGCATGTTTGGACAGAGCATTAATTTCTCTTACATGCTCTATTAATAAGATCTTTTTTGTAAGGCCATGGTACTGGACACCACATGGGCAAATAGTAAGAACCAATCTTTGCTGCCATTCTATTTAATCAAATAGTATTAGTTATAAGACACATCAAAATATTTGTTGTGTGTCTAGTAGAAATGGTCCCATAAGAAATCAGTGGTACAGAAGTCAGATGAGTATTGATAACTTGTCAGCTGAGGAATTCACTCCTACAGGACACCAAAACCCCATTGCTCTCAATATGAATCATTATTTCTCATTTCTTTTAGTCTCTGTGATATTTTCGTCTCTCATTTGAACAGCAATGCCATGAACTTCCCCAGGTCAGAGTAAAAAGCAGGAAAACAAACTCTTCAGAGCCCTGTAAGAAACTTGCTCATTACATTTGTTGTTCTCACCTCAGCTTTCTCTCTATTCAAAATTTCAAATTCTTGAGAATTTTCTGATCTGGCTGAGAGGAAAAGGGAAGAAAACCACCCCTTCTCCTCCAGGCAAAAGGCTTAGCTTTAAGAAGGGCAACTTTTGTGAGTCCAGCCAGAAAGGCTCTGGTACCCAGCGTTCACACAACTGCAAGGGACCCCCAACAGTGTGTAATGAGAACAGAACAAGCCTTAGGACTTCTCAGTATATTTCAAAACCAAAACCTAAATGTTTCTTTTGTTATGACATACAAAGGATTGGTTTTGTACCTAAAAAAAATTGGAAAAAAAAAAGGAAAAAAGGCAAAAATACCACCAAATGAAAACAAACAAACAGAGCAAAACTGACTGCAGTTTTCTGATAATGTATTGTTAGTGAGATTGTCTGGTTAATGGTTTGGAAAAAAGAGTTCCAGTGCTTCATTTGATGCTTCATGAAATGAAGCAACTTTGTCATACTTCACTGCATTTAGACCTAACAACATGTCAAATTTTTCTGAAATAACTGTGGGTCATTGACTGAGAAAATTTCCTCTAGCAAACTATATGCAGTGAAAAATTCCATTATGATTCAATTTATTTATTTCATAGGAGTGTAGTCTTTAGTGCCACTACTCCAGATGCTGTGAAGCTGCTGATCTTTGAAAGGGAAAAGCAATGTACTAATCGCAGTCCTAAACACCACTGAGAAAAACTTTTAACCTTTTTCTTTATCATCTGGAGAGCCCTCTGAAACCTTATCACCCATGTCCCACTTCATGGCTGAATTCCTGAACTGCTAAATCAGTGTATGTCCTTCACTGGAAGTGATGACAATATTTCATAGGAAATCACAACATTTTACTTTCTCCTCCTTTACAGCCAGTAGCATTGCCTGTTGAATCCCTAGGTGTGTGTCTCTGCCTTCTATTTCATTCCTTGTATCCTTGTTTAGCATAGTATCAAGAAATACATTTCTAAATCAATT
Source organism: Anthoscopus minutus (assembly GCA_013399455.1). Taxonomy (NCBI): domain Eukaryota; kingdom Metazoa; phylum Chordata; class Aves; order Passeriformes; family Paridae; genus Anthoscopus; species Anthoscopus minutus. The sequence goes on from VWYI01035379.1 coordinate 19,717, forward strand.
CTCAGGCACTCACAATTTATTATATGTTTTATGGGATTTAGTACTGGTAGAAGAGATTCAATGTCCTCCAGCAATGTTTTGCAATTGTGAATAAATTTTGAGGAAATCTAAATATATAGTTTTATTTTAAATGGCTTAAATGTATGTCAGTTCTCATGACTACTAAGTTGCCATCTTTGCCTCATGATAATTTACCTTAAAGTAAATTTATTGTCTAAACAAGAGATTAGAAAAGATTCAAAATACTTTGCAAATAGAAGGTAATTTATACATGTACCATTTTCAGGACAGTTCATCTTCTAAGATTCTAATTTTCTTTTCAGGTAAGCAGGATTTGGGCATTTAAACTCTCAGGGTAGAAACCTGAGACATGAGTTCCTAAATCCTTGATTTTAAATTCACCAAGAGAGATGTGTGCTTGTCATTTGGTGTGCAGAACTAGGATCCTCTGCAGCCCTGTACTTTTCATCTTCCCCTTTTGGATGCTATAGGAACATACTTGTCTGAAAACACACACACACACAGATATCCCAAAATTAAAAGTATGAAATTTGCTCCTGGGTATTCTGTTCCACTTTGCATAAATATTCACTGGCAAAAAAATGAGAATCCAGTTTCCCCTTGCTCAGGGAAGCAATTCAGCCATTGTAGTTTGAAGTCAGCTTGGATTTTACCTGGCAAAAAGACTTCTCCCAACCCACAGAATTTCCTTAACTGGACAATTGAAGCAGTTTGACAGTCTCAGCCAGATCAGCCCCAATCACCTGAAAGCAGACAATTGACCAATACATGTTTTACTTCATGTTGCAGTTGCAACCCCTGTAAGATCTTATTATAATTATTCACATGTCTAAGACTATCTGCACTTCACTGAGGTCATCTGAAAAGTATTTTGGAGGAAATGTGGATGTATAAATTAACTTTTCTAATGACAGAAGTTTAAAAGTGGTTACATTTTCCCACTATTAGGCTGCAAAACCTACAGGAATTAGAAGAATGATAAGAAGAAATGTTTAAAGCAGGCTGGGTATTTAACATAAAATGCTGTGATAAATAAAGAAATAAAATTTTAAAGGAATAAAGTACAGATTTGAAACTTATCTTCCTCTTGTCTTTCTGTAACACTTTTTTTGTTTGTGTCCTTTCTGTGAAGCTTTTGGTGTTTGCTTTTTGTGTGGATACCAAAAAACAAATATCAAACATGTCATTATTTCAGAATGTCATTAAGGAACATGGAGTTTCCCGGAACTACCACCAATACGATGAGTAGAAAACTGGGATCTAAGAAGCTGCTACATCCATTCTTGCAAATGACTTTTCCTTCTCCTGGGAAGAAGTTGGTGATATTTCACACATAATTCAAAAAAATACTGGCTGGTTCAAGGACTGGGAAGGAAAAAAAGCAAAGGTTTGATATTTGGTACATCAGTGATTAGAAGATCCAAAGGGACCATAATTAAATACTTGCTCTGCAACCTCCATCAGGATATGCTGAATGTGTTGCTGCTTATCAATATTATCAAAAATTACACCATTTATTGCTGTGCTTCGTGCATTAAGAAGAAATCTGTAAAATTCTATGAGTAAAGCTTATGAAGATGAGTGGTAGACTGTGCAGAGCAGTTGTGTTGCTTTATCACTTCACAGCTGCAGGGTAATGTGTTTTTTATAGCTGCCCCTGTCAGAGCCCCTACAACTGGCTTGTTTGGAGGGACCTCTATGGGAAATGCCTGAGGATCAGTACACATTTCCCTCCCTTCTGTTGACATATTCATCTTTCAGACCCAAACAGCATCTCAGTCCAGTCTTACTCTGCCTCACATCCACTGAGCTACTGCAGGGGCAACTACTGCAATACAGGACCAGGAATCAGATTAATTTTACTTTTACTTTTTCAAGTAGTTGTTACAGCAGCTTTGTCTAATCCAACAGAGAGCTGCACAGTTGTTCCTTGTACTGTGGTGCTGTCTAGAGGTCTACTCTTTATGGAAGTTCTAGGTTCCATTCTGAAAATCATTATTTTTAATTGCTCAGGTATGCCACAATGACCTTTACTGCATTACTAATCTTCAGCTTTACTGATTGCTTGTTCTGTTCATTGTATCTTCATGTCAAGACTGCAATATGCTTGGCTCCCTCAGGAACATACAAATTATTTTTTAGGTATAAGAACATTTAACTTCTCTGCTTTTAACATGAATAACTGCTCTCTTTCTTTACGTCTTAGCAGAACCAGCTGGGAAGGTGATCTCAATAGATATGGATGAACTTGCTTTTGCTCTACTTAACAAATCCATCTTTTCATGAATAAAAAGGAGGTCTTTAACACACACTTAGCTGGCTGCAACTGCTGAAGCATCTGTGTGCACCTTTAACCACTGTTGCAACAAAGTGTGATCCCCTATCTGATGACATTCCCAAGGGAACCCCAAACCTTGGAATTATATGATTTAACAAAACTTTTACCACCTCCTTGGCTGTGTTTGTGCGACAGGGGTAAGCTTCTGGCCATCCACTGAAGGTGTCAACTAATACCAGTAGGTACTGGTATCCCCTTTGCATGGTAACTCCGCAAAATCTATCTGCCAGTAATCTCCAGGAAGATCTCTTGCTTTTGTTACTCCTAACACAACTCTTTTCCTTGTGTCAGGGTTGTTCTTACAACAGATTTCACATTTGCTTACTACTGATTGTGCAATGTCAGTCATTCCCTTTCCTATTACTACCTTTTTTAGGTGTTTTAGGAGATTTTCAATCCTGACATGTATATTCTCACGTTCCCTCTGGGCTAGCTCCCAAAGGATCAGGG
>VWYI01035381.1:0-92078 GCA_013399455.1 Anthoscopus minutus
CAAACTGAGTTTGAAAAAGTGTTTTTCTTCACACTATCTGCCTAGCTGTACTTAGTCTTCCACTGGATGACTCAATTTACTTATTTATGAGACACATACGAGCCACAAATATTCATCCCTTGTCTCTCTTCAAGAGCATAAAGAAATACCCGCATTCCCCTTTGTCAATTTGTTAAAGAAAAGTTGGATTTGTTGCCACTCTGTAAAGCTTATTTGCCTAGAATATTAGCATATTACAGTGCACAAAAATTGTACAACTGCTTCTACAAGTGCTTTTATGAACAACTCATCCAGCAACAGTGCACACAGTGGATGGGATATAATCCCAGTCTTTCTTAAGAAGACAAACACAGACATTAGCAGAAGACTTCAATCTGATGCCAGTGCACAAAAATCTGAACACTTTGTCTGTTTTCCTCAGAATAGACTGATTTAAGTCACCAAAAGAAATAGAAGTCTTTACCTGTTCAGTCTGTCAGATCAATGATCCATGAATAAAGAAGCCTTCATGCCAAGAATTAGTATAGATTGGAGATCTCTTACTTTTGTCTTCAGTGTACTTGAAAAATTAAGCCCATTTTGAAGATTTGCATATGCACAGGTTTTCTTATTGTGATTTGCTTTTTTTTCTAATTATAAATCAATTTTTTTAAGATTCTCTTATATGCAACCCCAGAATTAATACAACAGTGCAACTCTAAAGGATATATTGAAGTATACCAAATATACACAATAATTTAAATATTAAGTGCATTTTTACTAACTATGTAGATAAAGTTTTACAGTTATTGCAATGGTTTATTACAAATCAGATCTTATTTATTCGAGTATAACTGAGGATAACCAAGTGAGATGAGAGAAGAGGAAAACTTTCAGGTAAGATGAGATTGTCTTTCATTAAGTTTGGCTGTGGCTGTTACTCTGCTGTGCAGTAGCCTATCCAGGACACTGAAGGTCAGTTCCTGATAGTATGAGTCAGTAAAAAGAAGTCTGGTATTTCTTTAGTATAATTGGCTACATTTACAAAAGTTACTCTGACTGGGACTTTTCTTAGATTCTGGATTTCAGAGGAGATCTTGGTTTGTGTGGTCTGTTACATCAGATGGACACTTTTTCTCATTATGATTTGTCACACCATTTACCAAATCCAGGGAAAATAAAAGTCTTGAGGATTCTTATGTTTGATTGTTTCAGTAAGGAAAAGATTTTTTTATACACTGAGTGTATACTCAGCGTCCCCTCCTTTTGATTTGGAAATATGAAATGAATAACTGAAAGTGGTAACAGGCTCCAAACACTCATAATAAATAAAGTTGTTTAAAATCCAACTATAATTTCCTGTGAATATAAATAAACTAATTCATTTTTTCTTTTTGAGCTCAAGGATTTTAAAATGTTATTACTTTTTTAAAAAATCATAATACCAAAGAATCATACAATATTGACTTGAAGGCAATGAGTATTGCAGAAGAAGAAAAAGGTGAAGCAAAAATTTGATACATGTAAGATTGATAGCAGAGATTTATGTGTGTGAATCACAATAATCTTTATGGCAAAAAACATCAAGCTGCAGTAAAACACTGTTGATGACTTGCCTTGGTTGCTATAGCACATTTATTATGTCAATTCCCATAAATGTTGTGGTAGACTCAGTGGGATTTTAAATTTAATTATTCCTATTTCAAATAAAATTGGGAGAAAATGGGGGGCAGCAAATAATAAAATTTGAGGACCACAGATGAAGTAAACAATTGTGAGGCTGATTTTAATCTTTAAATTGTACAATGTATTTTAAGTTATTTGATAGATTTTATCATGCTTTGAATTTTTCATAATGTTTCTGGGTAGATTTTTATACTAAAGATAAATATTATTTCATATGTGTGTGTTTATAAACATACATAACAATAAAATATACTCCTTGAATTTGGGCTGCTGACCACAGGTAGAAGTTAATAAATTGTACAGACAACTGTAAATGGAAGATATGTCAGATCAAAGGTACAAACACAGTGCTTAAGTTAGTATACAGCTTCTAAAATTAAGATTCATTCCACAGCATAAAAATAAATGTTTCATATACCTTTCTTGGAGATATTAGACCAAAATAATGCATCCATCTATTCACCCTCCAGTATTTATTATTTGATTTTAATAATTGTATGAAAAATGGAGTTTAAACATCACAACTGAGATGTAAAACAGTCAAAGTCAACATAGGTCTTGGGGTTACCAATATTCAGTATTTAAGCCTCTATTTGCTCTGATCTTAATTCTTGAAGAAAATCCTGAACTGTGGTGAACTCAGAAATCAGGCTTTAACACTAGTCCCAAAGTAGTTCATTGAAGTGGTCCAAAAAAATCCAAATTTGAAATTTCTGTCTGCATGTTAGATTCATACATTTTGCAGTAGTTGATAATGTCATGTCTATAAGAATCTCTCTGTTGGCAGACACTGGTTACATAATAATAACTCTATTTTCACTGATATAAAAACAGCGCTACTTCACCGAATCACAGACTAATAATGAATGTTTCCATTACAAAATCTATAACATTTCTTACAGATGCTGATATATGTATGCTAAGTATTCAGAAAAAAAAATTATATATCTCCCCATGCTTTAAATATAAGGGATTAAATACTCTTAATTTCTCTCAAGAAATGTAAAGTATGATTTTTATTGCAGACCATCAAACTTCGGTCTTGATCTTCAGTTTAAGTAAAGACGTGCAATACCTCAGGAACATAATCTTATTTTGGAAAAATCATTATGTCCTCTGGCATATTTAATCTGTCTAAAATCAAAAGAACAGACAACCTGGAAGGTGAGATCACTTATAATGAACCACTGTTACCGTTGATAGATACTTTCAATTCTCACTCCTGCAGAAAGACTGTAATTTCCACTTCTTCAGCATAAGAACTCTCTCAAAACAATCAAATATCATTTTACAGTTAACTGAGTATGATATTGAGAAAGAAGTGAAATAGTTGGAAAACTAGTTGGCAGCTTTTTAACATTACCTATCAAGGCTTTTGCCATGATATTGCTAAATTAATGTCTCAAGAAGGTCTGGACTAGAGTTTCAAACACTTGCTTTTGGAAAAGCTCCTGTGTGTCTGAGGCAATCTAGTAGATTATGCCCATCTTTGCAGGTGACAGTTTTGTGGAAGCATGTGTTGCAATCAAAATATGAGAGGAGGTCATGTAAATATTATGAATCTATTTTTCTCTTGGTACCTTGAACATTGGATAAGGCAGCTAAAACAGCAAACTCAGCTACATAGGCCTCCAAAGATAAAACAACCAGCTGCTTCCCAGAAATCTCAGTGCTGTTGAAACTAGACGGCTACCAAGATATATAATTTAATTTTGGTGTATCTGTGTGACCCATATCACAGTATTTGATACAAATAACCTTGACCTACTGTGAGTATACAATATTCATAATATATACATTGATATATATTTTATATTTCTATAAAATATAAATATGTATTTTATGTATTCTATTTCTATATCTTTTATATAATATATACGAGTATATTATTCTATATATTTTCTATATTACTTATTATAAATGAATAAGATATTATAATGTATATGTTATAATTATTATTTGTAAGTATTATTTATTAATTTTTATATTTTTAAATGCTGAGGATATTTCATAGCTTGCATTGCATAGACTCGAGGTTTTATTAATGGCAGAAGAAGAAACAGAGCATCTATGATCAGTACTTGTAAATGCAGAAGAGAAACATTTGCTTCATTGAAAACTTGATGCAAAATTTGAATTAAGACATAGCTTATTGTTTATTATAGAAAGGGAAACAAAATAACCATGTTGCAGATTCCATATAATGTAATTTTACTTATTTGATCTGCATTTTTTCTTTCTTTGTTTATAATGCAATATCCTGAGCGTATTAAAGACTATGGATGTGTACACCTATGTCATAAAAATGAAAGAAACAAAACCCTTTCCATAGCTAATATCCATAAGTTTCCCATAGCATAATTTCAGTTACATAAAAGGAAGATTTTGTTTACTAAGTTTCCTTTGACATTTGAGTTCAGTTACTGCCATGGCAGAAGACAAGCTGATTAGGTCATGTGCATCATCTAAAAGGAATTTTGAGTAATGTCATCATTCAGTGGGTCATTGAGAACAGAAAATCATTGTATCCCATCAAACCAGGCTTTATAATCAAGTGAATAATACTTGGAATGCATCACTAGTCTGTACAGATACAAAGTCTGATTGGTCAGTATTCAGATAAGGAATATGGACTTTGAATTATAAAAGGGTGCTAAAGAGTGGGGGAAAAAAGGAAAAGAAGAACACCTTTCAAGTGAATCCATATTTGCATCCAAACTTAGTCAAATCAGTCAGATTTGAAATCACCTTTAAATATGTTGAGATGCAGCCAATAAAAAAATATTTTCTGTAATAATATAATTTTATTTATATGCATGGTTTAATCTGATGGACACATTGTTTCTACAGCGGATTGTGTATTTTATTATATATAAATTGTCAAGATATCCCCACATTTCATCAGGAACAGTAGGTCTTACTATCCAAACCAACCTTAAACAAACTTGTATAGAAACATTTAACTTCAGCTGCCTGAAGCACTTGACATTCAATCAGCCCCAAATGGCTCAAGTTAGTCCAAACTGTAAAAAGCACTTTCATTTAAAACACATACCACCACCAGAGAGGTGTTGTATCTGTTGCGTATTAAGTTAGCCTTTGTCAGCAGAACATTGCAGGGATTTAAACGTGTGTTAACAAATTACCTTCATTCAGAACACCAACTTGACCTGAACCTCCTGAGCTATAAAATTCAGCATGATCAAAAAAGAGAAAGGAAAGCGAAGGCTAGGTTAGACTCTTTTGGAATTGTAATGTTTTCACTTTCAGAACAACTGGCAAGAGTTTTAAGAAACAGGAGAATATCTTCCATTGAATGGAATATGAAAGAATCTGAGAATAATACCATGTTTAACCTCTATACTATAAGGAACATATATTCACATGTGTCTGTATATCTTGCCTTAGGCCAGTGTCAAAGAACAGACTGTTCAATCCCGTAAGGTACTGAGTATTCTGGCTGTGATCCAGCAAAGCACTCAACTATGTGTTTAAATTTAAGTACATGGATCACGCCACTAACTTCAATGGGATTATGCTTAAAGATAAACTAACCTTAAATGCTTTGCTGGATCACAGCCACAGTGCTCAGTACAGGGTGAATACAAATCCAGTCTGAGAGAAGCTTTTTCTTCTCTGTTTCAAGTGAGAGCTCACAAAATACCTAAAAAAAGTTCTTTTCAGGAAAGGAAGTTCATATGATAACCAGACTGAATAGACTCAGAAGGGTGGGATGATTAATAAATCTTGGGGTCCTTGTGTTCAAACATTAGGCAAAGCAACAAACAAAAACCAAGCTTTGACTTTCCCAGGCTCAGATATTCTTTTTTTTCATGTACCACAATGACTGAGCATGGACTGGGATATAGATAAAGCAGCAGAAGTCATGTGAAAGAGTAGAGATAGAGGCAAACAATGTTCCCTTTTATCCTTTGCCAAATTTCTCTCCTGATTTTAGCTGTGGCCTCGCTTAATTCTGTAAATGGAAAGAACAAAAAGTCTCTAAGTTTAAGCATTTGTGAATACCCTCACATGAATACATGTCATTTTAAATCAGACAATACAGTCTATATAATTAGAGGCAAGTGACATTCTTATGGGTCTGATGCTGTTCCAGATGAAAACAACACAAAAGTAATCTTAGGAAACAAAGAATATTTCAAAAAGCAAAAGCAATCCCGTGCTTTTCAGCATTATATATCAAGGCTACTAACTTTGTCATTTGGTATACATGTTTTGAGCTTCCTTTGACTCCTGATTTGGTAAAGATGACCTGGTTAAAGCACTGGGGCCTACTGAAAGAAGTCGGATGAACCATACTTGTCTTTCAAAAAGTGAAGCAAGTGAGAAGAACCTATCATGCGTACACTTCCACCACTCACCTATTCTTGAGGGGCAGCAACAAAAGGGTTCTCACCAATTTTTCTTTTATTATTAGTCCAAGTTGCCAAATCTTTAGGCAAACCTCCCAAAAACAAAGACAAAAGTTACTGTTGAAGGCAAAAAAGTTTGTCTTCAAATCGTAACTGTCACAACTCACATGATGAAAATGGACTTTGCAACAGTATTTACCAGGGTGATGATACAACTTGAACAAACATGTAACAATTGGTAAATCCTGCGCAGCCTGACTGACAAAACAGCAACCAAGTCACGTTTATCTTCCTGTAAAAGGGAAAAATAGAACATATTTCCTAAAATAGCATACAAAAACCTGGGACTGCCTCAGAAAACTTGACCACATGCAGCTTTCTCAAAGGCTTGAATCTTATTTTAAAATAATACACAATACATACAATAGGGCTTCATATTTCAAGAGAAATAATTAAAGACAGCATTGCACTTTCTAGCTAACAGCTCTTGCTGAAGCAATGGGCAGCTCTGGCAAAAGTCTGCCACAGTGCACCCTGAAGTACAATCAAATCAAACTGATAAAGAATTCTATCAGAGGTTAGTGAACATGAAACACTTTTGAACTACAAAGTGCCCAAGCAACTCAGCATGTGTATTTTTTCCCCCAGGTTTATCCTATTCCCACAATTCAACTTCTCACCTTTTCATCATATCCATCAATTTCTTCCTTGTTGAGAAACAATTATATCCTAGGAATCTCTTGAACTCATTTATACTCTATTCTTGAACCTTGTTCTATGGATTTATTATTTTTTATAGAAGCCCTGCTCTAATTTTCTATTTACTCTTACATTCTTAATGTTCTTCAGAGTCAAAATTTGTTACCAACAGCTGTCAGTTTCTTTCACAAACTGAAAAGCCTTGGATTCAAATCTTGAATTTTGAAGAATGTTATCTATTTATGCAGGTTTTAATTTTTTTAATTTAATGTTTTTGACCAAATATGCATAATGTTTCAAAGGAGGACACATTTCCTCAGTTATATTCCCATAGCTCTATCTTTTTAACTACATAATCAAGTCAAGAAAAAACCAAAACCATAAACATTGAACTAGTTGACATCTTTCCCATCATAAACAGATTTTTATCTCTCAGTGAAGAGAATACATAAGAGTTTATTAGTTATATGCAGTTTAAAAACTCATTGCCTAGTCTTTTTTAATGCTTCTACAATTTTTTTGCAAAAACTTAATTTTGTTTGACTGAAAATTCCACTTGACTCCAATATGGAAAAATATTTTAATCTGTAGTTCACTGATGCTTATTTAACTCAAATCATGAGTTAGTTACACTTTCAAAATTCAGTTTCCATAGCATTCATAAAAATCACTGTAATATCTGTAGCACCTCTTTTCATGGGAGGCAACTGTCCATCAGGAAAGTTATCAGAACTAGAATTCTTCAGGAACTTCATTAAAGACACTGAGAATTAAAGGCATTTGGAAATATAATTTTCTTTCAGGATTAGACTTAATTCTGTAAGGAATTTTGGTGAAGTTCTCCACTGGTTTTAGACTATTGCAATGTCCTGCCGAGGCCCTGATTGAGTTTAGAGTGATCATAAGGTCAGTTCCTTATCCAAGCTCTCAGTTTTCTCCACACTGATGCTAACTCAGGTTTTCAACACTTAAGCGAACTCCTTTGAAAAGTCACTGCTCAGTGTTCACAGTGTCAGCACATAACAATTGAGCTCTTGATTTTGAACCCAGAGTAACACTCTGGCAGGATAGCTAAAACTTAAGGTGCTTATTAGCTCTAGGGAAAAGTCTCTTGGTTTGAATATGCATGAAGTTAAGATCTAAGTGAAAGCAAAAGCTTGAGTTTACACTTCAGCAGGAAAAGAAGCACTCACAATTTTTTGCTGTTTATGTTTAAGATCCCCAAGGGAAATGAATAAAATAAATCTTACATAAAGAATAAAAGCATGTTTAGGCAGAGAAAAGTAGAATATTTCTTTTATTTTATAGCTATATGAATATGTTTGATACAGACTTCTCTCTGTGTCAGTCTTTTTGGGTAAGGAATCTTTTACTACAGTGTAGTTCCTCTAACCCCAGCAGCACAAATAAAATAAAGTTCCATTTTGAAGAAAATCAGCAAATGCCATCGGTTTCAGGAGGCAGTGGAGTTATTTATATTTAACTTCTGTTTTGAATTAGTCACTAAGGATAAGCACTATTCAGACTTCCTTCTATTGTAAGATAAGAGCCTTGAAAATTGGGAAATGGGAATTTACATAGCAATTATGATGTGTTACTTACATGGTAATTTAATCAAAATTACTGCACATTTAAAACTGAAAGTGGGAGAAAATACATATGACATAAAATAAGATTTAATCCTTTCTTTGGATGTAACTCAATGAGACAACATAGCTGCTTCAAGGGGTTATGGTATCTCTCTCCCTGATCCAATCATTCCTCTCTCTTCTCCAGCTCCTTCTTTCCCTCTTCATACTTGCATTCATCTCTGTGCAGTAATCTCACTTCTCTCGTGTCCACTCTGACACATTGGGTCTTGACGGCAAATGCACATGAGAGTCTGTGAAAGCAACTCGTTGATAAACGTATTCTACTTGTCATAACAAAACAAAAACACTTTCTTGTTTTTGCTGGGGGGGAGGGGGGGTTGTGTTTTGTGGTTTGTTGCTGGGGATTTTTCAGCCAGATTAATTTATTGAATTGATTTCAGGCAATATTTTGGTGGCTCATGTTTGGGAACGGTTGTACAGTGAGAAATACTGAAGCAGCAGAGGTAGAGGTAGAGGTATTTTCTACCCTTGTAAAGGTAAAAAACTCTTAAGTCATCTCAGGTTTCTACATAACTGTGCCAGTAGGATATGATAGTTTGCAAGGGATAACAGGTAAATTTTATGTGGTATTGCCACATAAAAACCTAGCTTATGGTCAGACTTTGTAAACCTACCTTAAAAGACTGAAAATTTAATTTTGTCTTCAAATGTTTTAATGGATGTTGTTAAGAGTGATTCGACATGCAGCAAAGAATCTAAGAGCTTGCCGACTTCTAAATCAGATGCCCAAAGTTAAATGGGGTTAACACATGAATATTCATTCTAGCCCAGCCCTGAGGACCCAGTGCAGAAATGGGGATCTTGAAGTTTCTCCAAGAGCCCATGTTTGGTAGTCTATGAAGAAGCTGAAGAGATTATTTTTAACCTTGTAGAGCAAACAGTTGCAGAGGTAGGAGTCTCTTATAGAGCATATTATATGACAGCAACCAACATGTTTCTGCTGAGAGATGAACTCTTTTGTAACAAACAAAATGTGATGCAGCTGCCTGTCTATCTGTACTCTGTGGTAGCACAGGATTTAATGGAGATTTGCTGACACAGAACTCGGATAATGTAGCACAAATCAGTCCTGCCCTGAAAATCAGTGTCAGCTTTTACCAACACAGTTTCTCATATTATTCTCTGCACTCTCATAATTAAATAAAAAATTGTTCGCTTTTCTGAGCACTTATTTGCTCAGAAATTATTGAGAAATAAAGTTTGACATGCTGTCTGTGTTGACATATAGATCTTATTCCTCTTAGATTAAAACAAATTCTAAATCTATTAATTTGTGTAGATTTGCTGCCCTCCCTGCTAGGTGCATTATGTTGCTCTAGATTTGAATATAATTTCCTGACAAGTGTCTTTTTTGTTTTCACATAGTTCCTCTGCTTTTCATTAACATGAGCATGGGCTAAGCTCATGACAGTTTCTTTGACTTCTATTCACACTTCTCATACCTCTTAATTGTTTTTAATCTCTGCTTTAATTGTATAGTTCTACAAACACATTTCTTTCTTCTTTTCTTTGTAGTCAAAAGAGCTCCTACCCTCAGCTTGTTGGTGCAATTTCTGGTAGAGCTACTTGAGTTGCCTCTCAGTAAGAAAGACCCTTTGAATTTTGTTTTGTGCACATTTGGTTTTCCTTTGTTAGGAGAAAACAAAGGAAACAATTGTGCATTATGTGTCAGAGCAGCTTTTACACTCTTACACCATCCTTGCATGACACAGTGTCGGAGCCAAGGGGTGGCCAGCCCAGCAGGTGGAAGTGTCCGGCACTCACACCAGGGCTGGGCCAGCCTTGAGCAGAGCTCTGGACCCAAGTGCTGGCTCAGAGCCACGCTCTGCAAACACCCAAACACCGAGGGCAGGAGCAAGGATGAGAGAGAGGCCTCTCATGGGATTTCCAAAGACATTTATTCCCTTGAAAGTTCTCCCACAAGAGAGCCCAGATCTCAGATTACAGCCACTGATCTATGGGGGAGGAGCAAGGGGAGGGGATGAATGAACCTATGAGGGAAACTCAGGGGAGGAGAACAAGGAGAGGTTTACAAAGTATAAACCAATAAAGGATCACAGTGGAATTGCAGTGGAAAATGTCACATAAACCATTGAGGGACTGAACATCAGGGGATGGACAGGGAACATTTGGGAACAAGGGGCAGTTTCCAGAGTGGATTGGCAGCTGGGATAGGAGGGTTCACCTGGTATAAACTATTAACATAACAGGGAGGGGGTTACAACTTTACTATATATAAAGTAATTTAATCAAATATAGTAATTAAAAAACATGCTGCAACACTTGCACTTACTGTCTAAGGCCTAGGAGCACTGCTATCAGGAAAGATATACCTGGCAATTTTATCTAAAAGGCAAGTCATTCTCATATATGACTAATTGTATATGACATATATGATACTGTCCAATCTGAGGGTACAATTGCATTAGCTCCAGTTTGGAAGTAGACTGGCACTCAGAACACCTCTTCAGAAAAAAAAGTGTGCATTTCTGTGTAAGTACAAGCTCAAATATTTATGTTTTGAGGGTACAAAGGTGTTGATGTCTAGCTAAATCTAAAGCCTACTGGATCAATGAAAACACTTTGGCTGGCAGCAGCTAATTTTGTAGTAGGTCCCTTCTGCAGTATCTGTTCTCTACTATTGGCCTATGCCTTGTTCTATGACTCAGAAAAAGAAAAGAGCATCTTGCTTAACAGCATAGGATGCATCCCTGCTAATCAGAGACAAAAAAATAGCACTTCAGTAGAAGATGTAAATGCATTTTTAAAAGCAAGAGTAGAATTACAGATCTTTACAACTAATTTATCACTGTTCACAGTTTCCAGTCTATGGCAAAAGAAATAACAATAAATACTTACCAAAGGAAAGTTGATCTGCATTTAGAGCATTTTAATAAATGTTTAAAAGAAAATTAGCATAGATCACTTGGCTTTGGCAATCACTTTTATCTTCTGTCTGTCTTTGATGGATGTTGTTCATGCTCTTTAGTTTACAGTAACAAGGAGGTTTTTAATTTTTCTATCTTCCTTTTCTCTAGTGCCAGACCATGATGGATGATGCGACAAAAATACTCATCAGTAAATTCTAAATCCTGAATACAAATTAAATTAGTAGTATAAGAAACAGATCTGCATTCTCTTTTTACATTATTGTAACTGCTTCTGCTACTCCTTTGTTTTTCCCTTCTACTTCTTAAATCTTGATAATAATACTAAATCAGCACTGAGATATCTTGTATTTTGCTCTAAGTACATGAGTGTACAGCATTGTTCTAATATACTCTTTGTCAGCAAACAGCTGACGTGTTTGGGTTTTGAAATGAAACATCAGGAGCTTAATGACAGACAACTATCAAGGACTGGATTTCCAACCAAACACGTTCCCCTCTCTAAACAGCATGGGTAAAAAATTTTACTAAGTAAAAAAACTGTCTATCTGGTCAGGCCCAGAGAATGGTGGTGAATGGAGTTACATTCAGCTGGTGGCTGATCACCGGTGGGTTTCAACCTTCAACTCAGTGTTGAAGCTAGTCCTGTGTAACATCTTGTATCTATAATCTGGTTGAAGTGACTTAGTGCATCCTCAGTCAGTTTGAAGCTTACACCAAACTGAGTGAGAGTGCTGACCTCCCGGGTGCAGCTGGGATGGAGCATAGGAAGGCTCTGCAGAGGGATTTGAACAGACTAGATTGATGTATCAATGAGTGCCTACAAATCCTCCTAGGCATTTAAAATAAATGTAGAAGCAGCAGTTGGGGGCATGGATTGATGGTGGGCTTGGCAGTGTTAGGTTAATGTTTGAACCAGTGCCCTTAGAATCTTTTCTAACCAGAACAAATCTATGATTCTGTGATTCTATTCTATTTTCCAAGTGCTTTTATTTTACTCTCTTGAAGATCACTGTTCACTTTAACAATTACTTTTGTCAAGTTTAGGGGTGTCTGAGTCCCTAAAGCTCTGCTGCATGTAAGTGGTGTCTTGGAATCTTTCTGAGGTCCTCCATCCTCCATGTAGGTAAAAAAAAATACCTCATAGACAAAAAGAAAAATGGTAGGAGGACTAAGGAAAAAATTTATCTTCCTTTTTTAATGTTTATTTTATCCACAACTTCTACTTTAGAAAGGAATTTCATTTAAAATTAGTGTTGCATGAAACCTCTGTTAGGCACAAACGAACACACACACACACACAGAAGATTTTGATGTTGATATTTTCATGAGAGAAGAAATATCTATTGAGGAGCTTAAAAACTGATACTTAGGGAAGTCAGGGGGGACTAAAATAAATGTATACAACTCAAAATCTTTCTAGTTAAAATCAATAGAGAGAAGAAAGCTGGATGAATTTTAAATGCTCTTTCTCATTGATACCATTGATACCATATTTTTAGTAATGTTATTTTAACATTGTACTGATTCACTCTTGCTAAAAATCTGCTCTAAAGTCAATCTCAATAGAAGCTCAGATTGACAGATAAAGGACTATTTTTATGGTCTCAGTCCATCTTTTGCAGTCTCGTTTACAGTCCTCTTCAAAGGTAAGACTGACCAGATTGAAAAGAGATATCAAGACATCCTTATTCTTTAACCAATTTCTAGCCACAGTGTTAGACTCACAGTGTTAGACTTTTTTGTCACCTAATTTCACCATTTCAGGTGACAGATTTTATCTTATAATTCTTGTATCTATTGTATACATTTTTACATAGTATTTCAGTATATGAGCATAGATAACATCTGGTAGAACTGTAAAATTTATTTTTGAATGATTCTTAGTCTAATGCTACAGACTTGCAGAGGCAGAGTTCAACAGCATATTGGTGAAAGGATTTCAGTGTCTAATTATTGTAAGTGTGAAAACTAAGACTGATTTCTAGCATGAACTTTCCTCCTCTGGCTAGTGGATTTTGTTATAAGCATGGATAAACTGAAACTCCTTTAAAAACAAAACAAACAAAAAATGTAGCTACATAATTTGTGCTTTGGATAGCTAGAAAAGAGCTAGAAATATGCTCCTGATGCCATATTTTGAGACACTGAAATTCCAAGAAACCTGAACATCTAAGAGAACAAAGAAGCCAGCAATAAAAACTTCAGATCACCCTCAGATTCCCCTGCCAAGTAAATGAAACCAACATGCCAGCACAGTTTATTAGCTCAGATACAGGCTGTAAAGTTCCATTCATTTATGTTTTTCCTGTTGTATCATTGAATGTTTCAGAAAGTGCAGAAGTTCCTGTTGGCAAAGAGAAGTTGAAACAAATCTTTCTGTGGCTAGGAACAAAGAGATCATCAGGCCTGTGTTCTCATAATGCAGCGGTGATGCCCTTGGGAGGCAGAGTCTTCTCAAAGGGATTATTACGCTATCTGTCTCAGCGGGAATATAACTTTTGTGAGACTAGAACTTGACAGTGAAAACTTGTAGGACACAGAATGGCAGAAACACATTACTGAGGAAATGAGACAAAATGGGTCAAATATACAAATTCACAGAGAATGCTTTGGAAAGAAATGAAAATTATTGATTTCTTGCATTTGGGAAATTATCCTCTTAGGGCAGAGAAGAGGTAGAATGATTATCTGGTTTAATTATAAGACCAAAGATGACGAGAGAAAAAAAGGGCAAAGAGCTGGTTGAGAGCAGCTCTATAGAGAAAGATTTGAGTGTGATGGTTGATGAAAAACTCTCCCTGAGCTGGCAGAATGCCCTCACAGCTGAGAAATCCACTGGAATCCTGGGCTGCATCCAAAGGAGTACCCCACCTAGAGTATTGTGTCTAATTCTGGTGTCTCCAACCTAAGAAAGAGATGAAACTGCTGGAGCAAGTCAGGAGGGGGCCCCAAAGTTGATAGGAGAAATGGAGCATCTCCCCTACAATTACAGGCTGAGAAAATTCAACCCAGAGAAGAGAAAGTTGTGTGGAGACCTCACAGCAACTTTCCAGTATCTGAAGGAGACTACAGGGAAGACAGAAGGGGTTATTTAACAGGAACTGTAGAGATGGGACAAGGAGTAATGTGTACAATTAAAAAAGGGAGAATTTAGGTTAGATATTAAGAAGAAATTTTTCATTGTGAGGGTATTTAGACACTAGAACAGGTCACACAAGGAAGCTGTGGATGCCCCAACCCTGTCAGTGGTTCAAAGCTGAGTTGGAGAAGGCCTTGAGCAACCTGGTCTAGTGGGAGACGTTCCTGCCAGTTGTGAGGGTGTAATGGTTTAGATTCACCAATTTGAATTTCCCGGCCAATGCACCAAATAATGTGGTGGTTTAGTGTTGGCTAAAATTACCAGTGCACCTACCCATTTCTTGCTGTGAGGTATGAAATGGGAGGAGCGCAAAACAGGCTCAAAACTTGAAGGGTATGAAGAAAACTTTACAAACAGAACTAAAATAATAGGAAAAAAGAAATCAGAATAAAACCTCCAGAACATTTTCCCTCCACCTGGACAACTTCTTTCCTGACAACTGACAATGTAGAGACAAAACCTGGGATTTTAAATCAGTCATCACTTCTAAAATAGTCTTTCCTCAGTTCTTGTAGGGCAAGGAGTTTTCTCTTGCCATGCCATGGAGACTTCTCCACAAGAGTTTTCTTATGGCTTTTCATTTCCACAAATAGTAGCTGCCTGGGAAAGAAATCTGCAATCGTGGAGCTCCTCACATTTTCACAGCCTTCCCATACTTGAGTCAATGGGCCATGAAACTTAGAGGGTGAGCTGTTTAAAAGTAAAGGCTGTCTCCATCTATCTCTGCAATCTTCTTCATCTTGGGGAACAGAGGTCTTCTCTTCTTAGGGGCAAAGGGTCTTCATTGCTCTCATTTCTCTCTCTCTGTTCAAGCTTCTCACAGAATCACAGCTCCTTCAGCATCTGCTTTGATGCATCAGTGGATGCCTCCGCTCAGGTCCACAGTTTGAACACTCCATCTGCCCACATTTCTCAGGAATTATAGGGGATATTCTAATATATCATAGTCCATCTCTATGACATTACCAAAAGAACTTTCAGCCTCAATACTAGGGCACCTTCTCATTCTCCTTCAATCTGGAACTTGTCTCCTTCTTTACTGACATTGTTGTCTTCAGGCTATCTTTCTACATCGCATCACCCTGTCCTCGCCTCTCACCTGAGAGCGCTCTGCAGGTCTCATCTGTGCAGTGGAAGGGTTAACATTTCACCCAGGCTGGCAGGTGTTGGTGGGCAGTGCCCAAAGCAGTCACAGTGATGGATTACAGCTGTGCTGGGCGCCTCCCTCTGCTCGGGAGCCTCCCTCTGCTGGGGGGGAAGCTGTGGTGGACGTGGGGGGAAGAGGGAGGCTGTTCCGGCCCAGGGCTCAGCAGGACCTCGGATCAGCATGGGCCAGAGGCAGGGCCTGGTGTTACTGAGATCTCAGCAGCTGTGACCTGGCCCAGCTCCGGCTGGGGCCTGCCTTGGCCTCCCATCCCTGCCCAGGAGCCACTGGGGCCCGGCCTGGCCCAGCCAGGCCACGTGGGCCACGGCAGAGCAGGGCCAGCCCCAGCAGAGCTCAGTCACCTTTCAAAGCCAGAAGCAAGAGAGTATTTTTCTGGGCTTGCCAGGTTTTAAAACGTGGAATTCACAGAGGCAGACCCAGATTCTAAATGGGTCATGTCAGTTCTCAGAGCTAGACAGCTATTGGCCTTTTCAGACAAAAAGGAAGCTCCCAGCAGCCTCCCCCAAGAGATCACTCTGTAGGTAACTTCCTCCTTCTCCACTAAATGTCAATCCATGCCATACTGGCACAGAGGGGTTAAGACTACGCTATCTTTAAGGTTCATTTTGACCCCTTAACATTGTCTGATTGTATGATTCTATGAAGCACAGAAGACATTTCATTTTAGACGATCCATGAAATACAGAGGATGGATAAGACTATGCTCTCAATAGGATCCCAGAACACTTCAGAGCAATGAGACCATTAAGTCAGGGAAGAGTTCTGTTGTTTATTGGTTTTGTCTGGTTCTTCTAATGTAGTATGACATATAGTCTGACAGCAATTTTCTTTCAGGTATGAGCAAAATGCCCATATGTGTACTACTCATACCTGTCACAAAGTCTTAAAAACATTTATTTTAAAGGAAGGATTTCATCTTCAGCCAGGGCTGCTGGAGGTGTCTGGGGAAGGCAAACCTTATTTCCAAGACACAGACAATCTGGGCACCTTGGTGCCAAAGGATTATCAGAGTACTAGGGGAAGCTCATATCTTATGTACCTCAGGCAGAGGCAGAGAATGTCCATAAACAGAACCAGAAAACTCATTACTTTTGGGATTCAAAGCCCACAGAAACTCTCACAACCATTCTGCAGTGTTCAAGCAAGGGTGCTCAATTATATCCATGAAATATTTTGTTTTCTTTCTGCTGAGCTTGTACCATTCACACCTGTAAATTTAGTCTAACTTGAACAAAAATTACAGATAATATATATTCTAATAAAATTTATAATCTGATTGTAAATATAATTAAAATATATGAATTATTTTTTTCACAGTATGTATCATATGGTCATAATGAACACCTACGTATATCTCTCCTTTTTCACTTTCCTTGGAATCTTCTCCCCTCTAAGGTATACTACAAGTGTGGTTCTGGTACTTTACAAAGTGTTTCTTAGTCCATAAAGCAAAATTAACAGAGTTTTTGTCTTCTACTTTACATCTTCGTCACTGATGCCTCTTGATAGTGTACAATGTGAGTGAACTGGGACATCCTATCTGAAAGCCCATTTAGATGTTCCAGTTTGAGTGGAAAACAGACATAATTTCAAGTAATGCTGGTAAAAAAACCCCAAACATAAGAACATTTTGTTTCACAGTAATTCCAAAGACTTTGCATCAGTGACTAAAAATAGCAGCAGCTACTGAAAATGCTGTGGTGTATGTTACAAATGTGTTTGAATTACTGTAGCAGTGCTGTGTAAAAGGCCATATGAATATACAAAAAACATGCTGGATAATTAAAACCAGAGGAAAATTAGTGAAATGCGAAACAAACTATAAACACCAATTCATCCATTTCTGCCCTTGAAGAGCTTCTCATGGAGGTGAAACTAAATAAATACTGAAAATTAAAGAAAAACAAAAAAACATGCTAAAATGTAAACTTACAAAAATTATTGAAGTTTACATTTGTTCTATTTCTAAATGAAATATGAAGAAAAAAGAAAAGGAGACTACAAAAAATCTTCAGCCAAGCAGTACCGGTTTCTTCTACAGACCTGTAGACATAAAACATACCCACTTATTAAGACTAATCTCAAATATGTGTTAGAAACACATTTAAGACATCTTATCATGGTTTCAGTCTTTGTCACCAAACCAGGTAGGAAACATCTAACTGTCAAACACTGGGACAATTCCTAGCTATATAACGCTCTTTATTTTTTTCTAATTGACCTAAAGAAATTGGGAAGAAAATACTATCTATGAAATATTGTTATAAAAGTTATACCCTTATGTGCTAAAACCAGAAATATTTTGGGAGGCTGTTCCTTAAAGGAGAAGCTGTCATACTTCTGAGTTATCTAGAATTCTTGGTATAGGCAGATTTAAAACAAAAGCAAACTAAACCCACCCAAAGGATGGAAACAATCCCCAACAACTAAAAACTTTGATGAAAAACTTTATTAGGTTCCCATTGAATCTGATAGGCAATCTCAAAAAGGTTTGTGTTGCCCTCTTTTTAGGCATTTGAGATTTTTATTTCACCCCTGACAGTATAAAACATACCATGCACTACTTCTGCAGTTCTGACACATGAAATTAAAACAAATAAATTAATTTGCAAGGGACCATGATGGGAAAGGATTTTCTTTATATGTATGAACCTGCTGCATAAAATGAGTGACTCTCTGGATCCCAAAATATCCATGAGAAGCTTCCCCTGGCTCTATGGCTCCAACCAGGCAGTACATGGCTCCTAGAATTAGGGAGCAGTGAAGAAAACTATCAGGGTATTTTCCCTCTTTGGGGGGCCTGGGGTCTGATTCCAGCTAGCTCGGCACCCCAGGTTTTTAACAACTCCAAGAAGGACAAAGGCAAAAGACGAGAAGCGCTCTCTCCCTCGAGACTAAAAGTCCCACAGTTTATTGTAGAACAACTCATGTAGCGTCCAGGAGGAGAGAGAGGGGGCTCAGGGGGTCTGGCCCCCTGGGATAAATCCAGGGAGAGGGGGTGGGGAGAGGTCATCGCCAATGACACACCTGATGGGAGGGGTGAAAGGAGGAGACAGCTCATGTAAACTCACCACCATGGTCTTGGGGGGAGGAGGAGAAAGAGGTGTGTGGGACAAACCACCTGGTACAACAAAACCAACCAGTGCAATACAACAGAAAACTCCTGAGATGCATAAAGGAAGCAATTTCTAGCAGGTGTCACATTAGAAGAATAAGTGTCTGAGGCCTTGGCTAGTGCTTTAATAGCTGGAAAACCCTACTTTTAATTTTACTTTTCTTGAAGTGAGGAAAGAGTGTCTTTCAGTAGCAACTCCCAGTCATGTCTGAGAAGTGGGACCTGTGTGACCCACGATTACATCCATGTATAGGTGCTTTCAGATGAAAACTGAAGTTTTAAGAAGGTTCTTCATGGCACCCAATATTAACACTACAATCTACAGCTGCAATCCAAAGGCTAAATCTCATTTTAAAAAATGTATGCTCTTGTACACAGAAAAATATTTTGAAGAAGCTACCAAATTTTTTTAGCATACAAATTCATGATATGTCATGTTGGGTCTCAGAATTCCAATTTTTCATACTGAGGTTTCAGTGAGATTTTGAAAGGCACTGAAAATCTGCCCATTTCAGGCAAGAGAAAGCTTCATATAAATATGAAATGTAGTCAGGATGGTTTCTGTTCTGGATGTCAATGAAGGGCACAAAGGGGAAAGGATGGAAAGAGGGAGCTTAAGTGAATGACTTTAAGCCGCTGGGTGAGCTCAGGGCAGACCCTGTGCCTATGAAATAATTTTCTATTGTTAGCCTATACAAAATGTTTGACTGTAAGCCCCGAGGGAAACTAGGCTGGTTTTGTGCCAGACTACTGTTATCAGTGTAAGACTGCTGCACTGCACATACAGAACAAAGAATTACAGATTTACTTTTCTCTTCTCTGTAAAAGTCAGCTTAATGACCATTACTGTGATTTTCTACAACAAATCAATAAAAACCCCTTGTATTCAGGCAGATGTGTTTCTCATGCTTTAGAGAAGGTAAACCTTGACTCTCTGTGTACTGAGGGCAAAAGGAGAGTTATTTCTACTCTTGGAAAGGTGACCTGCCCCAGAATATCTCAGCTGAGATTTGGTGCCCTGTCTTTATATGAGCCTTTACCTTTGCACGCACAATTATCCTGGTTATCCACCCTGGTGAATAAAAAAATTCTTTCTACATGTAAAGGCATATAGCTTGGGTTTTCCTTGACAGAGTAAATGCACTCAGAGTACATAACTGGAGGGAAAAAGAGGAAAAGAAAATGGAAAACACCTTTAGCAGTATTTCTAGTGATAACCAATGAGATAATTATATATCTGAAAACATGCTATGATCCTATACCTCAGTAAGCTCTGCAGTACAGTGTTCTAGTAAGCATGAGTAAGAGATTAATGTAGAAACTAACTTAAAATAATTTTATTTTCATACATTATATACATTCCTTTCAATCTCCGCACTTTAGCAGAGTGATTCATCTGTTGGGTTGTATTTCTACTTTACTGGTTGTTTCCATTTTACTGGCTTTACTCAGATTGGGAATCTCAGTTTTGGATATTGATGGACAAGTCATTTCATTTTAGATCCAGGATGTACTTTCTGTGCACTGTCTTCAGATATGAAGGTGTGAAGCTATAAAAATAGAAAGTACTTTTCACAGCTCATTTGATTCAGCTTTGGAAAATAGAGTGTTGTAATATCGATCATGTCAGGATCTCTTCCTCTGCTTTAACTAGACCAGCTTAACATTAATTATAGAGCATTTAAAAGTCATCTGTTTAAAGGGGAATACCTGGAAGGAAGGCTAGATGAAAGAATTTAATAAAGTTCTATTTTGGTTGGCATGTATTTTGAACAGCAAAGTGTGTTATCAACCTTGAATATGATTCACATTCTGTCAGCATGCTCAGGAAGGTTCCTTTGCAGCAAAAGTAGAATGAATGTCATTTTGAATGTGAAACAAATACATAAAACAAGTATCCTGAAACATAATTTCTCTAATGAAGTTGTCACTGTCAAAAGTTATGAAGTAAATGATTTAGTGTCAAGGAGACTCTACATAGTTTTGCTTCTTTCCTCAGGGCTCACTGATATTAATTATTTGCAGGAATCTGTGTATTCCTATGAAACAATAAAGACAAGGAATATTGACTCTGAAATAAATAGTTTCATTAAGTAAATGCCTCTAGGTAAAAATATGCTCTGTGAAACAGGACTCTCTCAAAGTCCTGTATAAGCTTGTGCTGCCACAGATCCTAAACTGTGTTTTCCCAAGTACTTCTAAAGAGGTAAAGTATACACCAGTAAATAAGCAATATAGTATATCTACTATGTTAAGATTTTTTTAGTTAGGTTAAGCTGAGCGTGGGACATGGGATTTTCCTTTATCTGTCGCCTGAAACTAAAACTGGTTTTTAGTTTTGGTTGCAATAAACAAGTTATTTCACAGCTTGTATTAAAAATGCAAACTTCTCAACTTGGTGACTGTTTTACTCAGCTCAAGTCCCTTTTAGTGGGGCAATGGCCTTTAAAAATCCATTAGTTGCATGCCAGATTCTGAAAAATTAATATTCACAGGCTCTTTTTGAAAATGCGGGTGGCTCATCATGGTAAACACATGTGTTGGCAAGGACCGAACACAGACATATATTGCCTTGTAATCTTGGTAACATAGTAACATATTTTGCATAAAATGAGGGGATAAACTGATCACATCTGGGTAAATTCAGCTTTTGTATTTGCAAGCATATGGTCATCTTGACTTAATCTGGTAAGTGAATATTAGATGATACCTGATGGTGAAACTCTTTTACTGTCTTTTCTGCTATGATTTTTGTGAGAAATGAAGTGCTATACTTCTTGTTAACTAGGTCTCAGATACTAGTTCTGGTAGTTTTTTCATGGATTAATATGTAAAATAGTGGATTTATAGTAAAATTCCACCAGAAAAGGCTTGAATTCATCTTTCCAGAGATTATGTCCAACTCTATTAGAAATTAACAAACAAAATAAAAAGCTGGTTAAAGTGATTCACCTTCAAGTTATACAAAGTATCACCTCTTCCTAGAATCACAGAGTATCTCAAGTTAGAAAGGACCCAATAGGAATTTTTATATTCAATAAAAATCCATGCTCCTTAGAAGAGTAGCCTACCTCTTAAAGCGAAAAAAGCTTTTCTCCAGTGCTAATCTCACACTTTGAGGTCCTACTGAACCCAAGACACTCCATAAACAAGACAGACACCCTGTTCTGATGGTAGGTAACTGTAGATCATCTCTGTGTAAAGAAGTCTTCATCTTAAAGGGATGTTTGAAATCTTATGGGTAACCACTAATGATTTTTTCTTTATTATTATTTTTTTATTATTCTATCAAACTGCACAATAAGGAAGCATTTACTGGTTTCCCAATAATTTTTAAAAATTATTTTGATCTGTTGGATGACTGATATCCTTCAGTGTCAGGGGTTCTGTTGAGAAAACAGCATGTCTTCTTGAAGGTGATGTAATGGGAAAACACTGGCAGACAAGAAGTAATACATAGCAGGGTGAAAACTTTGCACCATGCCCCTGTGAACTAAGATGGCAACACATATTATTTTCATGAGATCACAATTCTGGAAAATTAAAAATTGTAAGTGAGGATATAAAAGGCAGGAAAAAAAGTTGCTATTATTGGTAGAGTTAGAAGATTTACTCCATGATTAATTGTAGTGTCACTGGAACTCAACTTTTGGATCCTTCAATCCTACTCAATCTGCACTGAGTTCAGTTCTTCCTAATAACAAAGCATGAACCCTCTGTTTAGAGGGTGCCTGTGGTGTTCTAAAAGATGTACTTTCAGTTGTCTACTTTTTTGTATTCTATAGCTGTTCAGGAGCCCTCTGTTAGTATAGTAGCCAGTCAATCTGCAGTTTGAGAGAAACAGTACATCAAAGAGAAGGCCTGTGAAGAAGATCAGAGGGTTGGAATACCTCTTCTGTGAGGACTGGCTGAGAGAATTGAGGCAGTTCAGCCTGGAGAAGAGAAGCCACCAGGGGGACCTGGAAGGATTGCCTTCCAGTACCTAAGGAAGTCTTAAGAAAGAAAAATAGAGAAGGGCTTTTTACCAGAATATGCAGTGATAGAACAAGGAAGAATGCATCCTAAATGGAAGAGGGTAGCCTTGGATTAGATATTAGGAAGACATTTTTTGCTGTGATGGTGGTGAGACATTGGAATAGGTTGCCCAGAAAAGTTGCACAGGCTCTGAAGTGTTCAAGGCCAGGCTGAATGAGGCCCTGAGAAACCTGGTCTATTGGAAGCTGCCTCTGACCATGGCAAGAGGATTGGAACTAGATTATCTTTAAGGTCTTTTCAAAGCCAAACCATTCTGTATGTCTATATTCTGAGTCCCCCAAGTCCCCTCAGCACTACAAGTAAAAGGCATTATCTGCTGGCCATCACCCAATATCAAGACATCAGAGAGATGTCAGAACAGGCTCTCAGCCTGAAGGTGAGATTGGTGCCTGAAGAGAACATTTTTACAAATGCTGAGTTAACAGAGGGCAGCATAATATATTTGATATTCAGATATTTCCTATTAATAGAGCAGGGACCTTGGTATTGCACATGCCATTCTGCTCAACCTCATCAAGATACATTTTTTTCTGCTTGAATCACAATAAGGTATATTTTGTGAAAAAAAGCTTATACCATCAGAACGAAAATTGAATTCTAACAGGGGAAAGATTTTAACATTAAAAGCTGTGAAAGTTTCCTAAAAGTGAGATTCAGTCCAATCTGACACAATAAATTGTTTTACTGTTGAACAGAGTCCCACTAACAAGTATAGATTACATGTGTAATACATGGTTTTGCCTGCAGCTAATGTACCTAGAAGATTTAACTGTGCAAGTCTCCTATTTAAACGCAGTAGAAAGAATTTATTTCTATTCAAGTATATGGTAAAATAGAAAATAATGTGAACACTAAAGCTTAAAATCCGTCAAATATTCAAAATATTTAACACCAGTAACTGAGTTAATGTTCTAAATAATTGAAGAAGTTTACATCTGTACCTACAAGTAAAATATGCATTATTATTTACCGGAATATGGAATTTAAAAATTACATTAGTCACTGATATTAAAATGCCAGACGGAAACAGGAGGTGTGCTCTGTATTCTGCTGCATGCCTCCTAGGAACTATTAGTACTTCATGCTGTAACAGGCTGAAAATGAAGTGCAAACTCATCAGTGTAATTTTTTCTCTTCCTTTTGTGGAGGCTGTGCTGAAGGGTGGACATCTTTAGCTAAATTTCTGATTACATTTATTGCCATATGAATCTGTAAAACAAGTGTAGCAAATTTACTGCTATGCTGAGTTGTTGGGAGCCCCAGTTCCTGCTCTCAAATTTGTAGCTCTGCTGTATGAAAAATAGAAAACCCACTTTTTCCTGCTGGTGGTTTGAATTGGTCTAATTTGTTCTGGTAATGGCTCCAGATGTCACAGTATAAAAGGAAGCCCGGCCTTGCAAAAAAGATTGCCATTCTGACCTTCTATTGAATTCTAGAGCTCTTGCCCTTTTTTGTCTTCTGAACAAACCCAGCACTCACAAACATGCTGAATGGAGTGGAAAAACCAGCTTGACTCTTGTGAAAGAAGTAACAAGCAGAGCTGAGATGGCTGCTAGCCACTTTCCCTGTCAGGGTGACATCTGCCACAGTATGCTGAGCTGCTTTTTTTTGGGGAAAATGAACCTTCACCTCAGCAGGGCTGATCCTCTCCCCCCACCCCTGTACCTTTGTTCTGTTTCTATTTTTTCAGATACATTTGTGTTTTTCCTTCTGTTTCTGGAGTCCATCTTTTTGGGGAGATGAAAATTCATTCTTACAGGGTTTTTCACTTCTTCAATAAGATCCTGATACTATTTCTCTTCCCATACAATAAAAATTTAGTTTATTACATTTACCACTCCATTTGTCTTGGCAAAAAATGCCATCAGAGTAATTCCAAATGAATACAGACAGATGTCTGCTCACATTGATAACAGTCCACTTACATGATCCAGGCAGTCAACATGATTCCTTCTTCTTTGTCTTTAATTCATATATTCGGTTAATTGATCTTCGCCATGTTCAAGACCAAATGTGTGAAATTCTATTTCCCTGTGTACAAGAGGAAGTAACAAATCTTAGCAATCCTGATTTTGCATGCAAATATGTGTGCACATATGTATGCACATGGGTGTGCATTTGTGTGTGTCTATGTATTTCCAAGGTTTTGTTAGTTACTTTATTTCCATAACCGTTTTTTAAATAAGCCGAAACATAGCTCTGCCACAAAACTGGATACAGAACACAATATAGTTGCAGCTTTCATAGGCAGAGAAAGGGCCATTAAAAGAAAAATAAGAGAACATATTTAAAACCCTCCTCTGCTTGGTGAGGGTTAATGTACCCTTGGCAACCCAACAAGAGCGTAGATTTCGGTCTATCCTCCTAACTGCCTCAGATGTACTATTCAGCATCCTCCAGGGCAGAGACATGCTGCTTGGCAGAGGGCATAATCTCCCAGTGCTACATGAGGCTGCCTTTATTTAATGAGTGCAGAAAAAGGGGGAATAACGACAAAAGATGAGACCAAGTGACAGTCAAAGATATAGTGCGCAAATCACCCATAAGAACATTTTAGAAGACGATTGTATCCCTTGCTCATGCAAATTCATATTTTCTCAATTAGAGAAACCCAACAATTTCATGATTATATTTAGGAAGCAGAATTACGTAGGTATGTATTTTGTTCAACATAGAATTCAAGAATTCAAGTGGGAAACTTTTCATTACGCTGAAATAAAATATTCTTTTTGAGCATCACATTAAAGATAGTGGAAAGCAAGGGAGAATTAGAGACTAATATTAAAGCAGGCTGAAAATAGAAAGGATTTTGGGATATTAACATTAGAACCTGTATCGGACATTAGAATAGCATTAAGGATCTTCCCCATGATATTTCTCATATGATACATGTGGGAGAAGAAAACTCTTTTTTATAGAAGAAGTGAGTCTATTTTTATATTTATCTTTATTACTTTACGTCTATCTTCATATCTTTATTCTTCATGTCTTTATCACTATCTTCTTCAGTAACCTTTTATTTTTTTAAATGTTATCCTCACAGTATGCTTCATTGGGCTAGATCACTTCTTTTTGGATTGCTTTCAATTTACACACAAGAAGCAATTAAATATTCAAATACCGACTTGTTCCTTGGTTTCTGTTCTTGCTTTGAAATGGAATGTAAGAAATATTTTAATTATGAGGTTTCTAATTTGTATCAAGTGTACAATGGACAGATTAGACAATGTAGAAAATTGGGACAAGTTGATTATTCACTTATTTGCCAGACAATGCTGGGATTCAAAAAGACTCACAGTATCCTGAAACCCAGAATAAGAGTTTTGCTATTTTGTCTTGTATCTGATATGATTTTTACTCAATTTGTAAGGCAAGTTTCCTTGTCTTTGCAGAGTATTGTGGTGCATTGCTAAGCTATTTCTTTGTTTGACTTTTGTGTTAGAGACATGTAAGTTCTGAATTCAATTGTTCTTTCATCAGAATAATTCATATTTTTACAGTTCATAAAGCATAGTATACTGTACATAAATGTGAAATATGCTTATTGTCAGGAAAAAAACCCTCATGAAGTTGAAGAAAAAAACAAAATAAAGAAAAGAAAAAAAAGAAAGAAAAGAAATAGAGGAAGAGAGGAAGATAAGAGATGGGAGACAGGGAGAGATGAAAGAAAGAAAGAAAGAGAAAGAAAGAAAGAAAGAAAGAAAGAAAGAAAGAAAGAAAGAAAGAAAGAAAGAAAGAAAAGAAAGGGTCAGCAAATATGACACTTACTGGGCCAACCGTCCTCCTCCAAGGATTCTGCATAGCTGTCTGGAGATTGCTATCCAGCTGTTTTGTTTTTCTCCCTCCATTCTCTGTTATTTATCATCAATCCACTTCTTTTTTTTTTTGTTTTTTTCAGTAGTAACTGACTCCCACCAGCACTAGCGATTTGAGGTCACTAAGGCAAGTGCCTGTGTCCTGCTAGAATTGATTGTTGATCTGGGAGTATCACATGCCTATGACAGAGCAAGGTCACTCAACTTCTTTCCCCCATTTTTCATTTCTATTCAGGTAGTTTCACGTCAAAGTTCTTCCTCCCAGCCTGTCATGTTGTTTCTTATTATACCACCACATCAAAAATAGAGAGTAGTCCAACCTTTATGAGATAGTATTGCCTAAGTATTACTCTGCTAATAGTTCAGAAACGCACTCTACACTAAAAAGCATATCACTGAGGCGTACAGTTTTACAAATACCATTTACTTTCTAGTAACAAGTTTTACTATGGGGAAAAAGCTGCAAAGAAAGAAGGAAGCCAACTCATTAGAAATAACCTATTAAATCTTAATGAAAATATGTTGTAGAGGAGTCATATATCTGAAGGGATGACATAAATAATAATTCAATGTGAAGTAAAAATTCACTCAAATACCTATGATAGTAAGTTTTGTTGATGTAAAGCACTTTAGGATATTCCATAAGTGCCATTAGGCTATTTATCTTCGAGCAGAAAAAGCATTTGGGAGTAGCACAAGGTCTTCTGTTTAAAATGGATAAACTTGCATATTAAAAATCTGTCTCATGCTCTGACATCACTACTCCACTCTCAAATATTTAGTGGTGCAAAAATAGATGTATTTTTGTAAGCATGTGAAGCAAATTCTACCTTTTTCTTTCGTTTGGTAGACTTGACATAGTTACTTTATTCTGTGTAGGAGGAAATGGCACTTGCATTGACAGATTTCTAAACCTGTAATTTCTATCTGATGGCCAGTGTCTGAAGCCTCAGGAATGTTTTTAAATTAATCTTAGTCCCGAACTGAGTTAAATTCTCAGAAGGAAGAAAAATGATTGATTGTTCTATTTCACTGGTTTTCAGAAACAAAGACTGGATGTAAACATAAAACTTGATGTTAGCCCTTGCTAGACTGTCTTAATTATCTAGCAAGAATTGGAAGTGTTATGTTTTTACAGATTTTGTAATCAAGTCAGAATGGGAACAGAGTTTCTTTCTTATGAGGTCCAGCTGTTGTAGTCACTAGTGCAAATCAAAATCATTGTCTTTATGCCAGTTCTGATGCCAGGTTATCTGATGTTGATGAGAGTTTACAATGACAGAAGAACAGAGAAAAAAACTACACAGCCTAAGGCCAATGACGTAAGAAGTTTTAAAGTTCTAGATTTTAGAGAAACATAGAGAAATAAATTTTGAAAGAAAAGATTTTTCTTTTGCATTTCATTCAATGGGTTTAAAAATTACTAAAGATTAAAACTATGTTCACCCATGCAGCACATATCAATCTCTAACTCTTGGATAACTGGCAGAAAATTTGACTAAGGACAATTTTTACATTTTTAGGACAATTATTACATTTTTAAAAACTGGCTTTTGGAACAAGTTGTTATGGCAGACTTTTGATGTTTAATACATGATGTTAAGATAAGCTTATACCCAGGTCCCTGGTATAATAGAAAATAAAACTGGGATGGACCTTAAGGCATCATTAGGTCTTTTATCAAAAGGCAGAATCATCTGAACTGAAACACTGCTGACAGATGTTTCAATAGTTTGGCCTAAAAGCCAAATGTTATCACATATCTTCCCTCCTACATCTAGATGTCCATCACCCTCAAACATATTTTTTTGCTGCATTACATTTTAAACTCCTGAATAAATCACCCTTAACTCAATGCCTAACAGTTTATAATCAAGAATTAACACTTACCTATTTTCACTGCTAGATTTATTCCCCTGATATCTGTCCTCATGCTCTCTCATATAGAATGACATTCATTATAATTTGTCCTGTCTGTGAAGATCACGGTGTACATTTTAGCTTATTCCTTCATATATTGCTTATCTTTTTTTTCTATTTTCTTAGATTTCAATATTTCAATGAAGTCTTATATTGTAATAAACTGCCTTCATGATTGGGCTCTTCTTTATTAAACACCACAATAACTGTAGGCTTTTCAAAATATTCTGCATGGTGAGATTTTCCCCAGTTCTATGGACTATAGCCTTATTCATAGTATAATCTTATTGCCTGGGTGGTTCAAAAGCATTCAGATGTAATGAACTGTATGCATGTGTATCAATTTGATTGAAATATTACCTTCATTTTGATCTTTAAATTTCCTTAAAAAAAGTGGCATTTCCTCTCCATTCAAGAGTCCGATTTCAATATTTAGTCTCAATCACATTTTGCCACTCTGCCAACTTATATCTAAATCATAATTTTACCCATGAGATTGGTGTAAAGGACCAATATTAATATTGATGTTAGTTTGATGAAGCTCCCAAAACAAACAGAAAAATACATGTTTTCTTTTTATGTGAAATTATTATTGTAATGAAAGCAAAATGATGCAACTAAACCGGCTATGATAAACTACAGATAAAAAGGTTCAGGTCTATGAATGTGTACAGTTATAAGAAAATAAATATACATATATGACCTTGTCTTTCCTCTGGAAAAACATATCTATAGCTCACAGAAACAGGATGTATACATGAAGACCTCCATATGCCCATATTTCCATAGGCTTATCAAGAGTGTTTAATTTTTGACAGTTCTGTCTCCAGATGATAACATATCCAAGCATGTCATCACATAATTTGTCATGCTTGTCATGTCTCTCTCAATTTGTAAACTTTCTCCAGAATCACTGCAAAAATACTTCTCTCCATCCCTCCCTCCCCCAACATCCCTTGAGTTCCCCGCCAAAGGCACCATAACCTTAAAACACCAGCAATGTCCACTGCAAACTGAATGGCTTACAAGATGACTAGAAATAATGTGAAGGTTTTGGCCTGATAAATTTTAACAAAAAGATGAGTTTGCCAAACCTGAAAGTCTTTGAAGACAGATGTCAATGTATATTGTCATATACATGAAGGTCATGATCCACCTTTCTTCTCTAATGCAGCTTCTTCTATCATTTGCCAAGTTTCAGACTAAGGATCTTTTGGTTCACAAGAGGTACTCTGAAAGTGGAGTATATTCATTCTCATTTACTTCTATTGATATAATTTATTTTTTCTGCTTCCCGCCTTTTAAATATCAGAAAGATGACCATTTCCAACAGTGTGCAAAAGAGAACTGGAAAGAGAATAATGGGGATAATTATAAGAGAAGCTAGACAATAAGTGAGTGCATTCTAGCAATCTCAGAAAGAGTGTTATAGTAAATGACATATAAATTAATAATCAGAAAGTGCCGTGTGTATGATAAGTATCAAGAAGGAAAAGAGAAAAGCAAAGAAAAGCAAGGAAAAGGAAAAGGAAAAGGAAAAGGAAAAGGAAAAGGAAAGGAAAGGAAAGGAAAGGAAAGGAAAGGAAANAAAAGAAAAGAAAAGAAAAGAAAAAAACCCCTCCCATTAGAATTGCAGCTGTAGGAGACACCAGATAAATTAAGTAAAAATACACAGAATTTCATTGGTGTCTAAGGCACTGCTAAAAGTGGTGGAATATGCTTTACTAGATTGTCTTAGAAGTAATTAAAATATTGTAACAAGGAAAAGTCTTCATACAAGTAGATCAAAGAACAGAAATTATCCTAATATTTTGCATTATTCATATCTGTCTAATAAAATAAAAAGAAAATAATTGCTGTTCTTTGAGGAGCTAAATGGTAGCTCGCTAATCAAAGATGACATGGAAACTATCACATGTACCTTTTGTAAAGCAGAACTATACATCAGTTTTGAATGTCAAAGTTAAAGTCACCATCCCCAGCAGTAATATAAATAATCACAACACCTCATCAGTTTTTCCTATGTGAGCATGAAATAAAACTGCTGAAGCCTGAAATGAATAATTTATCTCAGAAGATGGCAATAGCGGTAACATCAACAGTTACAGGAAAGGAAATAAAAACTTCTGTTGTCTTAATCATTTTGTGGTGAAACACACAGGGCTGAGCCCTGCTGCCTTGTTCCTCTCCTCCCTGGAAGGAAAACTGACACAGCAGTGCCAGTGAATGAGGCAGGGAGGTGCCCCTTGCTCACCTCTCCTCCTTTCCCCATTCCTCAGGGCTGCCTGCTGTGCCATTGCTCTGCCATCCATCTGCAGGTGACTCCTGCAGGGGCAGCAGCCTGGCAGGCAGGCAGGACCTGCTTGGAGCACAGACCAGAAGCTGTCCCCTCACCCTGAGGGTTCATGGCTTGCTGATGGAGGCCTCTTTTTTACTTCAGAAGCAGGGAGCCAAGTGTGAACACAAGGGGCTTGGAAGGATTAACCCTTTTTATTGAATCTGCAGTCCTGTTTTTACCTCCATGTTAGCATTTTAAGAGACTTTCAATTATCTGAAGCAGAGTGTTCACTTATGCAGCTTCAATAAGTAAAATAACTGGGTCTAAGCATGTTTTTTTCTCTGATGGATGTTGTGGTTAAGAGGACATGACAGTGAGCTGCAAGAGTCATTATCTATTAATTTTGCTGGTTTATTTTAGTAAGCAATTTATAGCTTTTCCAGAATGTCTTTTACATTTTCCGCTCATTAATTGAGTCCCATTTATACTATTTCTTTTGCATTAAAAGATGTATTGCACTATTTAAAGCCTTAATTTAGCCCATATGTCAAAACTATATCTAAATGAGCCACTTAGAGCACTTTTGTATGAATTACATTATGTATGTCTTTTCCTCTCTGTCTTTTTTATCCTTGCACTTTCAGTTTCCTTATTAGATGGTAGGAAAGGAGAAAATAAAATATAAGTATAATAAGCAGCAACATTAAAACACAACTTGGGACTACGAAGTCAAGTTCAAGGCTGTAGAAGATATTTTTAGTGCCTAAAAATCTCTGGCTTTTCATTTATCTGTTTTCCTAATCTGTATACTGAAGTTATTGCTGCCATCCTTAACAAAAAGAAGGGGTATACTTTCTCAAGAGAATCTCTTCTTTGTAAACCCATGTTAGGGAGACAAAGCAGCAAAAAACAGAAGGATGAAGTATCAAGGTGGACCATTACCAGAATGCTTTTCAAAGCTTTCATCTTTTGACAGGAGAAAAAGACCAAAACAAAACAAAAACAACCCACTCTACCTATGATCTACCCTGGTATCACTGAGGCTAGAACATATTCTGTGTTTAAAAAGGGGTTTTCTTGGAAACACTTCTGGAGGTTTTGTATGTATATTTGTTTTCTGTGAAGTAATTTCCTCCTGTTCCATATATCAGCTGCCCAATCTGTGAGCTAGATAGTTCACTGGTTTACATTTTTATATTTTTCCTTTAAGGTCTCCATTGAACACTCCATGGACTCCAAAACAGTATATTTACAACAGGGTACAAGAAACACTGTTCTTTTCCATGGCTGGAAGCAGGCAGAGACATGTCCCATTGGGAGCAGTACATTTGCACTGTTCAAATGTGCGTGTAACTTAGATGCTGATATGGATGTTCACAGTAATGATGTTTGTCATCTGCTCCATTGCAGATGTGAGAAGCTCTTTTTTTTTTATCACTGCATGAGGTGTCAATTTTACGGTTCTTTATGCTTTCTTTATTCAGAGAGTTTGGAGAACTTTTTTCTACTTTATCTTTTCAAAAGCAAAATATGAGTCTTTTAGATTATTTAAGGCATGTACTATATTTTAAGGATCTCAATTAATATTAACCAAGAAAGTTTTTTGCCCATAAAAATATCTTTTCAACAGAGGTTTACTTTCCTACTATGCTACTTCATGCTAGTATATTGCATTTTATAAGATACAACATTGCCAGTGGTTATAATAATGATCTTTAACATCTGTTCTTTGCAAATACCAACTGTTTCTTAATTTGATACCATATTTTAAAATAATTACCAGGTTTCAGTCTTCCAATTTAATGTCAAGTCATATTTCATTTCAAAGTATTTTATTATGTAGCTGATTTTGTTTCCTTTGTTACACAGTTGAGTTTAAGCTTATAATAGATTGCTATTTCTCTCACCTTGATGATGTGAATAGCATTTGTTTCCTTGTTTCATTGGCTGCTTTCTTCAAGCCTGGTAAAAAAACCAAAAAAATTATTACAGCCATTTTCCTGAGCAAGAATTTGAATGTACTACAATCTGGAGATATCTCTACTGGTATGTAGTACCCATCAGTGTTATTTCTTTCTAGTAACTACTTTTTACATCATTCTGAATATTTATTTATTTGGGGTTTTTTGTTTGTTTGTTTATGCCATACTTTGGAAGACCTTGTGTTTTGGGCCAAATGCCTTTATGATGCTCATATGGGAAATCATTCCAGCCCCCGGAATGCACCTTTTCGAAAAACAAGAAGTAGAACAATTCTGAACACACATCTTCAACCTCACTGGTGCAATAGTCAATTTTAGTTTTACATATTAGAACTTTATTAGGGTTATTCATTCAAATCCTAGCTTGCTCTTTATTTTTTCAAGAAATGCACCCTAACCAGTCCTTGTGCCTTAAGCAGAGTCTTTTTCCCACTATTGTGGAGGGACTTATGACATACATTTTCAATTTACTCACTCTGTGGAAAAGCTTCCGTTATTAGGGTTATTCTGAAGTATTATCACATTTTCAAAAACCTGTTCTCTCTTCCAGATTTACTCTGCTCTGTTGGAAATGTTTTTTACTTTTTTGTCTTCAAGACAATGTTGGAGAAACCCAAAACTGCCTAAGGATTTGATCAGGTTATCGATAAGAATAGTTCAGAAAAAGAAGAGAGAATCATGTTACCCCATGATGTCTTGCTCCCTCATTTTGATTACTTTCTGGATTTTTTAACATTACAAGATGTTGAAAACTGGCTTCTATTCTAGCTAGACCTAAGTCTTATCCAGTGTGGCTATTTCAATGTTCCTGCAATTACTTCTGTCCTGGTACTGCATCTCTTCCAAATTTCTGCTAGACATATTTTAAGTACCCTTGAAACTCACGGTCATAAATATTCTCAGAAGAATGCATGATCTGCAAAAATATTTTGAAAGATTGTTGTAAGTAGTTATCCCTGTTACGTTTATTATAATATAGATAAAGAAGGTTGGATATTGAATTAAGTGAATATGAAGAACATACCTTGTAAATACTGATGCAATAAGATGGTGCAAAATTCTGGTACAAAATTGGTTTAAGTGACTAGTATAGTTAAACACAGCCAAAATCCATTCTATGTGTACAAAACACCAGGAATACTTTTTTCTCCCTTTAAGACACAAAAGTAATTTGACTTAATCAAGAACTGAGTAAAAATGAAGCAAAGATACAGAAGATTTTACTTTTAAAAATATCTGTAGATATATAGTTTTCATTTTTGCCTGTAGCTACACTTCCTGAATGGCAATACACAAAAGCTGAGGTCTCAGAACATTTTCTACCTGTTCCTGATCTGCTAGGGTCACTGAACAGATTCAAATTCTTATGCTGCCATAAGCTCTTAAAAATATCTTCAGCTTTTCAGACTCACGGACACTGGTAAATTCAAAGATGATAATTTCTCTGTACTGGAAGTGCTGTGGTATGAAAATACAAATTTTTCCATGCTTTCTTTTTTGCTGTTAAAAGAAAAATTCATTTTCTGGTATTATTCTGATTATGCTTAAAACAAACAGATGAAATACAGATGATTAATTTTTTTTTAATTTATTAATATCAGACTGAACTTTTAAAAAGAGCATCAGAACCTTTTATTTTTAGTTAAAATATCTAATATATATATATTTTTGAATGAAGGAAATTTATTCTCTGTATATAGAGTAGCTAAAACAATGAAGATATTATTTTTTAGAGTCTCCTAGGCATTACTGTTCATAGTATGAAAAATCAGTAATATTATTAACCTTCTGGGGTAACACTTCAGAATAAATTTATTTCTTGAGCAGTGCCCTTGTTTCCTTACAGAATTAAATTTTTAGTAGTTTGAAGGTTTTATGAAGAAAAATCAAATGGTAAGGATGTAGTATGAAGGAATGAATTAGTTTGTGACAATGTATTTGCATTTGAAGCAAAAAGGGCAAAAAGTCAAATACAACTAAAAATGAAATGTCTTATCATTGACCTCTAGAGAATGAATATTATTCCTTGTAATATTCCTGTGTTAATTTTATTAGCTACAAATCACATTTTGAACAGCTCTACATTCCCTTTCTGTATTTCTTATTTTAAGGATGATTGTAAAGGTTTATGTATAAAAAGTACTAAGCTACAATTTGTAAATACCATATTATGTCACATTAAAAAAGGAAGAAAGAGTTATTACCTTGTTTGATGTATCTTAGAGTATTGTTCTGTGTACTTTGTTTCTACTTTTGTTGAAGATGATCTTTTGGAAAAAATCCTAATGGTATATAGGACTTTAAAAAAACATTGTAACTGGTAACTGTTTTGTCAGATAAATTATTTGAGAAAAATTAATCTGTGGTGTGTGATCAACTAACTTCCTCTGCAAATATCATTATGAGACTAAAAACTGAATTTTTTTCGTGTTGAAGAAGAAACATTTGAATGTTCATACTCCTCGAAATCTAGGTTCCAAATATAGAAAGTTTTATGATCCAGGAGAAACTATCAATTTACACATCAGGCAATTGATGTGATAGGTTTTTTGTATACCATTTTTTCTGAGAACTTAGTTTATTGCTTACAATAATAAAGTTATTAAATTAATTAAAATTAATTTCTTCATACCAATAATTGAACATGCAGAATATATGCTTGACCTAGGAAGAGATTGCAAAGCTAAAGTTATAAACATCCTCCTAAATCTTCCTCTTCAATCTCTTAGCTGAAATGAGAAGGCAATGCTGTCTTTTTAATTTATCATATGTGCTGTGTTTTTCTGTGTGTGAGCTAAATAATTTGTACTGTATTCAGAATGCTGAACAAAGACCTATAAATACTGATCTTTTTTTCTTGAATACCCTAAAGGCTTTGTGATATAGGGCAAATATTACCTTGTCTGATGAACAAAGAATCTCAACTTCCAAAACGCTGTTGTAAGTGCATACTTGTGTCACCCATTTGGTACATCTGATTTGTAGAATGGGTTCCTTAAATCACTTTGGAATTAATTGGTCTGAAATCATGTTATAAACAAAAGACAACAAACACATCATCTTCAAAATCACGAACATTTTATTCAAATTATGAAGTCTCGAAAGTCAAATAAAATAATAACGAATATGATCACAATTACTATATTAATAAATTGTAATTCAAAATATGCATAATTGAAATTACAATGCTCGAATTTCCCAGTATACTCACTTTATTTTTCTGCTGCAGTGTTTATCCTTTCTAGTGCCCTGCTGTGTGCTGGGGTCAGTAGCTTCAGTGGGGGTTGAAGGAAATTTTTCATTGAAGCTTCAGCTTCTGTAGCCCTTCACAGGAAGTAGCTAACTCTTGTTATGGGTAATGTCTTCCCCCGCACAGCTTGAGGCCATTTTTTGTTTTGTTTTGTTTTTTTCTTTTGCAGTATCTTGATCTTTCTTCATTGCTCTGCAGGATCATGTGAGATCCAAATGCACTGTACATGCATATTTTACATGTTTACCCATGTTACCAGGCTACATTCTTCTCATGAACATTGGCATGTCATTTCTGGTATCATCTCATGCCCATAATTTGAAGGCCTCTACTCTTATCCTGTGCCTCCCCTCCTCCATGCAGCATTTCATTCCAGGGTCATAGAGAGTTCATTCTGCACCAAACACAGCTGCTGAATATCAGTATTAAGCAGCTACTAAAGTGCACATAACTATACACAAAAATGCATGTCTATAAAAAGTTACACATTTTTATGAAGCCAGAGAAACCAAAATCAGATAATTATGACACTGATCATTAGATAACCTCTTTTATTGTTCAACAAGCTAACAAAAAAGATTTTCAGACATGAGTTCAGGCAAAGCATGATAAATCCTAGGGGATGTGATGTGTCCTCAATACAAAACCTGTAGTTCATAACTAGCAGTGGCCTTATTCTGAAGAGCTTGAAGGCTGAGCTTGCTTTCTTGAAAAAGGTTGTCAAAAATGTAATCCATTTATTAGACATTTATAACATCACTAACTGACTGAGCATTCTGAATTCAGGCACTATTTCCATTGGCAATGGAAATCTCATAAATCTGACAAACTGAGTGTCTTGTTAGACATAGGCATAGTAGATTTTTTTTTAAATTTTTTTTTTTATTTTTGATCCATGTAAGAGACTATGCAGAAATTATTCTCTGCAGGTCAGGCCTAGAGCATACTTCTAATACAGAATTTGTAATGGCACATGTCATTTGATTTTGTCTTCTGTTACATAGTTTAATCTAACTTTAAGCTGTAAATCTTGAAATTGCTACTTTTTTCTTACAGTCTCAATTGATGGTGGCAAAAACCTGAAGCACTGTTTGGATGTAAGAGTTTACTTCATTGGGAAACTATGATTTTATAGAGGTAGTAAAATGGAGATACCAGTGGCTGAAGGAAGAATTTCCAAGTCCATATAATGTAGTTCAGAACTAAATAGTTATGGCTACACTCTTTATTAAATTTAGCTCTGATATTCCTTTTCATCCTGTTTTCAGTGATCTTCTGTACTCTGACCAGGTAGCTTCCATCACCAGGGAATCCTCCGTGCATGCATGGACATGTTTAGCTTCCTAGCACATATAGCACTAATCACTGAAATTAAGATGAGAGATAAAATAAAGAGCTATACTCATCACTACACCAGTGAGTGTCATTTTATTTAATAACAATTTTATGAGGTTACATACAATCACAGAAGATCAGAAATGCAACCAGGCAGATAAACCTGCTTTTAGGTACCTTTAAAATACTGGTACCTGTGAAAGAAGGTACATATATATATCATCCATATCTCTTAGTTTCTAGATTACTAACTCATTTTTCCTCTGTCACATGCATTTTTGCAGAGTTTTATGGTGCAAAATTTCAGATGTCAAATCTGCATTCAGGTACAGGTGTGGAATTTTGTTAAGGAGAAAGGAAGATTTCACCCTTACAGCTTATAAAATAATCACATACAAAACACACGATACAGAGAAAACTTTTTGTCAAAATGGTCAAATTTGAGACTGGATGTAAAAGATATGTTACTGCTGATCTTGAAAGCACTGGGAAATTTGAATTTCCACTTCAGAAAGCACATTATCTGGCCAAGGTTAAAAATAAAAAGATCTTAGGTGTTTTGCATGAAACATCAGAATCCAAGCACCCCATTTCATCCTTACTAGATTTAGCTTCCTCATTCTCTAAATCTTCCCTAAAGAGCAGAGCCATCCAGTGACAATAACAATTGCTTCTCCTATCAACATCCTTCCCTGTGTGAAACCCCACAGCCTTGGCATTGACACGGGAGGTGGGCTGGCTCCTGAAGGCAGCAGCCTGGCTGCTGCACAAGCTGTTCTCCATCTTGCTGCGGGTGAGCTGGCCAGCACCCAAGGCAGGGCTGACCTTGCTCCTGGGCTACTCACATCTTCATCTGTCTGGGACCTTGCTGTGCTTCTCACAGGTTGCTCTCCCCTTTCTTCTGGCTGCCAGAATAACTGGTTCTCCATCTGGCTAGTGCCCAAACCAATCCAGTCACAGTTTCTCCATCTGGTTTATTCTTGGAAAGATGAACTGGATCTTTTAATTTAGAATAGTCCATCTCTTCCTACCCTCTCTACATAGCCTACTCATTTCATCTACACATATTTAATTTTGGCTAGACTTCTGCATAACTGTGGAGAAGAGATGTGGCTGCCCCCCTGCACCTCTCCCTCCAAATATTTTTCCTTTATTCTTTTGTGTTCTTTAGTAGAAGAATATTTCCTAAATCTTATTAAATTGTCCCTCAAAAGATCTCTTCAGCATTATTATACAATTTTCCTACTTATTCTCTGCTGTTTGGTGAAAACAAATCCCCTTCGAAAAAATAGGACAGCTTAAAATCTCTATTTTATATTTGCACTATATTTTACTTTTCCTTTTGATACGCCACTATCAACTACATACACATATCCATTCCTCCCTCTCCAGTGGGTAAAGATATTTACAACACAAATTCATACAAATAATTCTGTATTAGGAAATTATATATTTGGTACCAAAGTGCAAAACACACAAAGAGATAAAATTTTTTAGGGGAAGAGGCTTTGTGAGTATTTTCAGTTTACCATGAAATATCTCATTAAACTGGCTGATTTTTCTCCTCAGATTTTGTCACACAAGGTCTTGTTTGTTGCTTGACTCTGACTCTTCGAGGTCAATGCATTT
Source organism: Anthoscopus minutus (assembly GCA_013399455.1). NCBI lineage: Eukaryota > Metazoa > Chordata > Aves > Passeriformes > Paridae > Anthoscopus > Anthoscopus minutus. Next base: position 38,944 of record VWYI01035381.1, read on the forward strand.
CCATGCTGTTACTCATGTAGGATTCACAATAGGGCATCAGCTGGTCTAACTGGCAGACTGTACACAGCGGCCAATGAAGCGAGGTACATTTGCATTTGCCTGTCCTGCTCACAGATCAAATAGGAACATTTTGCAAACAACAGTTACTCAGTTTTATCTTTCAGCTCTTTGCTATTTAATGACCATAGAATCACAGAAAAGAATTCCAGAATGGTTTCAGTGGGAAGGTACCTTTAAGGTCATCCAGTTCCGACTCCCTGGCATGGACAGGGACACCTTCCACTAAACCAGGCCCCAATCCAACCTGGTCTAAAATATTTCCAGGGATGGGGCATGCACAGCTTCTCTGGACAACCTGTTCCAATGTCTCAACACCTTCACAGTAAAGAATTTCATCCTAGTATTTCATCTAAATCCACCCTGTTTCACTTTAAAGCTATTACCCTTCCTTGATGCCACTACCCCTCCTTGCTGCCCATCACTACCTCAAGAGAAAGGTCTTGGGACTTCCTGGAGTCTGAGGTTTGCAGTGGAGATTCCCCCTTCAACAGCTCAATTTGGGTGAAAGCATTGGCAAATGCTGCAGACCCAGTCACAGGTTCCTCTAGGTAAAAATGAAAGAAGTTAGTATAATTGTTGTTATAATCACAGTTTAGGTTAAATGGTTGCATTCAGAATGCAACTCAAAACTGTATCAAAGTCTCTTCTGTTAAGCATTTACCTCTGAACCTCAATGTAAAAAAAAATTCTCTATGGATTAGAAAAATTGATAAAAAGAGGGGAATTCTTAGGAAAAAACAAACAAACAAAAAAAAAACACAACCCAAAGCACAACAAAATGGGAGGTGGTATTTGTGTTGAACAAGCAAAGGTTCTTTGATTTTTGCTGGCTGAAAAACTTTTTCTCAGGGTGTAAATACAAAAGCCCAAGTTTTTTCATTCTAAGTGAGAGAACTTAAAAATATTGCTCTACTCCTTTCCTCTATTCCCTAGAAATCAAAACAAGGTAGAGTTTTAGGGTGGTACACTGTGAATAGATTGAGGGTACCTTATGTTATGAAAACTTTTAAGCACCTATTAACAAAAATAATATAATATTTGGCATTCTGTTTTCATCTTCCTCATGGCAAAAGTGATGATAGATCCTTATCCAGCAGGTCATCTCAAAGGATTTTTACTTTACACACTTGTCTTCCAAGCTGTCATTTAAGCTTAGTTGGTGGGATATGGGATGGAGCGTTGACATCAACATTATGGAATTCTTCAGAAGAGAATATTTAATTTGATTTTACTCTATTTGATTTCATTCATTTTTTGGAATTGAAATGTCAAGAGTTAATTAAAACAAAACAAACCAAACAAACTTAAAAACATTGACATTTCTGAAATTGGGATATTTAATTTGGTTTTTCTGAACTAATCCAACATGGTTACTTTTCTGCCACTAAAATTTGTGCATAAGTGTCTGTTCCATAATTGTCTCAACCCTGTAGTTCCTATTCCAGTTTTTGTACTAGTTTCTACACTTATTTTCAAATTGGGACATTATAATGCAGCAGAATACTGTGTTAATCAGACAGAGTCATATTTTTTCTTCATAAACATACATTTGATTTTCCTTATATTTTTTTCATGCTTAGTTTTTTTCTACATGTAAATGGATGTGCTAAGACCTATATCACTACTTACACAGAAGTGTAAAAGCTCCAGCATTTGTAAGTGACCATGTATGTGGAAAAGTATAAGGGTTATGAAAATAAATGGAAAAATATTTATCTTGCTATTCTTCAACAAATTGTGTTATGCAGAGCTGAATTCTGACTTGCACCACATATGATCTATATCTCATGACAGGTACTGTCTTCTCTGCAGGAGATGGGAGAATATGAATGAGTTACTTACAGATATCAGCCTAATTCAGGCTCTTAGGATGTGATCATCTGCATGAGACCTCAGACTAAAGACAGAGATGAGATGACATTCCCTATTTTGCTCAATTTATATCTAAACACTGTTTAATAGTATGACAACAAGACAACTCCATTTCTCCAGGGGATCATCTCAAATATTTACCTGCTCTGAATTCATTCTTATTTGGTTCTGTCTTGTGCTGGGAATAGAAAAAGAGAGGAAAAAGACAATCAGGACAATGCATATTATTTTCCAAACACAGTGTATTCTATCATAAGAGTCTTCACTGAGAAAAGAAAAGGGTAAAGGAAAGTAAAAGAGAAAGGAAAAATCTTTGGAAAGGTGTGATTACTGTGAGATATTCAGGTTATTTTAATGAACGGTTATGCACCATTTCCACAGACTTTTCACACAAGCCACTAAATACACACACAAGTAATTATATTTTGTTGCAATTCATTAAGCATTTTTCCCCCTGGAAAAAAAAAGTCATTACACAGAAAGCAAAAAAATGCACAAGATTATCATTAAATAATATTAAAAATGACACAAAATTATTTTTAAACAGATTTCAGATAATTCAATGAAAAAGACTCTCATTAGTATTGTAGATTAATCCATGCATTTCAGTATTTACAGTGACTCATGTGTAACGTCTATCTTCTCTGCCAGAAGCTGTGACTTGTAAGATATTTTAGTGGGAATGGAATTCTAGTTGAAAAATTCTTATAGATAAAGGGAAAAAAGATGCATAAAAAAGAGAAATTCCTTCATTCATCATTATATATTTATTTTGTATAGTGACAAGAGACTGCTCAGGAGTGAAAGAAAATGTTATTGCATTTCAGCCTGTGAAGCCCTCCAGGCCTCACTTCTCTGCTCTCTTTTGGTTCCACTCGGCTCCTCTTGAAGCTATACCTCCCTTAAGTGGTTATAAGCAAGATGAGCTTTAAGAAAAGCTGCATATCAGAATTCCTGTTAAAAACTCTGTCTAGAAATGGCAAAGATCCCAACAATAACAAAACAAAACAAAACAAGACAACCCCACCAAAATTTTGAATGGTTTCACTGCTATTGTGAGCAATGAAACTTCTATTTTCACAGCACTTCTGCTTTCCAGAAGTGTTATGCTGGCTATTTATCTATCGTAGAGTAATTCTGCTTAGCTTGATGAAAATTCCAAATGCAAATTCCAAACACAAGAGCCATGATTTAGGCAAAGATTTATGGGAGAATCATCCTCCTTGAAATCATGGCTTCTGTCCCTCTCTCCCCTACACTTCCTTTCCTTCACTGAATAAATTCAGCTTACTCTGATATCAGATCACTAAGTGAACCCAAGAGAATGAAATCTTATGAGATTGGTCCAATTAGGTAAGTGTCAAAGAGAGTATCTCCTTGAATGAAAAATGAATCTTTTAAAATGTTTTTACTGTATTCTTTGTTTTTTTAAAAAGCAAACAATTCTCTTGGGTTTTTCCTTCTTTATTTTTTGTTTAGTTTCTGGAAAATGAAATATATTTTCTTGTTTAAAAAAGAAAAGAAAGGTAATTTACTGAATTGCTAAGACTGTCTCTTCAAGTAATTTTAGCATGTACAGATATATCCATAAAATATGATTGATCACTATATTTCAAGTTTACATTTAAAATAAGTGAATATGTATAATGTTATGCTTAGCTGATCAGTAACCACATTTTAAATTATACAGATATTTTAATTCCAAATATATAATGCTCTTACCTCTAAGCAAACTAGTTTAAGCTCTAGGTTTTGGATAGGTAAAATTCCTATTTTAAATTACAGTTAAGACAGTGAAAGAAAATACTCCAAACAGTTTAACTGGATTTTTTAGTCCCCATTGTCTATATAAAAAACTCATTTATTTATTTAGGTATTAAAAATTCACTCATCTCCTCCAAACCTTCTGAAAGATTTTGCTCAGGTGACGAGTAGTGTTATCCTGCTGAACCTGATCCTATCTCCCCTGTTGCTGAAGTCTCTCTCTGCAGGAAATATCATGGTCTGTGAGATCAGGAAAGAACTAACAGGGTAAAAGTTTTCCTTCACAGATGGCAGTCCAAATTATTTCCTCTCTATATTAAAATCAAAAAGCCTGCGTATCGTTACCAGGTACCCACACAAAGAGAAGTGGAGATGGTTTATCATATGAGAACACTGTACTGGGAATAAACATGTGTTTTCTCCTAATTGAGGAAAATGTTCTCATAATTGTGCGATTTAGCTTTCATTTGTCTTCTTTCTTTTAAGGTGCAGCCTATATGACTAGTTTTAATTTTTTCTTATAGCTGCATATTATCTTCGTCTTGTCAAAAACCTGGCCATTGTTCTGGAGAGTTCCCTTCATTAGATTTTCAACAAGCATTTCCAAGAAAGTTCAATTTTTGTTTGCTTCCTCGTGTTCATCTATGCTTGTTTCACATGGCACATCTTGCTTAGATTACATTCTGTGACAAGGTCCAGCATGCTCAGTAAATGAGAATGTCTAGTTTATCGACTGTCAACAACAGGTTTGCCTCTTTGTTACATCTCTGTCCAGTTATTTCTGCCTTGGTGAATGAAATGTCACCTCTTCTTTGCTAGTAGAAAGTCAGTGAGAAGTACAGTTCATAAAAAAGCTATTTCCAGGTGGTAAGTGGTAACATACCTCTGAATTCCAATTACACTTCTTCAGTTTCCACAGAGCTTAGGAGAGCATCCGTCTCCTCTTCACATTTGTCTGATGTGCTCTACCTCAATCGGTACAGAGCTAATGTCAGACCATGAATAAACAGTAAGAAGTAACCATTCTCACTAAATATCAGCACCCACCAAACATCCCTGTTTATTAAAACAAGGAAAAAAAAACCAAAACAAAAACACAAACAAAAAATGAAGCACTATAAAAATCTGTAGAAGATATGAAAATTTGATCTTAGTTAATTTTAATTCCCTTATTCAAATCTAATTTAGACAACTTTAGACAACTTGATTTAGACAAATCAAGTTTTGTCTAGCACAGGCAAAATATGTTTTGTAAGAGTAGAAGAAATAAATCTTTATCAGCTTGTTTTTTACATATAATTTCATAAATAATTAAATATTGTGTACTAGGAACACAGTATTGTTAAATAACCTTAAGCTTCATAATGATGTTTGCTTTGATTTGAGAAAAAAATATTAGCTGATTCATCTACTACTTAAAGCTAAAACTATATATAAGTTGATAGACTGTGTTTATTTCCAGTCTGATAGAGAAATGATGTTACTTATACTAAAGTTGTTACCATGAGATAATCCTCAAGAAGCTATCAGGAGGTTATCCTCAAAAGACTCACAAGTGATTCTGAATAATCTTACAAAAATCCGTCTGCTCAGATAATTTACATGGTAATTTCCTGTAGAGAACGAGTCTTTCTGACTGTCAGGATGGACATGATGGGTGGACAGATTTCCCATGTTACTTCAACCCCATTCAATTCAAGTTTTAAAGCCTCTGATATCAGGGGTGGGATTCAGTAAACAGAGATTTGGTGTTGGCCAAGGCACCAGGCTCCACATCTGCATCAAGAAGGGAAAGGGAGAGAGAACTTTTCTCTAGATGGGTGGCTTGGAGCTTTTTTAGTTTTAGTTTTATCATTAACAGGACACATTATGTCAGAAATAATGTCATGTTTGGCTTTTTTTCCATTTAGGACTTCTCAGAAATCTTCTTGGCCAGGAGCTATAACTGATGTAGCACTAGGTTCTACACTGTCCCACCATAAGCATGTCTTCCATTATAATTACTGAAGTGTTACTGCAACACACAGTTCTTGTTTTTTTTCCAAACCAAATATCCTCATTTTTTAATAAAAGTATAATGAATATTTGAATTATTTGAATTATGTCTCAAAATTTCCTAAATTACTTAAGATAAAAGTTGATATCTATAAAAAATTATAACCTGTTGCATAATTATTCCAAAATATATTTAGGGGGGTTTTGTGGTGGTTTTGTTTGTTTGTTTGTGGTTTTTTGTATTTTTTGGTTTTGTTTTGTTTGTTTGTTTGTTTTAAATTATATTATTTTTATTATATTTTTCACTTCACTATAAAACCCCAACACTAACTAGTAGATAAAATTCAATTTGCACAGAGAATTATAAGAAAAGAAAAGACGTTTATTTAATGTCTCTAAAAATCTGTAAGGAGATAAACCGATATCTTGGGCATGTGTTTTTATTTCTCAGTGTGAAGACTATGATTCTTGAAACTAAATTATTTGGTGGAAAAAAAATGGCCAGAGGGAAAAACTCAGACTACAAAAACTCTCTTCTTTGACTAACTTTTGTGACTGCTCTAAATTGACCACTTTTTTCCCTGACTAATCTCTAAACAGAGGGCATATCCCTTTCACATGCAAAATGCTCTCACACAAAATGAATTACCTTCCCACCACCCTGGTTACTTGCCAGGGAGTACTTTATTTTTCCACTAGGAAGAAGAAAATCAGCTTGTATTTTTCTTGCTAGAGCCTTCTGCATTTTAATTCTGGACTCTGAATGAACATCAGAGAGGCTTTATGATGTTTCACACAAAAGTGCCTGTGTTCATAGTTTTACTCAAGGCACCCAAAATAGCACGCAGTAAGCAGTGTCATACTGTGAGTTTCCAAAAGTAAAAGCAGAACTGACTTGTACTGGCAGGAAGCTGTAAGTCCTAGAGCTTTCTGTGGATCAGTGGAGTAAAACAGAGCTGCTTACTTCTCTGCATCCTATGTTTCATGCAACTTTTGTAATATCCATTCCTTTATGCCTAGAAGTCCCTTAAGTTACGCAGGTAAGAAATGTCTATTTTTATATTTTTTCTTAATTATTTATTATATTATAAAATCAATCTTAAAACACTTATCTGGATGCATCCAGAGCAAAAGCTACAAAAGGCAGAGACAAACCCAGAAGCCACTCAAAAACTTGAGAAAGAGAATCTGCTTTGTTTTGTCAGAGTCCACTGTCTAACTTCTGTATCTGTGAAATTTCAAATTTCTAAGTTTTATTTACCAGAGGAAGTACTCACTATGCTTGTTTTGTGTTCAACTTACACATTAAAATTTCTATGCTGACTTTCCATTTTTGCAAGACCACCAGCTCTATCAGAATGCTTGTGATTGCTTCAGCTGCACTTATGCAAGTGATTGTCATGAATGTGTGCTTACAGTCTCTGAGGGAGACATCAAGAGTGAAAATTTTCTTGTTTTAAAGGAATAGTAGGAAATACTGCCTGTCTTGTTGCTCTTCACTCTACTGTAACAGAAATAATATCTTTTTTTTCTTATTTTCATTCACATTTCTGTTCCCATTTCTCTTTATTATCCCTCAGCAAGTAACTGCATGCAAAGCTTTTCAGACCACAGAAAATGTGTGTCTCTGCTATTGTCAGACCTCAAGTGTGAAACAGCAATTTCTTAATAAATGAGTTTTGCAAAGCACAGTGTGCTACATACACTCAAAAGGTTGTATTGCATGTTTCTTTTGTAACACTTCTATTAGGAGATATATATTCAGTTTTTTAAAGCTCAGACTCTTCAAATAGACTGTAGCCAAACAACATCCTGTATAATGTAGCCCAGAGATATTTAATAGTTGTTGATTTGTTATTAAAATACTGAGTGTCTGTCAGCTTGTTCATTTCTGTAAATTATTTTGCTATGAAACTGGTGGGAATTGCACAGCTTTTGGATTATAACATTATTTTTTAATAGACTGTTACTTAGAATCAGTTGTGGTTGCAAAAGCACTCCAGACAAACTACTTTTATTCTGTACCTGGATAAATTTGCACTAAGGTGCAAGAATTAATCTGTGGACACAGTTTTAGGAGTTAAAAAGATACATTATAATGTTTAGCATTTCTCTCATGAAAATGTTGAACCAAGCACTTACATAAAATAAATATAGGGCTGTGACTGGAGTTCAGACATTTTACATTTTTACAGAATAAAAATGCATCAGTGAAAAAGCTAGACAACAAAAATCTATTCTTGAAATTATTTTTAGGTAGTAGAGAGAGGATGAAAGAGGGCCTTGCTCACAAAATATTCTAAGAAAAGTGGTTTAAAATTAAAGAACAAAGTCACAAATCTACTATGGAAAGCCACACATATTTAGAAGCAAAATGTTTTACCTAGTGTAAGGTAATTTATGAAATTGTAAAGCACACTTTACATTCAAAACTGAAAAATGAAGTCTATACTTCTTTCATGTGTCAGAATGGTTCACAATTACGAATATGAAGTAATTTTCAGACAATATCAGCACAATCTGACACTGAAATAAGAAAACTATGTTATATGCTATACAGGCATGATGTCTGTGGTTAAGCTACTTTTTTGCTTTTCATCATTAGTCTTCGGCTTATTTGCTTTGATACTTTATAATTTTTTGGGGTGACATTTCTAATGTGTAGTATTTGCATCATGTTTTCTAAAAATATACTTGGAATCTTGTTTAGCTAAATCAGAAAGATTTGTCTATTTCTTAAATGAATTTAATTTATAAGGTAATTGTGTCAACAGATCTAACAATACAATAGATAATACTGAATTAAAATATTAGATCCTTTTTAGGTGAAAACTATCATTTTCCTTTTATTTTGTAAGTCACAGAAAGTTTAGATTTCTACCACAGGCAGTAGAGGCAGGTTCCACCAGAGTTCCTTAACTTTTTTCTATTTCACCTATGCTCCAACCCCTTTGATACTAAGGGGAGTGAGGTGTAACACAATGTTTTTCTTATATGTCCTTCCGATTTTCTTTATCCAACAACATGTTTGTTTCTGAAAATGGATGAATTAAAGGAAGAGAGAGCTTCAATGGTTGTCTCAGCTGTCCAGGTTCTCCTGGATGCATTGCAGATCCTGCTTAGCAGACAATGTACACCTCCATTGCAGAGAAACTTGATGTGGATCAAGACCACATGGGACAAACCAGGGGCCATAATTCCGCTTTGGATACACATGTCAAGGTCTCTTCTCTGCATGTGCATTGCCTGTAGCACAAAAGAAATTGCAGTTGCTGCTGCTAACAAGATGTAACTGTTAATAATATTTGTAAAAGAACATTTCTCCCAGGCTTTCTATTAGGGACATGAACATAGTGAAGACCCTACCAGTGGAAGATGTTATTAAATTAGAATCTTTCAATCTCAGGCCACTGACCTGAGATTTGCTAAAGCAAACTCCTTTTGAGTTTTCATAATTAAGGAAAAAGGGAGATTTAATTACCATGAAAGTAGGAAAAAATAAAGTAAAACCTCAGTAAAAGACTTTGTATCTGTAAATACAGTACGGAAAATGAAAATACAGTACCTGAATATTGCTAAGATTATCTTGAGGGAAAACTCTAACACATGTATTCTGATACAATGTTAAATTTGGGAAAACTCTTTTTTGCATTGGCATTGCACATATATATTTAAAATTGGTGAATAACGGTTGTTGCAACCTTAACATTGTTAACTAAACATTAGAGGAAGTGTAAGATGTCGTTTAACATTTTATTTTTTAGACATAATTTTGGCGCCTTGGAAGCCAAAAGACATCTTAGTAGAGTAAATTATAAAATATAAGTAACAAAAGAATAACTGAATTGTGTGACTGAATAAAATTTAACTATTAATGTGATTAAAATCTAACCAGGTCTGCAAAATATGTCTGCAAAATTTTTCAGTATTTTACAGATCTTTTAGACAGTGTTAAATAAAACAGAAAATTGAAGCCCTTGAAGTTTTATTTTGTCTAATTTTTTTTCTGTTTAAGACTTTTAAAAGTATATTAAGCAATAACAGACATTACTATTATATTAACAAATATTTCAAATGCTCTGTGCTCATTGTGATGCAGCATAAAGAGGGTTTGAAGTTTTTCATTGTTAGCGTTTGGATGGTGTAGTCAAAATTATTAGTTTTTAACTACCATGACTACAAAAATTAAAAGGATTTTAAACAGACAATGCTTGTCATATGGCAGAGACACTGTGGTTACACATTCCTTTCCTTGCAGAGAACCTTTTTCAGAATGGTGAATAGGATACCTAGGGCATGTGGGGAATATCAAACTCCTGTGATTCATAAGTTTAGGTAGGATAATGCAAGCTGTCAAAATTGCTTAGGAAAAAAAAGCTGATCAAAAAGCTTTGTAAAGAAAGCTATATTTATTCAACATCTCTTTAAGAATTTTAAATTGTTGAATGAGATCTATGCATCCTAAGCAGAATTTATCAGGAGATGGAACAAAGATCTGATCTTGATTTGCAAAGAGATTTTATTTCACTGGATGTGGTCACAAGTGAACAGAGTTCCCTCCCTTGGAGTTATGCCCACTCCATGGGTAAGACTAAACATGGGATCCAAATCCAAAACAGACATGACTCCTTGTTAAATCATTTCTCTGTGCTTTCTGGAGGATTTGAAGGGCTCCAAAAATTTCAAGAAATCTGCCAACAAACTTCAGAAACAAAATCACAACACAGCAGCTTGTAAGAATTTATATAATCCAAAATACTCTAAATATTTTCTTCATCTTTTTTAGACATTTACTGAATATAAATGCAAACTCATGCTCTGACTTACATGTTGGTATGAGCCTATACATGCAAACCACTTGAGAAGCTCCCTACTACCTTGATGCATTGTCATGTATTTTTGAGAGGTGAGAACAAACAAAAGTTAAGAGCAGTCCTAACTTTGCTTGCCTTATTACCCTTCTATCTATGACATCTGAAGCAATATAAAATGAGATTTTTTTTTCTCTAAATGGAGTGAGTTCCTTCTCTCTTTCATACTTCGGGTGAAAAACACAAAACGAGGTCTTTGTCTAATGGTCCATGAGCCATAACAATTTGACACACTGAAGACATCCTTTCCAGGAACTTCAGCATCCCATGGATCCTGCAGAAAAATTCAGGAATAGAAAAGAAAGGAAAGTATGTGCCAACATAATGCAAACTATAAACCTTCCATCTTTGCTAACAAATTAGAAAACAATGCTCCTTTCAATTACTGTCCAGTTCAACTTTGAACAGCTGATTTCTCACTCTTTCCATGAGATGCAGATAGTTGTTGGAGAACATTAAGGGCACTGCTGGTGCTGTTTTTATGTACCACTGTGATGTATATTAACTAGGCCAAAACTTACCCTCAACAGTAATTCCCAGTAGTAGAAGAGCTCGAATGATTTCCACTACTTTATATCTCATGAGATACTCCTGGAAAATAAAAAGATGTTTCCAGACAAATTAAGACGACAGCTAGTATTACAGAACGAAAATGTGGTAAGTGCATTGGTTTTCCCCTAACATCAAATTTAACATATAAATTGAATTGGTTTTAAATGCCAGGTCATTAGATAGCTGGCATACATGGCTATTTTCATAAAAGACTGACCCAGAAAATGTATAAATAGCATTTGGAAATGTCACATAGAGATAAACTGTGATGATTGCTCGGCTTTTCATATGCACTCTTTAAGGGTGTGCAAATGTTACAAAATTAGACCAATTTTCTGGCGCCTCATGTAATTTTCTTCTACTCAATTCTTTATCTCACCTATTTTGTTAAGCGATCACATTACAGAAAAAGTTTTTTCCACTTAGAGGTAACAGGAAAACAGAGCCTAGACTCAAAGATGGTCACAGCATAAGGCAAATTTGACAGTGTGCAGAATAAATAAGCTCAGTTACATTGAATTTGAACATTTTAATCAGAGATATATGAAATATATATGAAATTTTATGAGTGGCTCTATCCTTCTGGCCTGCAGCCTGCAGCAGTAGCAGCGATGCTGCACTACAGGAAGAAGTTCAGGCAGGTCAACAGAGCAGTCCGTAGTGCACAGAACTGGAATGGTCTCTCTGATTCCCTCTTTGAGTCCTCCCACATGTGCACAAAGAGTTTCTCTCCTCACATACTGTGGGGTCCCTTCCCCATCGACTGCTGATCCCAGGGGTGGCCATCTGACAGGGATCCCCATTCAGACACTCTGCACCAGCTCATGCCTGTGGCAGGGACTGGGCTTCTCAGAGATTTTTCTCCTCTGCTGGTGGCTTCTGCAGAGCTGCACCACAAACTGCTCTGCAATGGGAACCTGACCCACCCCCAGGTGACAGTCCAAGATTGGATCATGAAGTATTCTCATTTGATGGACAGAGCTAGTTCTGCCACCACCATCTGAAGAACCCAGACATATAACTGAGTGCACTTAGCATCACAGCACAAAAAAAACCCCTCTCAAGTTTCTATTACACCAAGTCTTTAAAGATCAAACTTAAGAATTAATTGACCTAACCCCCCCCAAATAATTAAATATTAAAAAAGAAGGTATTTTCAGTAGATAATATTGCTTATTTTCCCCAAAATGAAAACATTCTCTCAAAAGAAAAGAAAATTTAAAGCAAGAGCTTAGTCCTAAATGTAATGTCTACAAGCACAGTATTGTTGCATGCATGAAACATTGAAAGTTTGAAATATAAATTTATATTCATTCACATTTGCCATCTATATTGCACAAACTTCAAAAGTAAATAATTCAGAGATGTGAATAACTGTTGTCATAAATCATGGATTTTTCCTTTTTTCTCTATTGGGTTTTCATATTGCAGCTTGCCTGTTTATTCCTCTTTTTTTTTCCCTGATAGATAACCTCTTCAGAATAATAGCTGATTTCCAAGTACAGAAATACTGCTTAAGTCTGAGCTACTACAATCTGATTCAGCCCATTTTGTTTCAAATGAAAACTAGACAGCACAGCAAAAACTGTTGCATCATAAAAATGATAGAGTGTGTTCCTGAGTATTACTAATCATAAATGTCAAAGGGAGTAAAAAGCACACTATTTCAGTAGCATATCTGAAGATAACCTCTCTTGGAACAATTTCAGTAGCCTTCCACTGGTAGCAGCTTTAGATTTCTATAATTAGAATTGAAAATAGAATTGAATAATAATAGAATTAGAAGTAGAATTAGATTTCTAGAATTTATAATCATTGCCTGTATAATTTCTTATTTTATGGCTGGCTATGTTGGAACAATTTTCACTATACCCAAACAAGGGAAATGAGGTAATCCTACGGGCTGATATAGCAGAACTTATTGGAGAATGAATTAATGTCAGTGAAAAACTGAACTCATATTTACTTCTAATACATGAAAAATTAGATTATTTTAATGTATGTGTGACAAATTCGCTAAAAAATGAGGTAATAAAACTTTGTTTTGTTTTTATATTTTCTCATATAAAAATAGATATGGGTTTTTTTTTATTTCTCCATGACATAGTGGTTAGGATTTATATGCTAGTATGATACCATAATACTATGACATTATGATCATATTGATCATAAATCTTAATAATCATATGGAGAAAAAGCATTCTGGCAATCAGCTGCATTAAGCAGGGATTAAAATATGTGAGAAGTTTTTTGAAGTTTTTTGTTTATCTTTTTTGTAAATGCACTGGAAAAAAAAGAAGAAATGCCAACTCCTTTGGATAAAATTATTCCTTTTGTTCAATTGAGAAAATATGGATTAAATAAAAAGGGCTTATAACATAATTCAAAGTAGTTTGTACCAAACAGGTAAATAGCATATTTGTTAAGAATTTTAAACATTATTTAAAACTAGCTAATCTATGAAACATCTTTTTTCTGGTCTAATTTCTTTTACTGGAATCATCTTTCACTACCTGAAATAAAAACTTTCCTAATAGAGGAACATGTGATCTGCCTGTAGATGTCTTTAAGTATCTTATTACCTTAGGTCTATTGCCAAGATTCTGTCTGGACAGAAAGATGATGTTTTAGACTCCATATGCTGCTTACCTTTCTTAAAATGCTGTAAAGCACAGATACTCTTCACTTTCCATTTACTGTTTAGGGAGGCTGCATAGAATGTTACACTAAGTCTTTAACTTTCAGGTGTTTGAATTATTTAATGCCATCTCAACAAAACATGGGAGTCTCAAGCTCTGTATTATTAAAAAGCAAAAATGTTTTCTATGTTATAAAGATATAATACATATATAATGTTTCTATGTTATGTCTCTATGTTTCGCTCACATGAAAAAAATTAGATGAACTCTTATTAACAGGCCTATAATAACTATAAGTTCACAGTAAGTGCTGTACTATTTCATCTTGTAGTCACCATTTTTCAGTAAAAGAACTTTATTCCATATTATGTTCCATTCTTCTGGTGATGACATTAATTTTATACCTCATTTAGCAGCTGTATTTAGTAGACAATGATTCAAGGAAAAAGAAATTATTTAGACAAATAATGCTAATGAAGGTAAAATAATAAACTAATAAAAAGGTAACAAGGAAAGCTAAAAAGAAGGGAAAAAAGAACAAAATTAAAAATTTTGGCCAAGGCTCGGCTAGATCTTGTTAAAATGACAGTGGGTACTGAGGAGAAGCATGGGATGTCTTTTACTCAGCAGAAGCTGTGAATAAGTTTGATTTAACTGAGGCTGAGAGGCTGCAAATTGATTTCTTGATTCATTTAGGACACAGTCAGGGGCAGCATATAGAAAACCCTGGAGAGAAGAGGAGAAGCATTATTGTTTCCTTCCTTAACAGGTGTAAAAGGCTGGAACTCTGTCAAGTGGCAGCAAGTTCATCCGTGTAAAAGACCCTGCAAGGTATTTGTCCATCAGACACATCGATTGCGTGATGCGAGGCTGAACCATGGGTGACTCATGGGAGCCTCAGCAGCCGAGGGTGGCAGGAGGTAACCGGGGATAACCGGGATGCTGCACCAGCCCAGCCCTGCTGCCATCGCACCGCCCAGCTGCTCAGCCCGCAGCTGCGCTGCTGGAGAACCACGGGGGAGAGGGTTATCAGTCACAGCCTGCTCTGGCTTGCCTGGCACTGCTTCATGAGCTTAAGAGTTAGTTAAAGCTAACCTTCACAATTAATGAAAACTCAGTTAAAAAAAAAAATCAGAATTAAATTTGCATGTTCTCACATCTTACTATCTTACTGTCAAGAGAGGAAATTAATTTGAAGAAAACAAGTTTTGAAAAACTGACATGCTAAACTACGTGGTTTCCATGTAGAAAAACTACCATTTTTATTTTTAAATACCAAGATATTTATAAAAAATAGTCATAAAATACCATTGAAACACTTTTTCTGTATTAAAAAATATTAATTCAAGTATCCGGCACTCAAGACACATAGCCTTAAAAACTTTAAGGGGGCATACCTCAATGGTAATTTTTTTAGGTATTCAAGTCTACCTCAATAAGCAGATAGTTATTGATATATAATAATAGTTTATCACTATTTACCATTTTAAAAAGTTGCATATATATGTATAAAAGATAAGCAAATTGATAGCACTCCCACTAAAGCACATACAAGCTCCCCAGTTTGTAAACATAAATTGGAGTTGGTTTTGGTCATTCAAGGGCAACAACATTTATATACAGAAATAGTCCACCAGTGAAACTAACGGTGTGTTAAAAAACATCCCTTCTAGTGTTGGAAGCTATTTTCTACTTTGATCTTCTGAACTATTTCCAAAATTTGGAAAATTTCTGTATAGATGTTATATGTTCATGTTTTGTTTTGCAATAGTCATAATGAACTCTAACTCTCCTATTTCTATATATGTGATAAAGAAAACAGGTTAAAATTTCAGCAGAGTAATTTTTTTCCATAGTTTCAGATTAGTTTGACATTTTCTAATAGCAGTAAACACAGCCTACAGAGTTCAATTTATTCCATGGAACTCAACCTAGTCAAAGACCTCTTTCTATAAAGGCAGAGAAAATCAGGATGGAACTTGGTTATCAGATGGATAAAGGACTTAAGATGGACGCCAAGTACTTTCTATTTTGTGATATTTGTATTTCACTTAGGAAAATGTGCTAAAATAATAAAAATATATTACCTTGAAAAAATAATTTTATTTCAGTTCTTTTGATCCCTCTGCTTCCCCAGCAGAAATAAATTGCACAGCTTCGGTGATATTGTTCAGGCATTCTAAAGAGGAATGAGCATTTGGATTTATATGTAGTGATGTCGGAAGTGGTTCTTAGATTTTGTATTAAAACGATCAACAAACTCAACACTATACAAGAAAAAGTCCTGTGACAAGAGATTAACCTTAGCTTTCAAAAAAGCCCCATCTTTAGAAAGGAGTTGAAGCCATAAAACATGCTGTAAGCATGACAGTCACTTTCCTACCTTATCAAGCATTTTCTTCCTTCAGACCTTCTCTGCTATTGTACAAGTAGTAAATAACCTGGCAAAAAAAATAGCTTTTTAGTTCATTTCTTTTCTTATGGCTTTTTCAACTCACAACATAAATTTTTCCATTCAAAGAACAAGAGGGGCTGATTGAGGGCAGCAAAAGTATCTGGTGTAAGAAGAGAGGGAATAGACAGACTGCTGAAAACAGCTGTTAAACTACAAGGTATAAACTGCAAACTATTCTTTAAGATTGCAGAAGAGCAACATAGCCCTCTGATGAGATAAAAAGGGAGCTCTTAAAATTCATTTACCATTAAGCACAATTTCCCCCTTGGACTCTCAATATAGAACAATGTTCTACTGAGAGCCAGTGGAAGTGCTCTTCAAGGTGAAGTGCTTTCATTAGAGATGAATTATGTGCCCTGTATATTGAATAAGGTTTTGTTCACACAAAGATTATAAATCCAAATAAGCTGTACTGCAAGAATCCTGATAATAGATAATATTTTACTTTAAGGTTGCCTTTTCACAAAACCTACTTGGTCTCTACTTGATCCTAGCTGCAAATAGTTCAGCATCTAGTTTGATATCAGTGCTTGAAAAAAAAAAATCAGTTGCTGTGATCCAGACATAAAAATGCCCACCCTCTTTTTTCCCTGTGTATGAACTAACTGTATTTTTATGAGATAATTTTTCCCTTCTCATTCTCTTTCACCGAGAAAGATAATCCACTGAAAAATTTCAGATAATTTTATTAACTTGGAAATTTTTAGCTTTGAAATAGCTCAGAGTTAAATAATTTTCTCAAAGTAAAATATTCCGTTCAAGCATATTTCAATATTAAGATGTTGTACTTCCTTCTTTGTTTATTTTAAATATTGCTGTTTGCATTCTGTGAAACTCATTAGATATCAAGCGAAGGAAATGGCAAGATGTCCCGAAAGGCAAGTTCAGATGATCTAAAGTCCTTTATCTATTCCCTGCTCTAGCTGGAATGTTACCTCTTTTCTCTTGGAGTATGTATGTGAATGGTTCATACATTTGTCTCTTTTAGTTTTACCTAATCCTTGTTTACATTGTTGCAGCAATGGGTAGAATCAGCACACTAGATTTATTCATTATATACTCTGCAGAGTAGAGCTTATTTTAATGTTCTACTAAGAAAACTGGAAACCCTTGTATTTATTTGTTAGGAAAATGACACCTTCTATCCAGCAGGGATTTTTTTTTGTTTTCTTTTCACATTGCTATGCTGGCTCTCTTAGCATGGATAATGGCCCTGGCCCCTTCCCAAAGAGGAGGATTTCTGTGCTGTGTTTAAGATTCTGTAGCACCATGCCAATACCCTGTCCCTGTTTCTGCTCCTTTGATACTGCACAGCGAAGGTGAAATAGTACAATAACATAATCAGCATTAGCAATGTATATTTGGAGACATATTTCACTTAGGGGCAAGGAGGTCACAAAAGTAATTTGAGGGAAAATGAGAGTGAAAATGTTCAGAATTTACTTTCCTGGCTGACAGGAATTGGCAATAACAGCAAGAACTCAGGACTAAAATATTGTTATTGCCCTTTTGTTTATATGATTTTCTGTAGCAAAACCATGAGACCAGGGAGTAATCCCAGTTTACTTGAATTTTCAGCTAGTTGTCTAGATACTTTAACCTAATTTTTGTTGAAACAAAGCCCTAGTGAAATTATGAAGCACTACTAAATAAAGTTTCAACCTAAATTAAGTAAGCACATTTTACAAATATCCTCCATTCATTACACCATGTGATGATCTTTGTGAAAGTAGTGAATTAAATACTAGGTTCCTGAGTGGTCTTCTAATTCTGAGTGCCCAGAGAACATATAATTTCATTAAAATTAATGCTTACAGTGGAAGGCTAACCAGGCTGTAGCACATACAATACTAAGTTCATATGCTATGTAGCAGGCTTTGAGAGAAAAAAAAAATACCAAAAGTACATGACCAAAATTAAAACCCAAACCCTTATATATATATATATATAAAATATGTATATGTATATATAAAGATAGATGATAGATAGATAGATAGATAGATAGATAGATAGATAGATAGATAGATAGATAGATGGATGGATAGATAGATAGATGGATAGATGGATGGATGGATGGATGGATAGATAGATAGATAGACAGATAGATAGATAGATAGATATAAAGGAAGTTCAGAACTAGAGGACATTTTCTAATAGAAAAGTATATTTTCTGTAAAAGACCCCTAAAAACTCAATAGTGTGCTGAATAGAAGTGGAGGTTGGAAAAGGAAGGTAAGAACAGATTTATTATTAAGGCAACTGCCTACGGTATCTCACAACTCATGAAAACTTCCTGAACAAAGCAAAACTTACCTTAAATCACAACAAAACCCCCAACCCTTCTTTTATCATATAGAGCAACAAAGAAATTTATGATAGTAGGATATCTGACTGGTCTCTATTTTCTTCAATTACATGTAAAAATCTTATTTTTATTTGTCTGAATAGCTTTTCATGTCCTGTTGCCTTTCAAACCATTTATCTACAGTTTACAAGTCATGAGCAGGAAACTATTAAAGAACCCAAAACGCTAGAATGATAGCAGGTAGTCAGAAAGACACAAAATGTAAATACAAGGAATAAATCTGATTGTGTGATGAACTCCTATCCGAGAAGAAATACAGATGTCAGTCTGCTCTTCAAATTAAATGTGCATGGGAAACTTTCAGGCTCAATATCTAATTTAAATCTGGAATATAAATTAAAATACCAGAAAAGAATAAATAAAGCAACATAAAATACAATAAAGCTGTAGTGGTAATGCCCACATGAGCTGTCCTTTTTGCACTTGTGGGATTAAAATAAATAACTGATGTCCTCGAGAACTTCAGGGAAATGCCTACAGAATTTGTTAATTAAGGGAATGAAATTATATAGGACTTGTTTCCTAAGACGCTTGAAGTTATTGGTAGATTTGATGATTAAAATGTCCGTATACATTTACTAGTGCAATGTTCCCAAAGAATGTTTATTATATTTATATTTTCCAATTCTATCTAGGCAAGGTGCAATGCAGCAGGCCTGGTTTATGATTTCAGTCTACCCAGTTGCTAAATGTGGCATAAAATAGAAGCTGTGGAGAAGGAGGGCAAAATTAAACAGACAGAAAAAGAAGATAGTTATTGTTCTGTTAGTGGGTGATCTCAAAACAGTCCTAGGTAAAAGATTATCAGTTTGTGATCAAGAAGCTGAGAAGTGGAAAATTGTCTGAAGTAAGCAAATATATATCTGCTTCTTTCATTATTTTGTCACATCCACCTTGCCACAACCGAGCCCAACTGTTGATTACGCCACACTGTTTATCCAAAATTATGTAGTGCCCCTCAGTAAACATTTCTGCCCATGAAAACATTATGTGGTTCATAACGCATTTTGCAACAGACTTCTTCAGTTTTGCTGTTCTGTATCCTGTTACCTCAGCACTGCTACTGAAAATTTTATTTATGAACTGGGATTAACAACAATTGATGGCAGTCCCATAGTTTTCACTAGACTGCAAAATTCCGAGTGTGCCATTCTCTCTTTCTGTTAAATCCACATGGTCTTTATGGATCTTAACAGCTCAGTTTGAGGTATTTTTTCAAAATAAATTCTTAATAAATTATTGAATAACATAATTCATAGTCTATCTTCACATAGGAAGAACTACTTTCACCATACCCTAGTTTATCTTCCTTTTCATTCCCCTTGGCTTTTTGATTGGCTTACTATCCCACACACAAATACTTTTGAGACAGCATGAGGCAATCAAAGCCCATTTTTCACTAACTAAGGAACTGACACTTATTTATTAAATATATATAATCCATTGACTTTATAGACCTAAATAATTTAAGCCCATTACTGTCTGCAGGATATGAGTTCTGTCTTATATAAACTAGGGAATTAAGTCTTTGTCCATTGAGTTACTATGGCAACCTCATGGACTTCTCAGTTTCTGTTGGCTTGCAATGAATTAAAGTCAGAAACTCAGATAGACTCCTGAAAGAAGTGGAATTATGTGGATGAAGTTGCTTTTAAAAAGTGAGCTATCTATAAAAACCTCTTACAGCAATTTTTTTTGTAAGAACATATTTTGGGGGGCAAATCATGATTTAGCAAGTCATGATATCTCTGAAAGCTCATGCATATTCAATGCATTAATGTTATCCAACTGGCTCCACAGGAACCAAGTAAGGCTCTATAGCCTAATGAAGGAAAGTAAAACTCTGCGAAGCAGGAATGTTGATGTCCATTCCAAGGCCAAGAAGTGGCTTGAAAATTGTCCTCTCATTAATGAACTCTGAAGTACTATTTCTTCAATTTCCATGCACCTCTGTGAAGAGATTTAGTTTAAAAGAAGTACCCAAAGCCTTGCACATCACTTTAAAAAAATATGTATGTGCATCCATGAAGAGGCCTCCTGTCTCCTGTCCTGAGATTTTATTAAAGCATTACTTCCAGAGGAAGTTCCCCCATGTATCTCACAAATCTAGTAACTAAAGCAGTGAGAGATGAGAATTACAACCCATGCTTTTTCTTTCTGTTCTTCTCCATAAGTCGTTTGAATTTTCAGAGACATGTAAAAGTTACCATTAAAAATTAGTAATCGGCATGGCAGAAATAGTCCTAGTCATATTTTGCCAATTTAGCACCATAAGTCTCTCATTTCAATACATAAGTTTCCAAAGTGAAATTGGTTATTGTACAGTCTCTTCTACTTAAGAAAATAAATACAATGGTATGAAATCAGTTGTATAAAGTCAATTTTACCTGTAATACATTTTTTAATTTCACTTAGCTTTGTTTTGGTGGGTTTTCTTTTTTCTTTTTTTTTTGTTTTTGTTTGTTTGTTTGTTGCTTTTGTTTTGTTTTTAGTTGTTTGGGGGTTTTTCATTTTTTAAAAGATTTACATTATTGCCTTTTTAAAAAGCCTGCATTGTTACTTGGTTTCTTTAGTCTGAACTTTTTCTCACAAAATAAACCTTTTCTCATTCTTATCCTGCAGCTGTTAGCCTCCTTACACATGTGTAAATTCTGAACAAATTGGCTATTTGCAACTTAATTCAACTCTCAAGCCTTCTGCATCCTGCATGTCATACAATTCTTCATGGCTCTTTGAAATCTTATCTGATTACTTCTGCCTTCCACAAAATCTGCTCCTTGACTGCACAACTTCTTAGTAGGTCTTGGGCCACTTCATTATCAAGGTCTGATAACAATAATTTCCTTAGTTTTCTTAATCCTTTCTCTTACCTCCTTTTTTTTCTGGAGACACCACTTTGACCATGCAGTGCACCACAATTATGTCAGAGCACCAGCACCAGCCCTTGTTAGTTTTAATATTCTTTTGAAACAACTGAGAACTCTTCATACTTAACAGAGTGCTCTGTTGATTTCTCCCAGTTGTTTCTTTGAAATTCATTGAATTTCAACAACTGACAAATATTTCAGATGAAAGGACACAAAACCATCCCATAAATAATATTTCTGAGTAACTTTAATTGACGTATATTTGACATAGCTATAGATTTTAGCTAAGTATTGCGGTGGATTTGGGAATTTATTCCAATTTCTATAATAAGTTATAATGGTTTTGTCCTGTTCCTCCTCCCATGTTGAATGGTTTGTTCCACCTTTCCAGAAAATTCTGTATTCCTACCCACACAGCTGTCATTTTCCCAGACCATGCCCCTTTTCATGTCACATCACCCATAACTCAACCCCTATTTCCAGAGAGTTCCCTATCCATCACCCAAACCACCCCCTTACCCACGCCCCCCTCTCTAGAAATCCCCTAAAATACCCTAATGCCTTTGGTCCTTTCCCAAGTCTATCATCTCAACCCACTTCCTTACCTGGGTCAGATTGGTTCTCCAGAGAACCACTCCTTCCTTTTATAAGGGCAAGCTCTGTATTCGATGCTCCTGAGCACAGCACCCTTCAGGGCTGTTATGTTGTTATGGAAGCTGTTTTCCCTGGAACTGCTGGCTCAGGGATCCTCCTTCACCCTTTGCTCTGAGGACTGCTCTTCTGAGAGGACCCTCGAGTCCTGCTCGCTCCTTCCAACCCCACCGAGCTGAGGAGCTTCCCAACCCAAGGCTTTGCCTCTGCTCGGGAGGAAGCTCCAGGACGTCGAGGTTGGCTGGGATTACCCACAAGGCTAGCCGAGACCTGAGAACAGAGGCAGCTAAGTACAGTTTTTAAAGCTGAGGAGAAAATTGAAACATGCAAAGAACTTTTCTGCTCTTTTCCAAAGCCCTGCTCAACAGAACTCTGTATTGACCAGGAGGGAAGTTGTCCTCTGAATGTCTCCCGTGGACTGAAAATCCCCCAGCTCAGCACACTTGGTGCTCCTTTCTGATGCAGGCCTTACTCCATGTATAACTCCTTTCTTTCCTAAGAATGAAGTCTTGCATTTTAAACATCTGACTCTTCCACAATCTCACATCTTGTCACTTACCATTCCTGTGATTCCTACCCTATTAAAATTATCCGAGGCAGGAATTACTTCCCTTCTGTTTCTGCCTGTCTTCTCCACTTGTTTTTTACCTTAAGAAGCTTCTTAAGTTGAAAGAAAAAGTAGGTGATGAAATGTAAAAATGTTGAGTCTGATTGCGCGTTTCAATACCCTGATAATACATAAAACCCTGATGATACCTGCTCAGTTGGAGATACAAAAGCCAAGGCTACAAAGTACATAAGAGCTCTTGAAATTGGCAAAGTTACCCTCTGAATGACACATAGGGACTTTGGCTCAAAAATATAATTTTTTACAATAGGTTTCTATGAGGTAAAATATCAAAAGAAATCTGCACGGAGAAGTCTGTTTGAGAGGTAACATTGAGCAGAGAAGCAACAGAGGGTCACACAGATAACAAGGGAAGAATGACACACAAAGATTACAAAGAGGGGAAAAGATGCAATAAATTGTTATTGGAAATGACCTACAGCAGTGGGGACAGAACTGATGGTGAATAGGTAATTCATTACTCTGAGGTGCAAACAGGAAACGTTTTTAAATGAAAAAGGGAAAAAGTGGGGTTGAACATTCAGTGCCTCAGCATCTCAGTGACAAAGGAGTCTTCAATGTAGGCTAGAGAGAGGAAGAACTATGTTTTAGTAAGGTAAAAAATGATTGAAAATGGAAAGAAATTAATGAAAAGTTTGAAAAATCAGAATAAAAAATATGGTGAAATAAAACCCAATATTTTTCCAGCTTCAAAGAGATCTAGGTGTCTGGCTTTCTTTTATCAAGAGCACTAGTTCAGAACCTAAGTAATCTTGACAATTAACAGTAACAATTAACTGAATTAATGTCATCTGTATTTTGGGGGTTATTCCGAATTCTTTAGCCATATTGAATTTTTAATCCAATTTTTCATGACTATCACACCAGTTTTTCTATCTTTCCCCATCTGAAACAAGGTAAAACTTGAAAAATGACCAGAATATAAGAACCTGTGATAAAAATGTTTTTAAAAGGCAATTTGTGTGAGTATTCAAGGCACCAAATTATAGCAGAAATTTTTCAAAGGCTCTTTCCTACATAGACACTTTACAGAACTCACCCAACAACAGAGTGAAACCTGAACAACGACTTTTCAAGAGGCAAATTTCAACACATATTCCAGTGATGTTCATGACTTCCTTATTAGGGGATTTTTATTCAAAGAGAAATAATAATAATAATAATAATAATAATAATAAAAATAATAANAATAATAATAATAATAATAATAATAATAATAATAATAATAATAGTAGCCAAAGAAATCCTATTTTGATTCATTTTATAATATCCAAAGAAACCATACTTTGAGTCATTGTAAGGACTATGTTGAATGACAAGAGAAGTATAAACAGATTTTCCCCCCTTCTTTATAGGAAGAGTTGCATGTTACAAGTAGAAAATAATAAGAGATATTCTATGGGTAAGCATGCAATTAATAGACAAAAATTATTCTCTGAGATATCACAAGGCAACTTGCCTATGGACAGTGAAGTCACAGATACTATGCAAGATTGCCTATGGACAGTGAAGTCACAGATACTATGCAAGATTGCCTATGGACAGTGAAGTCACAGGTACTATGCAAGATTTCATTTTTGCTTAACCTGATAGTATGTCTTGATGTTATGTCGGAATACTGGGATAACAGAAAGATGTAAATTCACAAATATCCTTCAAAAATAGCTTCTAAGTCAAGAATTTTTTTGAGAATATAATATCAATAGCTAGAAACTTCCTTCTATTTTCACAATTTTCTTTAGTTATGACTCATAAAATATGTCATTAAAAAAAACCCCACAGTTTGCAAATCTGATGGGCTTTGTTGGATCCTATCTGGAAAATCTTAGTCCACACCTCAAAACATGACAGAAATTAAAGCCTTTTGGAAAAATTTTAATATGAAATTGATTGTAAAATGCCCTTTGTGTTGCCTGAATGACCTAATTCTCTGCTCCTGTACTGTTCTGAATATCTCAGTGCCTGAAAATTCTTACATTTAATTGAATCAAATAAGAACCCAATTGAATTTAAAATCTTTTTGATATATCAGAGGTTAGAAAAGGACATCAGCCTCTAAAGTAATTCATAGAATGAGTGAAGAAAAGATACATTCTTGGTAGTAAAGTAGAAGAGTGAAATATTGAAACCAGAGGTAAGGGAGGGACAAGTCTCTGATCACTGAGACTTAAGCAAAACAGAAACAGAGTTTATTCCATTGCAGGAGACAAGGGAAGATTCATTGAGTACTAGAATAAGAGAATAAAAAGACAAGGAAATATATAATATTTTTAGAAATTTTGTTAGGCATTTTCTATCTGTATTTCTCACTATTCTGAAAAATATGCGTACCCTTCAATGTGTTGTCCCTTTCAAAAATCAGGCAAATTCTACCCTTCTCCTATCTGATACAATTATGGACTCTGAGGCGAGTGCATTCTTTGAGCATTTTTCCAATTGACTTGCACAGTGGTGGTACACATACATTTTTTGTCTGTGAATTTAAATTATACCTTTAAATTGAATAACAGGATTACATATCAGAGCAGATTTTCTAGCTTATAATGAAAACCCTACATATTTTTAAAAGGAATTGTTCCTTACTCTATTTATCTAATGTGTTTTATTAATAAACAGAGAAAAAAGTAAATTAGTGAAAAAATTTTAAAAATGGCCTTTTTTCCTCTCTCTTTGTTTTTTATGTAAAAATTTGGTTTCCTTAACTGCTTGTAAGGGACTGCTTTATTAAATATTTACATATTTTATAAAAGTGCCCTGGTAAGTTTCCTCAAATATAACCACTAAAATCTGATTTTATTCTGGTTTTCCATTGACATACACTGGATGATTTCATTTCAGAGTGTTTCTGATTTGCCTCATCTTGTCTAGAAAATTAGCTCTAAAACCAAACCCAGAAGTTCAACAAAAGTCAAATTGTTGCATAGAGCATTCTCTTAAATTAAATATCAAATCTTCTTTTTATCTCATGTCTGGAGGAATTAAATCTCCTCCAAAACCATGGAAAAGGTGAGTTCACTGCACTGTTAATAGTTTTAATGTATGTAAAGAATAATTATGAATGAAAGTGATTAAAAAACCCTAAATCCTAAAGAGAGTTTTGGAGCATTTAGTGAAGTACCATACTGAAAATCATTTGGCAAACAGATTCAAGCGTGAATCACAGAATGGGGTCCTTTACATCATTATGCTGACAAGTGGTTCTTCAGTACTGAGTGGTATCCCGCAGAGCCAAAAATGTTCCAGTAGGATTTGCCCAGTGAATCAAACATCTTGTAATTGGATTTGCTATTTGCCTACAATAAAAAGAAAATGCCAGAAGGCAAGAATTTCTGTTTTTATTGTGTACATGTGTTAGTCTTTTTAATCAGCAAAATATTTATGCTAAAATACATTATTTTAGTAGTAATTTTCTATAGTGCAAACTATCTTAGAAATAAATAATAGTCTTGTTTAAGGGAATCTACAATTAAAGCGAAAAGCTTGCTTATTTTTAGTGTAGACAGTGTGATGAACCACAACTACTGGTACTGGCATAACTGAATCTTTTAACATCTCAGCATCTGTTTACCAAATCAATTTTTATATCAGAATAAAGTAGCTGAAGCTATTGAATGAATGCAGAGAATGAACATAATTTTTCATAAAGTTCTAAGGTAAGCTTTTAATTTTTTTTTTTAGCTAGGAAGCATCTGGACTGAACTAGCATTTAGCTGTATAGCAGAAAGTCTGTGAAAAAGAACAAAATAAAATCATTAATTTAACAGTGTTTAGACAAGAGACAGAAAACCCTCCTGCTTCATTTTTCAGCCCCACAAATAAAATGAAGTAGGACTATCTCTATGTTTTGCCTATGAAACTATTCAACAAATAACTTCATGCCTCAGTTAATAATGAGGAAAAGCTATGCTTCCAGAAGAACACAGATCAACCAGGGAGAAATCTCAAAGGTTTGTCTCTGGGGAAATCCACCACATCTGTATCTGTGTGTCAGTGTGATGTTTTTGGTGCACCTTTGGGGGAAGTCAGCAGACTCCAAATGAAATACTTAATTACTTCATTACTTTCTGATGTTGCAGATTTAATTTTAATATTATCTTGGAAACAGTTACACAAACACTCACAGAGGAAGTTTGCAGAAACACTGGCTTGCCTCTGGCTCAATCCTGATTCAGTATTTACCTTAATCAGCATTTCCAAATGTCACCTTTGTAGAGCAAAGCTGTCTGACAGAGTCCCCCCCAACAGAAGTTTAACCTTACACACACACATTCTGTTTTGTTGGTGGGAGTGGTGTGGGTGACTTTCTTTGTACCTAGAGATTTTTAGGTGGATTGGGTCATCTTTTCCATGTTCTTTCTAAAGGATCTTGAAAAAATTGCGGTGACAAGACTCGGGTCTCCTGCCTTGGCCAGGACTAAAACTTTTTAGGCTGTGCTTCCAGCTCTATGTTATATATATATATGGTTGATAATAGTGAGTGAAATAATTATTTTGTGTTTTCAAAATAATGTTTTTCAAAGGTTCATGAGAATCTTTGTTCACAAGATCACAGCAGTGAGTGGCAGCAAGCCCATAAGCCAAATGTAAGAAAGCTGCACTTGCACCACACATAGAAGTATTGGGCTACTCCCGACTACATATATCTTCAGCAAACTTACAGGTCAGCAATCAATTAATCAATTCTAAAAATACTGGTGTATCAGAGTTGAAAAAGGCAAGAGACTAGTTACATCATCATGTACGGTCACAGCCATCAGGAAATAGATATTGTGAAGCCAGTTTTATATGTCAAAGTTCAAATGGAATGAAATACTACCAATAGACACCCACACTAATTAATTAAAGAGTTGTTTCTCAATATTGGTTTACTCATGACTATTGGTGATTAATATAGGGATTTTTTCACCAAGGAAATGAGAGCTACCAATGATACTACAGAATGAGGCTGTAGAACATACAGCATGTCACGACATCCTCTACATAATCACTTTTGACTTGTGAGCTTAACAAGTAACAGCTCTACCTCTCATTTTATTACTCACTGCAGAAAATATAATCCTTCACCTTAGCCCCCCTTCTTCTCATTTTTAAAAAATCTGTTATCTTTGCCTAGAACTGTCGTAAAGTTTTAAATGGAAGACATAGAACTTTGTGAAATAAATATCACAATCTGATAATCCAAAAGATGTTTTGAATATCTAATAGGGACAGAAATCTAGATACTGCTTATCATGCTTTGAAGACTCAGAGTTTTGTCATACAAAATAGCATTTTGGCTTTTTGTATCATGCAACAGATATTGTAGTGAAATATGTGGCATGTGTTTATATACTATACTAATATATATAAAACACTAAGAATGACATGATTTCTAGTCAGTCTGCTCTACACTGATTAAAATACACAGCCTTAGAGGCACTAATCAACTAAAAAAATCCTTTCTCTAAGCTACTTTGTCCATGTATATCTGACAGATTTTTACATTGTTTATTCTATATAATAGTTTGAAGGCCTTCCTCAATGGCACAATAGTATATTTTCAAAATGAAGAAAATAATGTTCCAATTAAAATGAAGTGAAATTTAAATGTATTCATAACATCTAAATAATTGCTCTCCCTGTAAGTGAAGTTTTGGGTGACTGATGGAGACACATGCATATTGTGTTCTATGCACTACCAGGCATATGCACTACCAGGCAACATAATTTGGTCAAATGTCACATCAAATGTGCATTAAAGGAAACACCACTCAAGGTTAAGTAGTACCTTTAAAGTAGCTAGTTGTGCAGCAGATTAGAAAGGCAATTGTTGATATATCTCTAATTAGTTGGCTGAAGAGATTATTGCATTTAGATGTTAGTTCTGATAGCAACAATATAATTTAATTCAGAATACTTGTTAGATATAGCTGTTCAAATTTACTTAAAAAATAAAAATATGTGAAAAACCAGAAAGTAAAAATAGACTTAATTAAAATATTTAGATTCAATAAAAATAATAGCTAAACTAGGCAACAATAAAGAAAATAATTCAGGCAGAAAAATATAAGCTGAGAGGCTTATGGAAAAGGTGCCTTGAGCTACAGCAGGAGTGGTGTTAATTTTACCCAGTCAAAAAAATCAATTAATCACTCAGTCAATCACACAATATGTATGTATGGTAAATGCTAACTGTGATTGCATTTAGTAAAAAATTAAGTTCAAATTACAAAATAAATTCTTGTAAATTTTAGTCCTTTCTCTTCACTGCTGCTTTATTATAAGCTTAGTTAAACATTGCTGTCACAATAGTGACTTCCAGAATAATTTGAGTTAGATATGCACATTTATTCTTTGGAGTTTAGTATGCCTTCTTCTGTTGTTTCCAAATGAAATAGTCAAAATACAAGAAGAATGGAAAACTTACTTAAAAAAAAATTATTGCAAAAGACCAAGTCACAGATGAAATACATGAAAAAGATACTGCAGAACTTTAACATACCAAACCTGTAAAAATTATTATCCTACTCTATCTGAAAATCAACAATGGTAAGAAGTAGCAAGAATAGAATTCAACCCACTCCTTTGTACATACCAGACTATTTAATCATTTTTCTGCAAAGATTATAAACCCAAAAAACAAGCAAGCAAACCCATAAAACATATGTATTAATTAAAACAATTGAGATATATATTATTATATATTACTAATTCTCTGAGAATTGTAGAAGTAATATAGTCTAGGTGTCTACTATTTTGCTCAAGACCTAAACTAGTCAATGAAAATGAGTCCATATCTAGTGTTTTCTGGAAAGAAGATAGAGCAGTAGCACTTAGGATCACTAGGATCCTCGGTATTCAACCACAATAAATGCAGTTGGGACAAATAGCCAGTAGACATAGAACAAATGGACAAGTCTGTAGTGGAGAAATACGAAGGTTTCTACTCCATTCAGCTTTTTTATAACATGGTAATCTGTGGGGGTTAGTTACACATACCCTTTCTTCTTTATCCTATTAAGTGAAAATTAAAGATAGCAACATACAAGGGAGACACATTTCACTACAATCATAAAAACACCAATGCATAAAACAGAACATGCAACTGAAACAACATCATGTTCAGTCTGTTCTTGAGATAAGAAATGTCTCAGATCCTGCATATTAATGGATTAGATTGGCTTACATGGATTATTCCTCTTGTTTGGTTGAAGTTATTAAAGCAAGAAGACAACACAAAATTCCACAAAAGGAATGTCTTTCCGTCTGTTTTTTTGCTTTGTTTTGTTTTGCTGTTGTTTGGTTTGTTTGGGATTTTTTTCTGAGTACCTTACAGGACAGAGAGATTTGATTTTCTCAGGAGTCACTGTTTAAAAATTGTGCTGTAAAAAAGATCATTAGGAGTGGTCCTAATGGTCTCTAACTTAGGAGTATCTACCACAACCCTTGTTACCATATTTCAGTGTTTTGCTATTTTCTAACTAAAAGGCCTTATTTTGATCAAATTATGGGACTTTTGTTACAAAATTAACCTGGTTGTTCCTTATTCTTCAACTAAAAAAACTGGAACAGAATTTTTGATCACTTGCATTCCAATTTGTTGTTTGGATTTTTTTTAATGCTTTAGAAAGCTGCTGTTTGTCTCCAGCTTTCATCTTTTATCTTCTCCACTAACCAATATATAACTTCACTGGATCCCAGACGTAATATTTTTTAGTCCTCTGCTTCTTTCTACTGTTTTTCTTGTAATTCTAGGTGCATATTATATTGTAATGTAATTATACAATCATACTTGAGAAGAAAAAATATTAAACAAAGTAAAATCAGAACCAAGACAGACTACTACCACACCTGAAATAACATCAAGTTTCAAATGGAGACAGGATGTTACTCAGTGAAGATTCCAAAACAAACTTTAGAAAGGACTCATCAACTTTGTTCCAAGAAGGTAAATATGTTTCTAGTCTACAGGAAACTCGTGGTTTGCATTGAGTATAAGAGGAAGATGCTGCTCTATAAGCTTTAAAAGCTGTAAGCCACTTATTACAACTGCAATGGATACTCTCATTACTCTGGTCTAAGTATCAGTTTTTATTATTGCAACTCACTGCATATCAGAAAATTTGAGACATACTTCCAAAAGGACAGGAGCAGAACAATGATTCCCATTTCTTTCTTCCCCTTGGGAAATTTTTAGTGATAGATCATTTGCTCATCTCTGAAATTATATTTGTCTTTTTTCTTTTTTTAAAATTAGAAACTATTCTATTAAAAAATTATCTATTTGTGCATATTACTACAGCTCCCAAAAGCTCAGTGCTTTTACTAATCCTCTGTTCTGCTGCATACTATAATTATAACACAGAGTACAAGGTCATTTCATTTACAAAGACCATTGCAAATAAGTAAAAAGAGACAACTGACAGATAGGGAAAGACAGGAAAGTACAAGGGAATAATAAGGCAATACTAGACACAGTGATAGGCAGCAGTCTCAGCACAGAATCATCTTAAACAGTGTGAGCTCTTTTATATTTCTTTTTCTTTTAAGTAGACAATACTGAAGTTTGGATTTTTAAAGAAAATACTAGAAAATTGTTAGGGTAGGGAATAAGGAACTAGTTTCTGGACATTTTATGAGACTCACTTCTGAGACTGAGCTACAATCAGTGGAAGAGAAAGAAGGTGATTGTTTCACAAGAGAACAATTAGATTATAAAAAATGGCAACATGTGCTGGCCAGGGGCTGGAGGCCATGTCTCACTGCCAAATGAGTAGGAAGATGTTGGAAGCAAATAGGCTTTGGAAGGTCCTGAAAGTAAAGGCAAATTAAGAATGTTTGATATAGCAGAGGAGAGAAAAACAGAGGTACATATAGATCTTAATTCCCTTAAATAGCTTTGTTTTTTAAAGGAAATTGCTTACCATCTGTGTTTTCAAGTTAAAGTCTTTTTATACACTAACAGTGTGAAGCACAGAATCTAAAAATAGTTAGTTGCTCCAATTTGTCCAAGACATGATGCTTAACTCCATGTAAGACGAGGTATTAACATAAATTAGTAAAAAGGAGACGCCAAATGCTCCAAAATATTAATTGCACACTTGGTGCTGTTCATATGTAACTGCTGAGCACATTGCAAGAAGGTGGCCAACAGCAGACCAGTGTAGCCATATTCTGCATCCTCACTATGTTATTGTCTATACACAGTGTCTTCAGAGAAGTTTAGTACTGACTGTTTATTGCCATTCAGTCTGCATGAAATACTACCCCACAAGCCTGGGCTATTTTGTTGAATAAGGTGAACAGTGCCAGAACAAGCAACCAAAACAACAATAAAAGCCTACCCAGAAGTGTTTGATATCACCAAGACTGAACACCTCTCTTCATGTATAAACAGTGATTAAAATATATTTTTCTATGATCCCTCAGAAAGGTCCCCTTGAAGGTTCAGTCTTCATTGTTTGAGTAGTCTTTGTTATGTGTTGCAATAAAATGAATGTTCCTTTACAAGTTTAGTTTGTGTGCTGATTACTGCTTAGCATTAAGTACACCTCTAGCATAGAGACTCTCCAAGGTCTTTAGGCCTTCTAAACCTCGCTCAAGCCTTATTTCAGGGCCAAGTTGGGCTTTGTTGGACTTTTCTTCCATGTCACAAATATTATGCTTGCGGCTATAGGAAAAGAAGCAGTTTTCTACAGGAAACTGAAAGGAGAGGGTACCCAAGTCACATTCCTTTTATTCAAATCTTTTCTTGCACTGTTACAGCTTTACAGTCAAAAATCACAAAATATGAAAATATTAATCACAAAATATGAAAATATTGGAATGTACACTTTAGCGTCTGTGGTTCCATTTGACTTTCCTATTAGAATTCCTCTATCTCTTTCCATCTCTGCAGATTACATTTTAACAAATTGTTGTCAAACATCATATAAAGTTGCTGGAAGGAAGGAAATAGTTTTCTGTATTATCTGTCTGTCTTTTTAGCAATCATGGCATATCCCTTTGGATAAGGATGGGTATTTAAAATATTAATACTTTAATCATTGATTTAAAATACATAGATTCGTATTTTATCCTGAGCAGTTAAAAGACTTACAGATTTCTTAGGTCTAGGATAAATGTATCTAAATATTTTTTTTCAGTGTGTTTTTCAAACTGATTTTTGTGTCACAAATTCATATATCAGACTTCTCCTTCATAGGAAATATTATTCTAAAGCCTTAAAAAGATGCCATTGACACTGCCAAATGGATTTTAAGACTTGAAATGTTTATAGCAGGTATTTTCAAAATTTTCCTTTTTGCCTCATAGAAAATGGCTATTAACTGAGCAATGAATTCCTTAAATTCCTTCATTGTGCTAGTAATCACTTAAAAGTCAGTAATACCTTACAGCTTGTGAAAAGCCTTCATTTTCTGAAAATATATGTAGTGGAAGTTAAACTAGCTACAGAAACCTACATCTTTCAAGATACATTTGCCCCTTGACAGTTTTATTGGAGAAAATAATGTCAGAGGTGGTAAGATATGTTAAGATTAATTCTATTCACAGAATCACAGAACCACAGAACCACAGATTCATAGAATCACAGAATATGTTGAGTTGGAAGGGCCCCACAAGAATCACTGAGTTCAACATTTAGCCCTGCACAGAACCATCCCGAAGAGTCACCTGAGATATCCAAGTACCCAAGCTAATGTGCAAATGGTTCTTGAACTCTGTCTGCAGGCTTGGTACTCTAACCACTTCCCTTGGTTAGAGTTCCAGTGTTCAAACACTCTCTGGGTTAAAAACCTTTTCCTAATATCCAACCTAAAGCCTCCCCTGACACTGCTTCAGGCCATTCCCTTGGATCCTATCACTAGTCACCACAGAGCAAAGATCAGTGTCTGTCCCTCCTCTTCCCCTCACAAGGAAATTGTAGACTCCAACCTCTTCTCTGAGGTCTCTTCTCGAGGCTGAACAGACCAGTGACCTCAGATGGTCCTCTTACAGCTTCCTCTTAGGGCCCTTCACCATCCCCATGGCCCTTTTTCAGATGCCATGTTCAGATGCCACAAACTCTTAACAGTTTAATGTCTTTCCTATATTGTGGCACCCAAATCTGCCACCAGCACTCAAGGTGAGGCCACTCTAGCTCAGAGCAGAGCAGGACAATCCCCTCTTGTGCCCAGCTGGCCATGCTGTGCCTGATGCCCCTCAGGGCAGGGTTGGCCCTCCTGGCTGCCAGCACACTGCTGGCTCAGGTTCAATCTGTCATTGACCAGGACCCCCAGGTCCCTTTCTGTGGCACTGCTATCCTGCATCTCATTCCTCTGTCTCTATGTACATCCAGAGTTACCTCATCCCAGGTGCAGAAAACATCACTTTCCCTTGTTGAACTTCATATAATTGGTGATTACCTAGCCTCCTAGTTTTTTTTGTTTCCTCTGCAAGGTGTCTCTGAGTTCAAAGACTCCTCTCCGTTTTGCATCATCTGTATACTTGCTTAATACTCCTTCCAGTCCTGTGTGAAAGTCATAAAGATGTTAGAGAATACAGAGCTGAGCATGGAGCCCCGTGGAATACCACTAGTGACAGGTTCCCAGTTTGATGTCACCCTATTCACTGTAACTTTGTGCTCCACCTGTGGACAAGTGTCTCACCCAACACATGATGTCTTTACTCAGCTGTGTGCTGAAAATTTTGTCTAGAAGGATCTTGTGAGAGAAAGTATTGAAAATTTTTCTGAATTCTGAAAAGATTGCATCAACAGGCTTCCACTGATCAACTAGGTGAGATATCATGTCATAAAAGGAAATTACATTTGATAAACAGCACTTTCATAAAACCATGCTGATTGTGACCAATTACTGTATTATCCTCCAGGTGTTTTTTCAATAACTCCCAGAATAACCTTCATAACTTGATGTAGCATTGAAGTGGGACTGACAATCCTGTAGGTTCTGGAGTTCCTATTCGTGCCCTTCTTGAAAAGTGGGACAATATTCACCAGCTGCCAATCAGCTGGGACCTCTCTGAATTCCAAAAACTGCTTAAAAATTGAGAGATGTTTTGCAGTGACATCAGTTGAGGATTCTCAGATGAAACCCGTCAGGTCCTACAGATTTGTGGGATTCAGCTGGAGCAGCATATCCTGCACAATTTCATAATCAGCTGGGAGTTGATCATTGTTGTAGTCATGGTCGTGCAGTTCAGGGCTATGGAAACCCCTTGGTGCATCATCTATGCCAAAGGCACAGACAAATAATCCGTTAAACACCTTTGCCATGTCCATGTTTCTGTTTGGCTGGGAAGTAGGAAGTGGTAAATTTTTGCTGCTTCTTCATGGCACCCTATCGCCTTTGAGATTTTCACAGGTATTTTGCTGAACTGGGAAGGTGGGTAACAAAAGGTTCAAAAAATATCTGCACCACTCTGTTTCAGCTGTCAGTCATGAAGGCTACTAAGGCTAGATGTTCACCCTCCAGGCAGTTTTGTGACTGCAGCTCAAAATGAGCCCTGTCTAAGCAGAAACATACAATTATTCCAATCAAAATAATTCCAAGGCTACACAATACAATTACCCAGCCTAATTTGAAAGATGAATTAATTGAAGGATTATTTTCCTTTTGTTTTATGCATAAAAGTCTCTGTGTAGGATATTCATAAAGAAAATTTAAGCACTTGACTTCCATGTTAAAGACTCTGAAAGGATGTCTATTTTAATATGAAACAGACTTTGTTTCAGCTCTTTACTTTTGGGGAGAGGAGGAGAGTTCAGCACTGCAAATCAGCCCTTACAATAGCACAGAATCAATATATAAAAGCAGAAAGACAAAAGCAATGCATTGTCAAAGTTTTCTTTCTTATTTTTTTCCTCTTTCACAGATTAAAATTGATTGAAAGAACGGTTCAGCATGAATTCCTCTGTATTGCTACATCTCATGGTGATGCTGGTTCAGCTTTGGCCTTGTTCTCCCAGCATGCAGAAGTTCAGTGCTCAAAACACAGTTAAGTCTTCCACAGCAGCTGGAAGAATAAAACGTGCCTGGCTGTGGGAGCCTCTTTTTGCAACTGAGGAGCAGATTTCACCAGATCCTGTGTATATTGGACAGGTATGATAAATAATGATTCGAGGACACTAGAAGGTTAGATTTAACATGCTGATTAGCAGCTTCTACCCCGACTTGGAAGACAAAATATCTCCAGGGGAAATAGCAACAAATACAGAAAGAGGGGATCAGGAAGCTGTAATAAGGCAGTGCTACATCTCTGCTTTCCCATGACCTTACTCAAGGTCGGAGAAGTCTAAGAGCTGTAGGCCATGGCAGTAGCAAGCACCTTCCTTCACTGAGGACTGCTGTCAAGGAAACTTCACACGCATGCTGTTACTGATACCAGTTTCATACATGGCAGATGAAGGTATAAAGCTGAA
This sequence comes from Anthoscopus minutus, assembly GCA_013399455.1. NCBI lineage: Eukaryota > Metazoa > Chordata > Aves > Passeriformes > Paridae > Anthoscopus > Anthoscopus minutus. The sequence goes on from VWYI01035381.1 coordinate 75,062, forward strand.
AAGTTCCTTTCTTTCTTCCGAATGGAAGTTAAGGACTCATTTATTAACATCTGGCAATTTGCTTGTGCTATTTTTGGCCTGCATCAAAGCAGCCATACTGAGTGTAGTGTAGTTTACAAACAGTATTTAGCATGATTTTCTATTACACTAAGTAGCAGCTGATTTACCCCTCATTAATTTTTAATGAAGCTGATTAATACTAAATCCTTTTACCACTGAGAAACTGCAGGAATCTGCATGGCTCATTAGATTAACGTAGGTTTAGCATAACGAGCAATTATTTTTCACCCTCCTTTAAAAATGTGCTTTAAGATAATTGTCTTAACAAAGGTTTATCTGCCCCCTTCTCTCTCTGCTTATGATTATTATATTTATTATTATTATTTATATTGGTATGCTATAAGTAATTTTAATCTTGAGATCTGGTTTTCTTTAAGACCCTTTTTAGATGAATGAACCAAAATAAGTTTAACTTCTAATTAACAAGTACTAAAATTTAATTTGGCCCAAAGGGTGAAGTGCTCAAAATTCATTAATTACCTTTTTCACAGCCCTTTCAAAGCAGTTACTATGGAAGTGTGATGTCTCACTTCTGAAAGAACAAGTGAAGACATACTGTCTATTTTTTAAAAATTATTATAACTATTCCAACACCTTGAAAACAGTTTCCTGCAAAGAAGCTTCCTAAATTTCATGTATTTTCATGTTCTCACCTTTTTATTTCTCACAGGTTAACTGGGGATTTTATTGAAGATTATTGTTAATATATTGCAGTGAAACCATTGTCTAATAAGACACAATTACTTGTGTCTGTTTATTGAGTAGAATATGCACTGCTTTCAGCAAATGAAGTTGTAGTCTATGATCAACACATGAATTTTTAGTAATTAAAGCCCTGAAGAAAACTGCATCAACGAAAATACAAAGGTAGACAGTCTCTGTTTTTAAATCACTATTCCATATCAAAATCTTTTTACAGTCAGAACTAAATTTTCAAATTTCATTTAACATAGACTCATGACTCCTTTTCCATTATCAAGATTAAGAAAAAATAAATGTGTCCATCATCACTGCAATGGCAGATACACAAGGATGAGTACAAAAATACTTGTTCTCATTTCTCATTTACAATGGTAAGACCATTTATTTTGTTCCCAGCCTAAAAAACAAGTAAACTGAGAACCTTTGCTATTCTTTCTCAGAAAATGTTGTCTGTAAGGGACCTCTCATTTAACATGTTCAAGGTCATGAAATCTTCTGTGGATAAATTATTCTTATGGAAATTGCTAAACACAGGTTATGTCTTAGCAGCCGGTCAAATTCATGCTTCCAGACCCTAAGGGCTTGATACAGTCTGTGGTCACATCTTAGCCCCATGTTAGTTAAAAGATCTAGATGTAGATCTTTTCTCCCATGTCCTGTGTTTTGTCATAAGGAAACCAAGATTTATGAATAATGAAGAATCTCTGTTTCCACTTAGTGAGATGCCAGATTTGGATGGTGTTAAAATGAGTCTGACCCAACCTCTTATAAAGGGGGTAACATGGCCCATGTTTAGCATACAACTACTTATGTTGAAAATATTTAAGTTGTTAATATTTTAAATGGTTCTAAACTTCCTTAGACTTGAAAATTCTGTATTTTTTTACTGGCAGAGGTAATTAACTATGAATATTATATGCCTTAAATACCTTTACAGGACTCGGAGTACAAACTCAAAACTGTTCCTTGTATCTCAGAACAGTGTCCCTGACACATTCTGAATAAATTATTCATCTGATGCATGCAGACAATTATGCATTATGATAGTACTGAAAGGCACAGGCATTCTTCCAAAGAAAAGTTAAACCTATTTTTGCAACTTTAGAATTTATCAGAAAATATTTGAGTATGTCCAGTAAAGAAGTTTTACTTTCCCATTCTATGGCCTCACAACTTACAGTGACCTTTAGGGTCGATAACCATAAAAAACCAGTAAGATAATCAAAGTCGCCAGTTAGGCATATTATTTGCATTTTAACCATGTTGCTTCATAAGAGAAGCAAGTTGAAGAATATATATTTTTTAACTTTGAATTTTTCAATTAGTATCCAGGCTCTAAGAGAGTTTGACATTTTCTGTTCTAGAACCAAAATAAGTGGAGAAAAAGTAGAGAATTAATAATATAACGGAAATTTTTGTTCCCATAAAGTTCAACTGTGGATGCCTGCCATGTTAGGAGATTAAGTTATTGCTCTTAAAATATTGCTTTATTATATGTCACTAACATTAACAGAACTATTTTATTGTCATGAACAAATGCAGCTGGACCAAAATTGTCTCCAAGGCTCAGCTTCTTCAAAGGAATCATCACCACAAAGTTCATCTTAGCAATACAGCAGGGGATGTAGATCATCCAGGAAGGAAATGGAAAATGTCTATCAATTTATTTTGGAATAAACAATACAGACTTTCACCACAAAATGTGTTCTCACTTATTTAATATTTCAACATAAACAGAACATTAATGTTGCACACATTCACACATAGCATTGCTGAGTAAAAAAAAAAATTAAAAAATAGTTAAAAAGTGCATATGTCATCTGCAATAATAAAAATTTTAGATAATGTTTAATGACCTTTGCATTATTTTCAGCAGAATTATAGGGGAGCTGATAAAACAATTAACTCAAATAAGTACCTAGATATATTCCCTTCACTTCAAAGTAGCTGAAGAATCTCTTTTCAGGTATATCATGCGTTTATAAGTCTGTTATATAAATACTTTCAAATTAAATTACTTTAAGTATTTTAAAATGAAAATGTTGGAGTGAAAATGTGGCAGTACCTCCTTTCAAATAGTACTGTCCAAGAAGGCTCATTAGTGACAGGGTTCACTGTAGAATCAAAATAAGCACAAAATGAATATTTCAAAACTTTATCCTTCACAAAGTGTGACTTATTTTTCTTCTTTGAACTTTCAGCTGAAATCAGATTTAGACAAGCAGGATGGCAATTTAAAATACGTTTTGACTGGGGAGGGAGCTGGAAGCTTTTTTGTCATGGATGAATATAACGGCACAATTTATGTAACACAAAAGCTGGATCGAGAAAAGAAACCTTTCTACACTCTAAGAGCACAAGCAATTAATAGGCGCACTCAGCTTCCTGTTGAACCTGAATCAGAATTTATCATCAAGGTTCGAGATGTCAATGACAATGAACCGCAGTTCTTGGATGGACCTTATATGGCCACTGTTCCAGAGATGTCACCTGAAGGTATGATATGCTGTGAATCAAACTTTATTTCCTGATTTTTTTTCTAGACAGCTGTGTTGAAGTAACATCTTGAAAGCATTTTTACAGACTGCATGTCGGTAAGAAGGAAGCAAACTGTTTTACAGGTTTGGAAATTTGCAAAGGTATATTCTTAACCTGAGGGTTGTGCTTGTTTTTAAATAATTAGGTACCAACATCTAAGTCCTTTTACAGATTCTGGATACATGCTTGTATTGACTATAGAAATTCGTCTAGCCTGTCAGTGTAATTTTCTTGTCAAGAGGAATAACTTAATCCCTGTATCTCTTCTTTCCCACATTCACATGATCAGACAGACCTGTACTAGGATCTGTCGTGTATCTGGAAACAATACCACAAATGCAAAGCAAAGTCAACATCTGGCAAAGAGAGGTATATATATCTATCTATGTTTATATATACATATGCATTCATAATATGTGTACATGTATGTTTAAATCCGTAAAAAAACCCTAAGTATGAATACAGCTGATGTAAACAGGCATGTTATAGACAACATCTCCAAATATCTGTCTTCAAAATCAAAGGGAAGCTAGATTCTTCAGGTCTTACAGAAAGGATCCCATAATATTTTTAATTTATACACCTACTTCCTTTGTTTATTTCTATTGCAACTGATATTGAAAATAAATTCAAATATTGTGCTGCTTTAAATAGTATAAATCAGTGAGGTCATTAATGTAATAACATCACTGATGCTATTAAGCATTATCTGCTCAACTTTTAGAGCAGAATCTAGAATTAGAGCAGAATTCCCTTTTAGAGTGAATATTTGACAGTAAACCATAAACCATATCTTCTTCTACCAGGCAGGAGAGTGTTTGACAGAAAAGGTTATTCAAGTCTGGTATTTAATTGAAAGAGGGGTTAGTATCCTAATTTCTACCAGGACACAGCAGCCCACCATCACTACCAGCTGTAGCTACAAAAGACACAAAAAACATGCATTTGATCAATTTACTTGCTACTGGTACTTACTACCTGATTATACTAACTTCCAAAAGGGAAACCACTTTCATTGTTTCTTCACTGCCACTGTCTTCTGTGCAGACTTAATTCTGCACCTGACCTCTTGGTCAAATAACTTTTTCCTCTTGTTCAGAGGATTCTTCCAGCTTTTGCTTCTTTCTCATTCACTCAAGTTTGGAGACAAGATGGAGACAAGATTTTTATTTTTCTGAGAATCATATTAAAAATGAGTACAGTTCATTGACTAGAATTATCTGGTATTTTGAAAACTTAGGACTTTGATAATTCCTTTCAATGGTCTTGAGTTTCTTATAAAAAGATGCACTAAAAATGAGAGGGTCAGCTGTCTTTGTCCACTCTCTTGTGTCACCTATTATGTATTTAGATTCCTAAACCACACTATCACTTCAGCATAAGATTAATAAAACTGCAGATAATGTAATTTACTTTGTGACATTCCTGTAATATTATAAATAAAATAATATGCCAATGAAATATGGAAATATATGAAATGAAAAAAGTAAATTAAAAAAAGCTGAAGTAAAACGATGTCTTGTTTGTCAGAATGGGTGAAAAATGAAGATCCCTATTTGCCTTCTCTCTCAGACAGAGACTTCCTGAATTAGTAAATCACTGATTTATGATCATCCCAGTATGATACATGAATCCAGGTCATCCAGGAACTTGAAATATTTTCTGCATTATTGCTTCTACCCTTGACCTCTCTATCCGTAATACTAAAGCTATTCCAGAGATCATTGTTTCATCTGCTTCTTCCATGGAGACACTACTGGAACACTAATATGGAATATAGAATGCAAGTGGAGTGTATACCTTGATGTTGGTCAGCTCTAAAAGATGAAACAACTGAGCCACAACCATGAGTACTCCTTGAAGCTCACTTACCCTGCTTCTTAAAAGGTGGGGACTTGCACTACTGAAACCTGTTTCAGTGTGCATTCTAAACCAATTTTCCAAGGAAATTGACAACCTCACAGGAGAGAGAAAGAGTAACCCACTAAAATTTCCAGTATCAGATGCAGTGGTTAATTATATCAGTGTTTTTCTCCTAGTAAAGTAGAATATACTCTTTCATAATACAAGGTGAAGAATAGAGTTAATTTAAATGATACCATGCAGTAGAGAGCCTAGCTCTTTGCTCTGTTTCAGTGTTCTCTAACTTTGGTTCAGCTCACAGATGCTTGGTCTCCTAATGATTTCCTCACAGAAAACACTCTTAGGAAGGGTGGTTAAGACTTGGGAAAGCAGGTCACTGCTAGTGCACATTTTGTCTGGAACTAAGAAAGTGAGTAGAGAATAATTCAGAGCCGGTCACTTGCCTCACACTAACATAGCAAAACCAGAAAATAAAACGCAAATAACTGTGCCTGAAGTTAGTTACAAGTATCAATATATATACAAATGTGCCAACAAATTAGAATACATTTTAATTCTTTATTAGCTCTCTTTTATCTTCAGTACTAAATTTTATTAGGGTTTTATATGCAAGTGTCACAGTAAATGAATAGCATGTCAGCAAATGGACTCTTCTGAGAACACAGGGCTCTACCCCCAGGCATTTGGTACAATTTTACACTGTCTTCCTTATAGCTGTTAAACTTGTACAAATGCTGATCTGATGGAGTGGTTAAGAGTCAGATGCAATAATCTATCAGTACTTAATGTCTTTATAGATCTCAAGCTCTAGTTAGAAAAATGAATAGCTATTTGCCATATGAGGGCCTCATAGTATACCTAATGGACTGCAGCATATAAATGGCACTCTATTTTGCCCAAGAAGGGTAAAACCAAGGCTGCAGAGATACAGAGTAGCAGTTTGCCTTAAATAAACCTAATCAAAAAGTTCAATTGTCAGTTACATCATGCGATGTTTGCAATGTCAGGACTAGAGCTTTGGGGTTTCTTAATTTTAGGAGGTATGTACAGTTATATGTTATTTGATTGTTTTAAAGTATATGATTTGTATCTGTTCAATTATTCTTCTCACAATCATGTAGTCACAAATAATGGCTTTTGGGAGTTTTTGAGTAAAGAATATTAACATTTCAATTTCTGTCACCCAAATACAAATGCTAGGTAAATATGATTCCATTCTGCAAATGGTTTGAGTTGAGTTTTGAGGTTCTTTTATGATTTTGGTTGTTTGGGTTGTTTTTTTTGGGGTTTCTTTTTTTGTTTTGTTTTGTTTTGTTTTGTTTTTGTTGGGGTTTTGTTTCACTTTTTGTTTATTCATTTTACTGGGTTGTTTTTTCTGATGGTCATTGTATAAATAAATACAAGTTTCATGAAAGTGAAAAATTTAAAACTGAGAATGTACTCTAAAGCCAGGGTAACATTCTTCTTCTTCTTTTTGTGACATAGTCCATATTTAATGTAGAGATTCATGTAGTTATCACATAACCTTTGTTCTAAAAAATGTGAGAAATGATAGCCTGCTCTTCACGTGGTCTTCTGACACCTCAATTTAGAAATGAATTGTCCTCCTCATTGGAGTGCAGGATATCTGTTTTTTCCTCCTTCCAGTCACCTCCCTCTTTACTAGATTCCTTTTGACTGTTCATATTTCCATTAATTACATCCACCAGCTGCATCTCACTGACTCCAAATGGACAAAGTCCTCACTTTTGCATTTTAACTCTCTAGAAGAGTTAACAGACAAAAACAAAAGTGTGTTTGGGTACACAGAAGAAGGAAATGCTGGTTTAGATTTAATATTTCTTTACAGTGCTTAGAAACTGTGCAGAAAATAGATCTATCTTTAAATGTGAGATGAACAAAAGATGTGATGAAAACTTTGAAGTCCTATATATGTTGGATTTTATTTCTGATTTACTAAATATGTTGCTATGAATAAGTCCATTTCTGAACATAGTTGTGGACACTTCAGTTTGTTTGGTAGAAAATGCTATTCATGACAGACAAGACCTGCTGGATCATTTGTAGTTCTTGATCATTTCCTAACCAGCAATTTTTACTTATTTATCTATTCTAGTCATACTAAGTTTTCTTTGGGAGTGAATTTTCTGTGAGATCAATTTTCATAGATCATAGCTGATATGAAGTTAACAGATGTGTAGCTGAAGATTACACTTACTCTTCAGTCTTATTAAAGAGTTGTTATTTCTGAGGCATATATGTGTCCTGTCTAAATATGAATTTGTAATTTTATCTTTAAAATTTCTCCAGAGCAATGGGATCTGTATATATATTTGTACATATAAACATACTTCTAAAACATCTATATTTATGCATCTAAACACACAGGTCAGATATTTGATATTGCAGGTAAGTTTAGAAGGACATATAGGTTCAAAATTGGAAATTAATAAAAATGTAGTTTACATTCTGCCCGAAAGAAGATACCATGCATTATGGAATTACTTCAAATATTGCTCAATTAATTGAGAAAAAATGCAGAAAAATTTTTAAAGGAAACAAATTATTTAATTTAGCCTATTCTTACATGAGAAAGCTTTTCATTTTTATTTAAAAATAAAACTATTTGTCTGCTAGAAAATCCAGCAAAGAATATATTTGTTTTATTTGAGACAAATATCACAGTTGCTTTTGTCATTAAAAAAAAGGTGTTTCTGGTCTAAGTCCTTGCACTCCACTTTTTATTCTTCTTCTTTTCTCCTCCAGCCTAACTATACTGCTGTATTGATAAGCAGGTGCAACTATGTGAACACATGCCAGAAATTTTTAGAAAGTAGCTTGATTTCCTGCTGTTCCTCACAAGAAGTGATATTTGTATTATAATGCAGAATTTAGGTGAGGAAAAAGGACAAAATTAATGATTACCTTAAAAAATGATGTTACTTGTGGATTTTTTTTTAGGACAGTCATTAGAGAAGGTGCCAGGAGGTTACTGCTAAACTTCTATCTAGGGTATGAAAAGCTTCCTATCAAAGAAGAAATCAAGCTCTGTAGTTTGATTCTTCCCTGTTTTTGCACTGGGATCTTGGCCACAAGTTTTGCACTGGGACAAGCTCACTAAAGACTCAAGAATAAAAAAAATTATCAGACCCTTGTTATATTTCTTGGCTGCTTTGCTTGTTAACAATTAATTTCTTTATCACCAGTGGGCCTACTGGTGATAGTGACTGTGTTTTCTTATTCCTATGGGAAATATCCATAAAATACTTTGAAGAATATACAAGAGGAAGAGAAACTATTTGCTTTACTCCATTGTCATATTAGAAAATAGGCACAATAGATGTAGTATTTTAAGCAATATAAATGTAGTGCTGAAAAATCATATACTATTTGTTTTTATTTTTATTGAGTTTTTGAATACAAAAGCTGTTGAGGAAATATTTTCCCTTTTTTAATGACAAATTTTCGTAAGTGTCATTTGCTCCTGTAACTTTTTAGGACTATTTATTAGTATAACTGGAGTCTTAAAAGGTTTATAAAGAGTTTATGTCTTGTAATTGTGAGACAATTTATACAAGAAGTAAACAAACATAACCCATTTCATTTTTCCTTGAGGTACTTCGGTTACACAGGTAACTGCTACAGATGCTGATGATCCTTCTTATGGGAATAGTGCTCGTCTGCTTTACAGTCTCGTTCAGGGACAGCCTTATTTCTCTGTGGAGCCAAAAACAGGTACTACAAGTGATCTTGTAACTTGAAAACTTTCACAAACTCATAAAATGGATGCAAGCAAAATTGCCTTGGTTTATTTCAACACAAATATCCTCTGATACCACGTTACACTCTTACATCGCTGCACCTATATCAGAAGAAAATTAACTTTTCTTTCCCAAAGGAAGATTAAATTCTTTCTCTCTAGCAAGTCAAAACTTTATTTAGAAAATTATCTTGTTAAAAGTTGGACTCTGAATATCCCACTTAATGAATTTATCTAGGAACACTTCTCAATTAAAAGCTCTATGGCACATCATGTTATATTTCTATCTGTGTGTTGGAGAAACCACAGATATGTGACATCCCACCAAAAACATAATTTCTGAGTAACAGAGATGGTTATGTATGGTAGAGGAAATACATGGAACATTCTGCTCCCCAAAATTCTAAATATATGGAATGGATTTGACATACAGTGTGCTTGCTACCATGAGGACTAATACCCAGTATTAGGACAGTTGTGCTATGCATAGTCTAGAATTAAAATTCAGAACTGGGTCCAGTGATACATCTTATACGCATATTATATACCCATGTCAGATGTTGAGAAAAAAATTAGACTTATATGCTATTATGTTATATTTTTTATTTTTAGGGGTCATTAGAATGGCTTCCCAAATGGATAGAGAAACAAAAGATCAGTATTTGGTCATCATTCAAGCCAAAGATATGGTTGGGCAACCAGGAGCATTTTCTGCAACAGCCACTGTTACCATCAACCTCTCCGACATCAATGACAATCCACCTAAATTTCAACAGCGTGAGTAGAAGCTAATCACAATAATGGAAATCTTGAGGAAATTTAGATCCACCGTAGCTCTGTTAAGGTTTGCTGGTAGGTTTTTTTTAGAACAGGGCTGTGCTTTGACTTCAGCATGCAGCTGTAAAAAAGTAAAATAATGGAAAAAAAAAGTCCCCACAAAAGCTCAAAAACCTAGAGGAAAAGAAAATCTGTCTTTGCAAAAATCTCAAGCCTGCTGGTTTTATTTATCACTAGATTTTGGAGACAAATTGTTAAATTGCTTTTTCTATAATTTGCACTATCTTAGCCTAAAATCTGGAAAATGGGATATTTAACATCATTGTCACTCACCTCCTTCCTTCTTTACCTCTCTTCATTTTTTCTGGCACATACTATAAAGTTTTTGGCAAATGATGTGAACCTCTCTGTCCAGGTAGTTTCTAGCAGATGTGGGAACTGCTCATGGGCTTATCAGAAAAAAAAAATGCTGTTAGGAAGTGTTGTCCTCTGCTGTTTTTCCACCCTGTTCAGTCATAGAACCATAGAATAGTTTGTGTTGGAATGGACCTTTAAATGTCATCTAGTCCAACCCTTCTTCAATGGGCAGGGAACCTCAGAGCCACATTCAAGCTGACCTAGAAGTTTTTCAGGGATGGAACATTCATCATGTCTCTGGGCAAAATCTGTCAGTACTTCATCACCCTCACAGTAAAAAACATTTTTTTTATATCTAATCTAAACCTTCCTTCTTTCAGTTTAAAACCATTAATCTATTTTTTTTGGTTTTTAGTCCTTTGCTCTATACTCTGCTGAAGTATGGCTGAGAGGGAGGGGCTTCCAAGGGGAAAGATTGTCTTGCCCTGCGCCCAAGATCTATACAGTACCAGATTATGTCCATTGCTCTGGTAGAAGTTGGGCTTTTCTCAGCTCTCTGAGAGCTTCAAGCGACAGCATTTATTAACCATGGCAGATCACTAAACTTTGCCAGTATTTGTTTCTTTAGGGCTCTACTACATGAGTGTCTCTGAAGAAGCTCCCGTGGGCACCACAATAGGCAGAGTCTTCGCAGAAGACAGCGACATTGGGGAGAATGCAGCCATGGACTATTTCATTGAAGAAGACAGCTCAAATGTTTTTGACATCATTACTAACAATGAGACTCAAGAAGGAATTATTTTACTAAACAAGGTGAGGTCTCAGGAACTGTAAAAAAATCTCTAAATATTTGAAAGAAACTACTCAAGCAAGCTGGATGTGTATAAAAGGCCTATTGCTTTGGATTCTTTTTTTTCTTTAGGCTTTGTGATTTGAATGGAATATTACAAGGGATAAAAAGAATAATGCTCATCTTTTTGTTTATATTTTCGACTCATTCCTATCACTGCTGAATTAAAGAGAGACAGTCAGAGTATCTTAATGTTATCCCTAACTGTGCAATACAGTGTATCCCATTGTGAGAAAATGTTCTATCTCTTCTGTGCATCATCTGTAAAATCTTTACCAGTAGATTGCAAGCAATCTCACCTCATTTCCTACATCTCCAGTTAACTGAAACCAGAATTTATTACTGTATTTGATAGTGGAATTTTTTGTTATGTTATAGCTTTGAAAAGAAACTAAGTAAAATCAAAAAATACCAGTTTATGAATTAAGAAAGTCAATATTTTCTGATACTGTGTAATTTATTTTGGAATCACTCAGAAAGATTTCTTGGTCATGTCAGACATCATCTGAAATGAAGACAGAGTTCAATAGCCTAGCGAAATCTAGGACCCTGAAGAATTGAATGCTATAAGGGTGGGGCTTTTTTAGTTTTTTGTTTGGTTTTTGTGGTGTTATTTTTTAGTTTGGGAAGATATTTATTTAGTAGATATTTTATTTATATATTTATTTATTTATTCAGAAGATAAAGACTAAAATTGTAATGAAACTATATGTTATTAGCAGTGACATTTTATTGGAATTCTTTTTTACAGTGTTGTTTGACTGCAGCATTAGAGCCAATGTGAAATGTGAAAGCAAACAAGCACATTTTAATCTGAAAGTGTTTTTAACATAAAAAGGAAACTTTAGAATTAACTTTTAGAAGTAACCATTTTTTAAACATTCTTAAAACAAGTATAACAGTACTTTTTCTTTAATCTCACACTATTTATTGAACTATTTTTAATTTAAATATGAAGTCAGAAATATTCCAAATATCACTTTCTTTCTTAACAGAGAGTGGATTATGAGAGCAAAAGGAGATACAGTATTCAAGTAAAAGCTGTAAACAGATACATTGATGAGCGTTTTTTGAAAGAAGGACCATTTGAAGACACAACCATTGTCAAAATCAATGTGGAAGATGCTGATGAACCTCCAGTTTTCACTTTAGAGAACTATGTGATGGAGATTTTTGAAGGAGCTATGAGTGACACACTGGTGGGAGTTGTAACTGCTAGAGATCCAGACGATGATGACAGTCCAGTCAGGTACCTGTCTTAAAATGTGAACAAGCCTCAAATGCAAATGTAGTTGGTATTTCCAAGTGTATTTCTGTTCCTTACCATAGCTCATAATTACAGTTAATTGTGCTTTATCTGTGATAGCCAAGGTTATTGCAGATGTCATGGTTTATTCCACATCAGCATATAAGGACCATACAATCCCACAGCCACTGGGATGCAAATGAGAATTGAAAAGGTAAAGTTGTGAGAACTCATGGGTTTAGATAAAGACAATTGTTTTTTATTATTATTATTATTATTATTATTATTATTATTATTATTGCTATATCAAAACAATCATAATAATTATTATTATTATAATTATAAATAGCCTCAAAGAAAATTAGATATGGGGAAAACCCAAATCTACAACAAGTCCCCCCAAAAAAGCAAGGAATGCAAAAAGACCCAAAACAATTGCATACCACAAACCAGCTGACACTTAGCCATTCAACTCAGCAAGAGCAGATTCTGCTTTTTATAATATCAGTTAGGGAGAAAACAGGTAATTATTCTTTAACATGGGATTTATAATTAAAATAGCTTCTTGAATTGCCTGACATCGCTGTGTACTATGCAATTTAGACAAACCAGGATAGAGTGAAAAATAGTTGAGACACAAAATAACTTATGGTGTATAGATTTCTAATAGCAGAAATATATGTATATTATGCTACATTTCAGAGCTTTAGGCAGTGATTTGCTATGATTTTCCATTAATTTACTGTTATTTATTAGGCTAGTAATAGGTTAAATTAAATAAGAAAAAAAAATTTACATGTATTTTTTGGTCCCCCCTCTAAAAGGGCTCATTTGGCAGTTTGTTTAGATGACTGCAACATCTCCTGTGGAAAAATTAAACATTAATCTATAATTACTTAGTTAGAAATGATTTGGAGAAATTTGATTTAAATTGATTATGTCAGTATAGTTCCAAAACAGTGATATAGGTATCTCATCAATGTGTTCCTTTAGAATAGAGTATATCAGTTGTAAAACAGAGATATGTTTTTTGGGCTAAGTGCCATGAAAATTAACCTAATTTTGAAACTGTTCCTATAATAAATGACAGCAGTTACCTATAATATAGAAAACAACTTGTGTTGCTTTGTGGACTTCAGGTTTCAAATAAACAAAAAAGATGTGCAATAAAACCTCATTATGCCAGTAATAAAAAAGAAAAGATAATAAATATTTTATAGAGTTTTTCCGAAAAATGTTTATCAAGAAACAGATTACCAAAAAATGTCCACAAAAATGAAATAACTATGTCAGAAAAATTATAAATACCTTGAATTGAAGTTTATAAGTATTCAAACTTTGGTTCCAATTTTAAGAACTTTCACTTACAGTATTGTACTGGTTCTTCAATTTATCTTCTTATTGATTCTTTAAAAGAGATAAAATGTAGCTATAAATAACAAGTTAGAGTCATTTAACTGCTGACATGTCTGAGCTGGAGTCCTAAGTGTCAACAGGAAACAAAACAGCCTTGTCAAGGATAATTAAAGGTACAATAAGAAGGAATAGTTGCATGTGGGCATTCTAAATCTGAGTGGAAAGAATCTTTCAACTATTCAAGCATGTTTTATTTCCATGAAATAGACTTTATTAGCAACTGCATCATAAAATCTTTTGCTTTTTAGGCCATAAAAACATCAGTGAATGCATTTTTTATTTGAACCAATATCTTTAGTTGCTACTTGAATTCATCTTTGTACTGCAACAAGTGGTTAAACTTTAACAGCTTTAGTGGCAAGTGTATATGTATGTGCACATGTACATGCCCGCAGCATCTGGAGCCTTTTCAGTAAGGACTCAGGAGCACAGAGTCTTCCCTGCAATCATCTCCTGCATTAGAATTTTGTACTTTGCCTTAGTGTCACCTCATTACAGATAGATGTCTGTCTCTATAATGCCCATTCCCTTAGCATCAGAGCATGTCAGCAATGATAAAATAGATTTGCTATTATACCTCCACTTAGATGTTGGTGTTATTCTTTTCACAAGTGGCAATTTTGCTGTTTCTTTTCAATGAAGTCATTCACCTGCTGTGAGACTGACTTAGAAGTAAGAATGAATAATGCATTTCAGATTCAGTTCACATTAATATAGATCTGAGATGTATTTAGTTTTATAAAAAGAAGAGCTTTGATCTTTGCAGCAGTGAATTTTAAATGTTTATAAGTGTACATTTTTCATTATTTCCGAGTTGTAACAGCCCACATTTATATGCATATATGCACAGCTCTGTTTTCTCAGCTGACAATAGCTTTCTATGTCCTTGTCTCTGATGGAAACATTTCAGTACTAGGGAATGTCTTTCCTTTTTTTTGGTGCAGGTACTCTATTGTCCACAGCACGCATTTAAAGAGTCTGTTCAGCATCAATGAACACAATGGAGCAATCATTACCACTGAACCTCTGGACCGAGAGATAGCTTCTTGGCACAACATAACTGTTACAGCCACAGAAACAAGTGAGTAAGAAATTTAAGGAATGCTGAGTTTTTTACACTCTGAACTGTAATTATCCTCTGCAAGTGGCTTCTTTTAAACAGAGAATACATTCCTCTTTCTGATTATATTACTGTTGCTTGCTACACTAAGGAGCATTATTAAAATGATTATTTAAATAGAAGTGGAATATATTTGAGCTCCAAGGTCCTGTGCTTTTTCATAAAAGATGACCTTATGAAAAAAGAAATAGTAATAGGATCTAGAGTGTAACGCTTTCAAGTTACGCTGAAGCATAAGAATTGCTCCTGCAGTGCAAGATCCTATGTTAAATTAGACCCCGGTTAATTTCACACCAGATTTTTGACTAGTGTGAAATTAGCCAGGGTCTAATTTAACACCAGTCAGAAACCTGTGGCTCAAATTAATTGTGAATGTTAAGACCTAAATCATCTAGATGTCTATTCAGTGACAATTAAAGCCTTGAAGCACCCTTTATATAGATTTCACCTGTCAATTTTGTTTGAAAGTCAAATGCAAATTACCTCTGTTTGTGTTTTTAGTGATCTGGTTGCCCTAAACCTGGGACAAAACAAGAAATTTAACAGCTCCTGATTTATAAGGCAATTTAACAAGATTAAAAACTAATCCCATTCATCCTCAGGAAGGAGGAAAACCGTATGAAACTAGAGAAAAATCAATAAATCAGGAAGGTTCTGCCAAATACTCTTAGCACCTGTTCTTTACTCCTGAATCTCAGTTAAATGCTTTTTATTGCTATGACCACTTTAAACATATATTTTTAAACTACACTGTTCCCAAAAAGAGGGCCTTCGCTATGGAACATTGCTGCTGGAAGTCTACTACAGGATAGTCAGTATAAATTTTCATTGAAGTCTTTAACTTGTATTTAGGAATTGATGGTACTGTCTTCCTTTTAAGCTTCCCTCTGAGCTTTTAAGCATGAATTTCATTCTCATGTTGTTGGGCAGATGACAGGTGCTGGCAAATTTGATCTCTGGCACATCATGGACAGTGCTGTGGAAACACAGCAGGATAACTTCAGCCTAGGCTTTTTTGTTTAGTTAAACAATAAAATAAGAGAGAATCAAATATTATAAATTAATAACTGCCTCCTGCAGCAAAAGAAAGTGAGATTTTCACAGTAATGAAGGTTATTGTAGAGAAATGGAGACCTCATTATGTTCCAATTCTTATTCTTTATTTCTTTAATGATGATAAGATCATTGTTCATAATGGTATGTTCAAAGAACTGGAGTTAGGTCACCTTGGTCTGGGCATACCTGAAAGGATTCCTATTAGGAACTAGCAGTATATTATTCCTTGAAATACAGTCATAACATGTACTGTGTGCATGAGATATTTGGTGGATGACATTGTGGCTCCACTGAAGCCAAATCAAAACGCCATTAGAATGCATCCAATTGTATCTTGGTCATGTACTGAAATTGCATTACAACAACAACTTCCCTAGGAGACTGTTGATGCCCTGGCATTCATACATTACACAAGACTTTTGAGTCCATTGCAACAATTGCAGGGATCAGAGATTAGTAAGAGAGACTTGGCTGTTACTTCAGACATGTGGTGTGGATCATTCTATCCTCATACTATTGAGGGAGCATGTTTCAAAAGTATCTCAAAGTAGGTCTAATTTGTTGGAACTTAAATGTGAGCAGGGAGAACTTGCAACCTGTTGACTCTCATTCCAATTTATGCCAAAAGCTCAATTTGGAAAGTTTAGCACTGCCTGAAATCGCTAGTGCATCTACAATAATTATTTACTCATTTCCTGCTGTGAGATATGAACTATGAGGAAGGCAAAGCAGCCTCAAAACTTAAAAGGTATAAAGAAAATTTTATTAATAGAACTAAAAGAATAGTAAGAATCAGAATAAAACCTTCAAAACACTTCTCCTGTCTCCATAACCTCTTTTCTTTCGTACTCACAACACAGAGACAGAACCTTTGATTTTTAATCAGTCACCACTTCTGCAATAGTTTCTCATCAGTCCTTGTAGGGAGAGGTGTTTCTCTCCATGCCATGGAGACCTCTCTACAAGAAACAGTTCACATGTTTTTTTAATTTCCACAAAGAGCAGCGGTCCAGAAGATCTGTAATCGTTACGTTTCCTCCTATTTTCACAGCCTTCCCACAGCTCATGGGCCATGTCAACTAGTGGGGTACTATTTTGAGGATGAGCTGTTCAAGAGCAAAGGTTCTCTTCATCTATCTCGGAGATCATCTTCATCTCTGGGAACAGAGATATTCTTCTTCCCCTGGGCACACGGTCTTCATCACTCTCATCTTTCTCTCTGTTCAAGCTTCTCATGGGATCGCAGCTACTTCCACATCAGCTTTGCTTTAT
>VWYI01035387.1:1661-51457 GCA_013399455.1 Anthoscopus minutus
AGCTATACAAAAAAACTTGGTTCAGGTTCTTCTCTCTCAGTCTTCTTTTATGATTACTGGACTCTTCAGCAGTAGAAAACAATGAAATTGTTTCAAAAGTTGCATCAGCTCTGCTCAAAGGATCAAGCAGAGTATCCTGCCACCGCAGCTGGATGTGCTGCAATTCCCTCTGGAAATTCTGTTCCTTCCCTTCATCTCTACAGCCAAGCTCCAGAGCATGATGCTGTCAAGTCAGAGGTATGCAAGGCAGCAAAACATGAAGATGTACCAAGATGATGCATTTGCAGGAGAAAAGAAAGTATTTTATGGTCTGATATTTCTCAAATTTTCCTCCATACCTTTTAGCACATTCCTTTGGGAGACATTTCCTTTGACAGATTTTGGTAGAGCACCTAAAGAGATACAATAAATTCTGATTAAATGGTAGTTGCCATAACTGGAAGAAGGTAAGTTGCTGAGGAGGCAGAACCTTGTTAAAAAGACTAAGAACACATCTTATGGTGTTTTAGAGGATGGAAAAGAAATTGTTACAAAGTTTCCATAGAAAAGCTTCCAGCAGTGCCATTTTCCTTTTACTGTGTTCGCAGTTCATGTTTCTGTAAATTGGTAAATATGGCTGAAAGAAGTTGAGGTTATGAAAACCAGCAGTGTTTCTCATCTTCAGACTCCCATTTCTCTCTCCTCCTCTGGTAATTGCACAACCTATTCAAGAGTCAACTTGACATCATAAATAGTGGCAGGCTGCATGGATAGCTATACTGTGCCTTTGTGAATAACAATTTCTCATTCCAGCAAAGTTTAAATTCAGAATGTTTTCTTTAATTAGCTATACTTTGTAGCTAACAAGATCATAAAGCTGTTCTTTTAGCACATTTCTTCCTCTTTCTTTAATTTATTTTATCCTGGAGAATTAAACAGCTGATTCATACTTAATTTGCTTATGAAGAGGGTTTAGTTGTTGCTTTTAAGAACTTTAAAATCACTTAAGCTCTAAGCTGTAAAACAACAATCTCAAGCTAAGATCTTGCAAATGCAGCCTACACACGATTAAAAAAATAGGTAGATATAATTTTTTTGAGTACAAAACCTTGAAGAAAAAATATATGCTTCTCCTAATTCCCCTGTCCATTTATATTTCTGGACAGTCAGATTTTCTTGAGGTTTGTATCAATCTCAACACAAGGATATAAGATATTTCCTTCTATAATGTGTTAGCTGCTTTGTGCCTTGGAACTTGCCCTACCTACAGATTCACAAAGATTATCACATTGTCTTCTTTAAGGTTTAATATTTCTTAATACCATTTGTCTGTTGTCAGGCTTGCGTAGCATCGCAACTCATTGCTAGGATACAGTAAATGTTTTTAAAAGTGAAAGACCTCCCATTTTTCCTATTGCTATCTAGAAGATATAATCAGATTTTACTCTCTGATATAGGAGTGCTACTCCCCATGGAAAAAATGGAGTCTTGCATGTGTAGAAGGACAGAATTTGGCCTCATAGATTTATAGAGCTATAAAACTACAAATAGATAACTTAGATTATGTTTTCTGGGACCAAGGGCTGAATCTACGTCATTAACAAAAGTTTCATCTCAAAATGGCATTAGTGCCTCTTGGACTATGATTTTGGATTATTATTGCACCCTTTTCAGTCTTTAGATTCATTTGACCTGTTCCCTTCCTTCTTCTTTCCTTTCCTATCATCTGATTTCATGGGTGAGGTAATATGGGAGAGAAGTCATGAGTGGAAATGCAGTATCAGGTAACTCAGCATCTCCTGGAAGCTGCAATATTCTCCCACTGTCCAGCAGGAGGGAGGCATGTTGGGAGTGAAGCTGCATGGTTTAGAACACCAGGGACTGTGACCTAGAAACTTTACAGGGGAGGGAAACAACACAGACTGTGAGCTGTATCAGTAAATTACTCAGGCTTTGCGCAAGTGTGTGAATAACTATTTTTCTGACTTGTCAGGGTGTCCCAGAATATTCTTACCTTTTTCTTTCACTATTAAAAATAACTTTCCTATTTCCCAAGCACTCACTGAAGAGCCCTCCATTAGCCTTTTAAGAAGTGTGTAGCATAATGCATTTATCGTAGGCCTCCCTTTTATTTACAGTCTGGTTTTTCCATTCTCAAAACAGAATTATCCCAAAATAAACACCAGACAATGAGAATCAAAAGCATGTGTAATAGCCGTGCCATTTCGTAACTACTTGCTACATCTTTGTTTGGCATACTGGACTTTGTTTAGCAGAAATATGGTAGTATCACAAGGTCAGAGTTTCCCACAACATAATCCATTGCTAACAAAACCTGGAATTCATATTACACAGACTTCTGTACAAAAGAGTTTCAACCAAAGTTAAAAATAAATTCCCTCAAAATGGTGAAGAAAGTGTATTTAATTATAAAGAGAGAGAAAAAATCCTGAAAAAATCCTCTCCTCAATTTACTTTTTTCCTTTTTCTTTTTTTACCAAATAGACAAATACAGCGAGACACGGCTGCTTTGTTCTCTTGGCTAGATGCAACATCATCACAGCTGTGATGATGCTAGGTCTCATAAACTAAGCAGGACTAATCCTGTTCAGCAAATTTACTCAATGGGGAGTTTTCCAAGACAAGCACAAGGACTTGCAGTTCTTACAAGCAGTGTTTTAATAAGAGTAGCACTCCTCTCAGACCCATGGACTCATGCTGGATCTTAGGAAGAGTTGTGCTACTAGGAAAATTACTTCAGCTAGCATCAGAAGCAAAAGTGAAAGACTTTGCGCTATAGTCATATGCAGGTACATATGGACTCCTGGAAAAGTGGTCAGTACACCCAATGGGCCCCCAACAATTCTTCCAGTTTGATAATGTGCTGAATTGAAGTGCATGAAATGATATCTCTTAAATTTCACTGGGGCCCAGAGCCATCCAGGATCTTTTGCATGCTCTAGAGTTATAAAATCACTTGCATGTACTTACAGTCCTCTTCACCTGCACAAAATGACTTATGCCCAAAAGAACAGAAAGAGGGTATAAGTAACACGAATATGTTTGTTTAAACAACCCTGTGAAACTTTTCTGATCTCTTGCTTTTTCTGTGCAGATAATTACTGATATTGAAAGACCAAGACTGGTTCTAATGGGAATTACAAGTATCATGACAATGGGAATTTATATTCTAAATTTATTCAAGTAAACAAAATTATTTAGGGATCATTTTCTGTTCTCAAGAATAAATGTGAACTCATGACTTTCACACTCTCTGTTTGGCTTCTTCTGCCTCCCTGACAGTCTCAAACATGGTTACTTCAGCCATTCAGCAGCCAATAGTAGGTGGTTCGCCATACTTTTTTCCAAGTTGTATCTAGGACACATCTAAGGAGCAAGGCCAAACCCACACCAGAAATTAGGTTAAAAACTAAATAATATGGATGTAAGAGGCTAAGCAAGCTTGTCTTTTATATTGCAGTAAGGAAGCAACCTCTGGTCCCTGAAAAATGTGTAGGTGGCACTGTGACCTGCCATGTGTCCTTGGTAATTAAACTAGCGATAGGGAAATAAGATATTATTAGGCTTAAATAACAATGAGCAAGCTATCTGTCTTTTTAATTAGCTTACTACATACCCAGAACAAAGGTTAAATTTGTAACAATTGCCATATGCAATAGTAACAGACTCTAACTTGAACAGATGTGCCCTTCTTATGTCCCAGTGATGCGACTGAATCAATGCCTAGTAGGGAAAAAGTTAGAGTTTGAGCTAATCCGTTTAGCTCTTTTCTTGCATCGCTACACAATGAAGTGGTTGGAATTAGATTTTAAATTTTTTGGTAGGTGTTTTGTTGCAGAGTGGCAGGGGATTGTTGGTTTTCTTTAGGGGAGCTGGGGAATATTGCTTTGCTTTCTCTTCTCTTGGCTACTGTATTCAAAGAGCACTGGGGAATACCTGAGGTGGGTCTGTATAACACATCTCTCACAAAATAATTCCTTTGGTCTTTTCCCCTAAGAGTGATGCTGAGAGTGATCTGTGCCCCTTAGAGGCTGAGATGCAGGACTCTGCCTCAAAGCCACCAGTCAGAAGGTGTGCATTTCCTGCCTGGGCAAGAAACCAGCTGTGTGTGTGTCCACTCCTGACTGAGCCTAGAAAAAGTAGTAGGCTGACCTGCTGGCTGCAGCTGAAAGCTCTAGACTGCTTTTCAAGATCTCAAGCAAGCTGAACTGGTTATGTCTGCTCCCCAGGGAAACTGGTTTGGTGTAAGTAATTGCTGGTGAGGAGGAAGAGAAAGCCAGGCATTTGTAATAGGAAGGGGGTTTGTGGTAGGCAGGAGAAATATAGGAATGGTTTGATTTTAACAAAATGGAGCCTTTTTTGGTTTACTCACTCATTTGTGCTGACAACATTTGGTCCATGAAGAAGGAAAATCAGCTAGCACTAAGTTATATCAAATACATGAGCTCAAACTTCTGTTTTCACTATGCAAGTCTTTTGCAGCTCTAGTAGTTTTAAGTGTTATGCGAAACCATTGCATGTAGCGACTCCTGGCAACTGTACACTTGAAAGATCTTCTTTTTCATGACACCAACCAGGTCAGCTCACACTAAGTGTTAAGTGAACATACTCTACTCAACAGCATGGTTAACTTCACCTTTCTTCAGTCTTGGTGATAGCAAGGCTTGGCTGCTTTTTAGACAAAACTCACTAGATTTGCTTAGAGTTATACTTACAAAATTTGAAGTTGTATTCCCATGCACTACTTTTCTCTAATGAGCATATAAACATCTTTGTCTAACACAAGTCCCAGAGTAAAAGCCCATAATAAAACTCTCTACAAACAGCTCTGAATGGGGAGATGAGAAGTTCAGATTAAGAGAACATGCACATTTGCATTTCAATAACACTCCCTATTGAACCATTTTAAAGCATTGATAGCTTGATTCTACTTTCTTTGAAGCAAATGGCAAAATTCCCACTGAGGTCAAAGGGAGGCTTGATCTGACCCTAATTCATGAATGGCCAGATTTTGGTACTCTAACTCAACTGAATAAACTGTTCAGCCTGTACAATTCCACTATGTTATGTACTTTTGAAATAAAGTACTGCTCACAGTCTCTGTTGTGAAGCCCATAACACTCCTTTGAGGTTCATCAGTCAAATTTATGTATCTATTAATAGCAAAGGAAATTTATTATTAGTGCATACCATCTAGCTACTCTAAGTACTTATGAAACATTTCTGATAATATATTTACAATTTTGATGTTTTTATGACCTTATGGTTTTTATGGCCTTTTTATGACTCTTCACTATTTCCTTTGTGAGCTCAGTCAACTAAACCACATGCATAGTTTATCTTTGCTGACTGGATGCTAACATTTTAAACATAGCTTGCAAGTAACCGTAAAGAAGTTGGTTTTGGTATGACTCTACATAACAGTGGCTAAAATTTGTGTAACCACCTTCCTGAATAGCTGAAAATTGGCCAAATATTCTGAGTAAGCCAAAGAAAAAGATGCTGTAAGCAAAATTCAAGGTTGTCTGTTTAGTTTTGCCACTATTTTCCCCCCGGAAAAGCAACAGCATTTCATTTATCCTCTTAGATAGTGTAGAGTGAATACTCAATAGTGAATTTGCCTTTCTGTCTTCCTTTTGAAGACAGAAAGGCAAATTCATTCTAGAGTATCAGTGGAAATCCCTAAGAACTGAACACAAAACACATTTGCCTGGAGAAAATAAAGCTCAGGGGAGACCTTATGACTCTCTATAACCACCTGAAAGGAGGTTTAATGAAGTAGAAGTTGTAGTGAAGTGGGGGTTCTTCCAGGCAATAGGACAAGAACACAGGGCCTCAATTTGCATCAGTGGAGGTTTAAGTTAGATGTTAGGAAAAATTTCTTTGTGGAAACAGTTGGTCAGCACTGGAAGTAGCTGCCCAGATAAGTGGTGCAGTCACCATGCCTGAAAGTGTTTAAAAGACGTGTAGATGTTGTGTTTGGGACGCGCTTTAGTGGTGGCTCTGGCAGTGCTGAGTTAAGGATTGGACTTGGTTTTCTCCAACCTAAATGATTCTAGAATTCTATTATGATTGTCTGTTAGAAGCCTCTCCATTTATTAATTTATATGTTTACCTAACTTGTGCATGTTGCACAGACCGTTAAATAAATTTTCAAGGCCAGGGTCGTTTGTTGTAAGATAGGTAAGATCTCCTGTCTCTGACCTGTATATATATCCCTTTCTGGTGCCATCTTTCCTACCAAAGAGATTAGGGATCAGTGGCTATATCAAACTTTCAAGAAAATTAAAAAATTCTTCATTAGAATATCATAACAGTTAGCGACAGAAAGAGTGGAAAGGATGATTGAGGTTGGATGTGGTCATTCGGCATGTGCGATGATGTGTGATGTGAATATGCTAAAGGATGCATATTCACTGCCACAGCTCCTAGGTACAATCATGTTTCTAAACTGATTCTTCATGTAGACTTCCAACAAAATAGCTAAGATTATTTATTTCTCATTTTCAATATGAAGTCAGAACCCCAGTCTCCAAAATAACTTAGGAAAGGCTTTATTGTCATAAGAAACAATAGGAATGATAGAAATTTCATCAGATAGATCAGTTTTATAATGAAAGAAATAAGGCTCAGATAACCCAAGGAAATCTTAGACAAAAAATACTTTCAAGTGTCGTCTATTACTCATATTAACAAAAGATGATCCATAATCTTATCATTACAAAGGTAGGTCTATAATAAAATGGCAAAATCGAGAGACTAGAATCAAGCAGAACTTTTTTCCTAACTGCTATCAATATTTGGACAATGAAGTATCTTTCTGGTTACAGGTCAGGAAGAATTAGGTTACTTTCAGCAAATATTGATAATAAACAGAATCAGCAGGGCCTGGAAAATAATCTGCTCCAACACTCCTTTCACAATGAATTTATTTTAATAAAAACACCAAGATTTGTTCAAACTTGAAAGCAAATACAAAATTTGTTCTGGTTTAAACAGCGAGTGCCAGGTTTTATTTTTATCATCAGTACTGTAGTCATCAGAATTGTACAAGACAGCATGAAAAATACATCAAAATCAATGAAATTTATAGCAAAAAATCACTTAAATTCCACAGTTATACTATGAGTCTTTTTTTTCCATCTGTTTTACTTTTTTTATTATCTGTAATAGTAAAACCTTCAGTTTTGTCTTCCTTAGATAAACAGTCACTGAGATTAAATTGAACAATTATGTTCATCTAATGGCTATAATCTTTTAAAGCCTATTCAAAACTCCCAATCGTCTTTGATCTACTCATAATCTTTGGTTGATCATAGTGACTGGGAAAGGTGCCCAAAGACTGGAGCAAAGCAAATGTTGTTCTCACCTTCAAGAAGGAGCCAGGGACCTACAGGCTGGTCAGACTCAATCCCTGGGAATATGAAGGTGCAGCTGATCCTAGAGACCATTGATAGGCATGTTGTTGGGGGTTACATGTTTTTTTTTCGTTTCTTAGCTGTTAGAATTTTTCCCATTTAGCTGAGAGAGAAAGCCTTGATGGCTGGGACATCATCGGTACTTTAAAAGACAAAAGGATCGGCTGAGCCCCCGGGGGAAGTGGGGAGGGAGCAGTTTTTGGTTTTGGGTCCTTCTGGGAGGGCAACACAGACACTCTCGGAGCTGTTTCTGCTGGGGGAGGAGGTTGTTGCCATCATCTAGACGGAGCGGCTGTTCCTTCTGCTTCTGCTTCTTCTTCTTCCTCTCCGTTTGTGGCCCTCACTCCCCTGCCCTGCCGGACGTGCTGCAGCTGCCACCGCGGAGCTGCTGATCCATCTCCTCCACCGGCCCGGGACTTTCTGCTCATCCCTGCCATTCCAGCGAGGTGTCTTCCTCAGAGCCCTGCAGGAACTCCGGGACTGAGTGCCAGCTGAGGGGTTTGTGAGGCACTGCCTCTNACAGATAACTGTCTCAAAAACCGGGACACATGTGAAGGACAAGAAAGTGATCAGGAATAGGCAGTACGGATTAACAAATGGCAAGTCATGCTCAAACAACATGATAGTGTTCTGTGATGAGATGACTGCCATGGTAGACCAGGGGAGAGCAGTGGCTATTTTCTGCCCTGCCATCAGAAAGGCTTTTGCCACTGTCTCCCATAGGATCCCCCTACAGAATCTGGTGACGTATGGGCTAGCTGAGCGGACAGTGAGGTGAAAACTCCCTAAACTGCCAGACCCAGAAGGTGGTGATCGGTGCCATGAACTCCAGTTGGAGGTTGGTAGCCAGTAGGGTACTCCAGGGGCTATGACTGATTCTGATCCTATTTGACATCTTCATTAATTACCTGGATGGAGCAGCAGAGTGTACCCTAGCAAGTTTTCAGATACCACAAAACTGGGGGAAATGGCTGATACATAAGAAGGTTGTACTGTCATCAAGAGGGACCTCAAAAGGCTGGAAAAATATGTTGACAGGAACCTCTTAATTATTAAAGGTCTAGAACATCTCTTCTATGAGGAAAGGCTGAAGGAGCTGGGAATTGTCAGCTTGGAGAATGCTCACAGGGCTCCTAACAATATACACATAAATACCTGACGGGAAGGTACAGAAAGGATGGAGATGAGTCTTTTCAGTGGTTCCCAGTGGCAGGATCAGAGGCAAAGGGCCCACAGTGACATTTCCCCTGAAGATCAGAACACACTTTTTTCACTGTGAGGGTGACCAAACACCAACACAAGTTGCCCAAGAGAGGTTGTGAAGTTGCTATTAAGATCTAAACCAGTGGCACACATTAGTTCATGTGTGGTAACAATCACAGGGTAAAATCCCAGGCCACATCTCCAAGAAATTGAAAATCCAGTTTTAGGATTCCTCATACTTGCCACATGATCAAAGCACTGATTTGATATCAATTCACAATGCCAGATCAACTGTGTTAAAATATAATGACCAGTCAACTTCATGGTGGTTCATTTACCACGTGCTGCCCTTCCTGTGGTACCCCACAGACTTCTTGCCCTGCCTTAATCTCTGTTCATTATATGCAAAGGTCATTGTCCCTAGACGTCCCTACATCAGGTCATGCCTGCTGAAATGTGATTGTTCTCTTTTAATGCAGTGTCATCACATGTAAAAGTGCAAACTGTCTGTCTCCAGTGCATGGTAAAATGACTTCAAACTTCAAAGGAAATAAAGCACTTTTCCTTTTATTGTGGACAAATACCTTATACCTAAGGAATTCAACATTTTAAGCATATAGGAATGGACAATTTGTATCAAAATGTATTAGATGAGCATACTTAATGCCAGGAAAAGGGGCAGATATTGATAAAAGGTTGCCTGTTACTTGTTTTCTGCTATCCATTTGGCAGATAAACAGTAAATCTGGGGCCTTTCTTCAGGGTTAGAACAATCATATTTTGGAAATCCTGGTCAAGCAGAACAAAAACCTTTGCAAATAGGAAATGTAGGGGAGAAATCTGAGTGACATTAAATGTAAAATGGCATTAAGGTGATGAATAAAACTAAACACAGACTATCCCTATATGTGGAAGTCAGAACATCAGCTGTGTTTAGTTCTTCTGTGAGGACCCCATATACTATAGCAGAAGAAACCTTACATTGAAGTTCAATCATAAGAAAGATCCTTTGAAGACTATTTGCTTCAATACATTTAAAATGGATTTTGGAACCACTTCTAGGAAATCTTTGTGAAGATGGAACCTGCAATTCTTGTTATAATATATAACATGTAATAAATATGGTACTTAAAAATAATGTCTTGCCATAAATCAGGCTCAGAGAATATATTCTCGCTTATGCTGTCCATGCTGTGGTTCCTCCTCTCTAAATGGAAATAAATCCAGTTTGTTTCACAGCAGTCTGACAAAGATAAGCACTAATTAATTTTTTAAGTTCTCTCATATCACCACAAACACCACAGCAAAGGCAATGAGGAAATTTATAATTCTAATTTTAGAAAAGAATGCAGTAAATAAAGCATCCAGCCATCCAGCCACACATTGAACAAGGAGAATGCAGCTGAACATTGTTTAGTATGCTATGTGAGTGCAGCACATCAGGTACACTGAATCAGGCAAGGATCCTCTTAAAACAGTATGTGAACATGTAATCAAAGATCAAATTATCATGTTTAAGTAAGATAAGTAATTCAGCCTTATATCCCGGCATTAGTATGCCACTTGGCAATCTTACTCATCTACCGCTTTTAACATAGGTTTTGTTTTTAACCACTGATGACACCTCTCCTCTCCTCCAGAAAGTTCTTATTCCAAGAGACTCCACCACAGTTCAAGAACTGACAACAAAAGGTAGAATGACTGGTTGAACCTTCCCTTGTACACTGCCAGAGCTCAAAAAGGTTTTAACAAAGTTATCATAGCTGTTTCTAGGAGTAGTAGAAAGGACTAGGCCAAGTTGTTTAACCCCATGTTTTATCACTGTCGTATCCTCTGTAGGTAACTTAGAAAACATTTGGGGAGATGGTATGAAAGGTTTCAGACCTTCAACAGAAGGAATCAGGCAGGTGAAAGAGAAGGTTTGGATTGGCTTGGGGAACATTCATTCATCTCCCATTCAGTCAATGAAAACCTCCTGATACTCCTCCCCACATATTTTGGCAGACAATGGCATCTGCTTTATTGGGTCAGGTTTCACTCAGTATATATTGGGAGGATTTAATTCCTACCTGTAACAAGAGGAAAAGTCAAGGGATAATAATTTGCAGTCATTTACACATGACAAACAGAAGTTGCAGCAGGATCCAAACTCTTTGCCCCATGTCCCACCTTCCCCTCCTTGCACCACTCTGACTCCCCACAGATGGGAATCTCCCAGTTGCACCACACCACGTCTTACTCTTGCCATGTTGAATAAGAAGTAGCCTTTGGCCTTCTTAATTATTCACAAGGAGAACTCTGCTGTGAAGGATACTTACTAGGCTTCTTCCTAAGTGATGATTCTCCATGTTGAAATAAAATAACCTACCATCAATTCACATAGTCACAAAACCACGGATTCATGGAATCACAGTGTCACAGAATGGTGTGGGCTGGAAAGGACTTTTGGTGACCTAGTTCAACTCCCTGGTAAAGCAAGCTTACCTAGAGCAGGTTTTGCAAGATCATGTCCTGGTGGGTTTTGAATATCTCCAGAGAAGGAGACTCCACAATCTTTCTGGACAGCACAGTTCCAGTGCTCTGCCACCCTTGCATTCTGTTGGAAGTTGCCTCATATCTTGCAAATCCAAGCCAAGTCAAAAGCAACCGCATAGAATAGGCTTGGGATGATAAACAAAGTAAGGGAAATTGGTCTTTCCTTTAGAATAATAGGACTGTTGCTTCAAATAGGACTGTCGAATACTAGATAATTGAAAAATGTTGATAAATATTGAAAAATTAGCCATTCTTTAAAAAAAAATTCATCTAAACACACAGTTCTACCTTATTCTGCATCTAAAACTCTTGTTCTGTTCTATAGCTACTGTCCCTGCTAAACACGATTAAAATACGTGCCTTCACAGAAGGTCTTATTTCAGTGTGAGATTTTCTAGATCATAAATTTTATAACTTAACATACAACTTTTAACAAATGAGAACAGCCACATATGTTCTCTTCCAAGGACTTGATCCAACAAAGACCTTTAAGCACTTTACTACTCTCATCATCTAAACTCCAACCTAAAATCAGAATACTTATTAGGATTGTGAAAAATGCTGTCTCTGATGGACAGGAAAATAAAATGAAAAATAGAAATATACCATTGATAGTAATATTAAGATAAAAAGTCCATTGCAGGGAGGGTTTAGCCTGTCTCATCCTAAAGACTGACACCCCTCCACCTGAGGGGTCAGTGTTGGTCTTCGCCCTTGGGTCAAGTAATGGTATTTCACTGCAGATGCCTTGCAACCTCCTTCATCCTTCTCACTACAGCCATCAAGCACTCTGCCCTTCTATCAGGTTCAGTGTGAGTGTGTTTGATTTATCACAGAACAGACAGTGTAACTTTACATTTTAGGGTGAATAACAATGTCTCTGTTTTAAAAGAACTTTGAAGCAAATATGAATATTTTCCTACCCTTCAATTATTTAATGGGCTATTTGGTCAAGATAAAAAACAGTAAAAGTCTGACTAATAATGGTACAATATTTAAAAGAGAGGAAAAAATGGCAGAATCCAAAGTGAAAATTTCCACAGCACCTACAGCTTTAGATATTGGTATTTGTTCTCTTGAGTGTTACATGTCCTCTAGAAAATACCATATTTAAATTCCATACTATTACAGAATAAATACAGAGATAGAAGTGAAAAATAAAATTTTGTGACTTTTTTCAACATTAAAGTATATAACAGATTTAAGGTACAGAAACAGAGCAATTAGTCAGAAATGCTGCCCCAAAAATCTTCAACACCTGCCAGTCACCTGAGAGGCATGATGTGATCAGGTTTTCTGTCCTGTACGTGACAGAAGTTTTATTGTTTCTTGGATCTGGTTCAGTCTGCAGGGAACAGAGTGATTAAGATATTACCTTTAGTGAACAGCTTTCCAAGTTACATGGTTTACCCTGGAAAAGTATTCTGAGAGACAAGAAGAAACAGTAGATTATTGTGAATTTTTGTTATTGTTCTTTCATTTTTTCATAAGTAAAGCATTGTAAATAGTTAGTTGGATGAATGGACTAAGTGTCTGCCAAAGAAGACAGATGTCATTTATTATACAACATGGGGTCTACCATCCTCTGCCACTGAACACACAGAAAATATCACGTATTATATAAATATCCACATGTTAAATAAAAATGTTAAATTTATCTATTCTATCACCAGCTCCAGCTCATACCATGGCTATGTCTTGTGACTCGGGGAGCCAAAACTAATTTCTTCTGATCACTATAGAAAAAAAAAAAAAGAGGATAGTATTTTTAATGGGTCTAGGTCATCTAGTTTATAGTACACCCATTCTGTACTCTAGAACAAATACTAAATGCTCTCTATGCCATCACCTGGTCCCCTAATAACAGAAGCAGGATTTGAAAACAGAAAAAATATCAGGAAAAAGAACCTCAAAAAACTATATCCAATACACATATAAATGATACAAACCCCTTCATACATATGCACGCATAGTCAATATAAATAGATGCATTTGCATACTCATGCACATTTTTATGATGCAAAGGATGATCAGATGCAGATGCAGTCAAACACATAACTCAGTAACTTTTAAAAATAGACACATATATAATTGATTTATCTCGTTAATATGTAATATTAAATGTTAAATTATATATTTTCCATATGGTCTTCCACAAACTCCCTTACAAGTCATATTGCTGATGTAACATCATCCCCTCCTACCTACTTTATCTCTTACCATTTAGAGTTCTATTTGTGGGCATTGCTGATAAAGAGTTGTATGAAGAATGCACAGTGAATAATCTGTAGTAATGATTGTTGCTTGACTTAAAATAAAAAGTAGCAGCCTTTTAAGGTCAACATCAGTTTTGTGTTTGGATTGTTTCTACTATTTGGAAAGGTTTGACGTGTTTTAAATTACTAAGTGATGTGAAAATACATTACCAGCACAAGACTGTTGTCTATGTGAATATTTTATGAGTAGAGTCACCCATCATAATAAGGTGGTTAATAAGGTAACAAAGAGTCAAAGGTATTTATGCTGACTCATATTTTTAAAATGAGGAATTTGAAAACAAGAAAATGTGTCAAAGTTGATGAGGATCTAAGATACTGGCTTATAGGCAGACTTTGTGTCTAGCATGACATGAACAACTCTTTTAAATTGCTCATTGAAAAGCAATGCAACATTGTCCATGTGAAATATATTAAATGCATAACACGAGTCACCTAATGAACCTAAGATAAATAGTTACAATGCTTGGGTTTGCAGAGATGAAACAGAAAGATCCTGATAGGTTTAGCTTCCACCGATTCTCCCACGCATCCATAATATCAAATAGAGTAAGTAGCTTGTTCATCATAGTGTACATGAATGTTCTCACTGTGGGGTTACCTGTATGATTGGAGAGTGAGTGCAGCTCATGGGCTCAGCCTGCAATAACCATTCCCTTGGTATTCCCCAGTCTGCCTTCATTCATGGGCAGCTTAAGGGCTTCCATGATGGACTGCTCAGTTTGGACTTATTCATTGTCTGGTCTGGTGCAGCCAGTCTTCCTCACTGGTCTTGTCTGATCTTGATTGTGCAAGATCAAACAAATGCAAGCTCACACTATCCCATTGTCACTGCAGGAAAGTCCTACAGGCCATGGACCAGAGAGATGGGGGATCAGTGGTGTCGTTCAGGGGCTGAAATACGATGCCCTCTTTTCTGCAGAGCCCATCAGAGATGCAGCATGACAGCCTGTGGCTGGCAGGCTCCTGGAAGATGCCTTCTTCCTCGTGCCCCCATCAAGTGAGATGAATGTTCTACCAGCCTTTCTTCTGGGCAATGCCTCAGGAGTCTGTCAGTCTTTTGCAAGGGACTTGGGGGTAACAAAACACATTCAGACATTGCAGCTGATTTCACAGAACTGCCCAACAACCAACTCCTGTGTCACTTCTGTGCAGGACAGTCTTTCAAGTTTATTGTAAGGTAAACATTTCCATCACCTGATCACAAATTTCATCAGACCCATGAAGGCTTTGACCTTAAGAATCACCTGAAGACCCTGGCCAAACAAATGCCTGCCTTTACCTACACAGTAGACCATATGGACCAATTAATATGCATTTGAAGTGTTGTAACTCAACTTGTACCAGGGAGGTCGTCAGACAGGATTTAATTTTATTTTACGAATTGGTCTCTTGCAGTTTTATTGTGTTTCATGACTTTTTGGACAAAAAACGTCTTATGTTCAACACACATTGTACATAGTAAAGCAAGGTGAGAGCTGGTTCATAGTATTGACTGTTTTGGAGTGCTAAGTGTACAAAGGCAGATAATACTGATGTTTAGAATAATCTGACGGTCTGATTTACTAGGATATAAGCCAAAGGATATCATTACATCATCCAGACCCAAAGCAGATCTAAAGGTTCTTCTTCTTCTACTACTGGGAGCCTGGTACAAAACTGATTTGACAATACTTGCATGAACCTCCAGTAATTTATCCAACATTTCCTTATAGCCACAAAAGCAACTTTTTGTGCATGTTGGCATTTTCAAGACATTATCGCACAAATCCAACAGTTATATCTTTGAGGGCCCCTTCTAGCAAGCTCCATTTTTCATCCACACCTAGATACACAGTTCTATTCTTAGAAGAACAGGAATGTGTGAAGCATGTTCATGATGAATTTGAAAGAAGATAGCTGTAAAATTCTGTTTCCATTCTAGAAGACATATCTAAACAAGAGCTGTGGAGGGCCGAAGTTTGATGCAAAAAAAAAAGACAATTGTTGTGAAAAAATGTGTATGATCCTGTAAAAATGTGCATTTTCCTGAAAGGTTATGGTATACCCTGTACAATATCCCTGTTGACCCGTTCCTAGGAAGATAAATCATACAGGAGTGAGATATCTGGGTGTGCTAGGTGGCACTTTGTGTCACTGCACAGTCCAGGTCAGAGCTGCCTAAGCTGTGAAACAATTTTCATAAAGATTTAGGCAGTTAGTCTAAATTTAAGATAGGCATCCTCACACCCTCACTTCATGTGTGACTATCACACTTGCACAAGACTGCAGGAGTAAACACCCCCTGCAGCCATTGAAGATGAAGGCTGAAGATGAAAACAAAATAATCAAAACAAAAGCCCCAAGCCTTATGTTCACAGTTTGATGCTGTTAAACCTCATTATGGGAATGATCTGCTTCTGGGCTGCTGAAAAAAAGTCCCCAAGAAATGCAGTTTATGATGAGTGAAATAATGTACATGGACAACTTCCTTCCTCCAACTCCTCAAAATAACCTCCATGCTCCCCATGTAAACCAAATTGATCTTCCTCTCTGAGGCCACAGCCCAGTGAAGCCTCATCCCTCCCACCCTTCATCCCCTCACTTTAATTTATCCAATAAATTATATGCAAGGTGTGATATTTGGAAGCCACATCGTGCTGTAGGCAGGGCTGGCTGTACCTCCTAACAAAATATTTGGGGATGACTCTGCTTCCAGAAAGGGGAGTCGATGTGCTAGACGTGGTTTAATTGGTGCCAGCTTTGTCCTATTAACAAGTGTCATCTTTCTTCACTAGATGCACAAATGGTGATATTCTGCAGGTTATAGCACCCTTATGCATTAAAGCCTTTTGTATATATTGCTGCCTGATTAGACAGGAAATAGAGTATGGTATCAGGGGATAATTCACATGAGCAAAGCTGCTTTCATGCATATGCAAAACCAGGGCTCCAGATGCAAAATACATCTTTTTCTAATCCCTGAGCTAGTGTCTGTGCGTATGTCTATATATACATTGCATGCTTACTACTTTTTATTACTTTTAAAACTTAAAAATAAAATTGGCTTGAATTATTTTGAGGATTGGCACCAATCCAGGACAATTCTTGTTTTAACTGAAACAGTTCGCCTACTGCTAATTTTAACCCAAGTGATTTATTTTATTACCATGGAAGCAACTGGGGAGCACACTCTCCCTTCCTATCAGGAAGCCTTGGAAATCTAGAACAAAGACTCAGAAACAGCTATGCTACAGATTTTTGGAGATGATCTCTTTGTTCGTGAAAAGGTATTTTTGAGATATGTCAAATTTTCGTACCTGCCTTGGCTATCCATGCAGGAGGGAGGGACCTAAAAATTTAATACTCCCAGATACCTGAAGGACACTGACAGAGACACTGAGTCTAATTATCCTAAGTTCTTCATTCTCTTTAACTTCAGTGAAAGTACAGAAGAACTGCCTCAATTATGGCAGATGATGAGAGCTAGCAACACACTTTCAACTAAGATCTGAAAAGGGAAAAAGTGAGGGGAAATTGCTATGTATAATCAGTGCAGCCATTGAAAGACCTTTAACCTGTTTATCTTTCCTTAATAAAATTTTGCAATCTGTGAACGAATGACTTGGTTATTCATTACGAAGCTTCGGCACATGACCCAGCCTTTTCTACCATTCAAGGAATGTAATTTAAACTAGATTTAGAATCCTCCACACAGCCAAGAGTGATGCCCATTGGAATGTTCAGCTTATGTGGAATTGTTTAGTTCAGTTTAAATAAATAAATAGCATTAAAGTCTAATCATGGAAAATGTAGCTGTTAAAAATAGACTGAGGTAGCACTAATTCAAAGCGTCAAGAAAAGGTATGTGCAGGAGGGACTCTGAGAGCTGATCCATCAAATGTAAGAGCAACCAGACAACCAGCTCTGGCGAGTTTCAGGCACGTAAGCATCACCACCGAGTCTCCCCACCCTGCAGCAAGAGTTCCTAGCAGAAGTTAGACCTGTTTCCTTCTCTTTACACTTCAGCCACCTGCTTTCCCTCCAATCAGATTCTCCACAGAGATCCAAGATTCTCATTGAGCTACCTGTGGCGAGCCTGGTACCCAGCATGAAAACCACTGTGTGCAATATTTCTCCACCTATGAAGCAGCTGTTTAAAAATGAAGCAATACTAGAAAGGATTCTATTTTCTAGTTTTGTCTGTGGCTTTTGATGCTGAATTTGGTTTGTCTGTGCCACAGTAAAACCTCAGCAAGCAAAAGATGCCATGAATCCAAATGGTCAAAACCCTATCTCTCAAGTTGTTTCACCTTGCACTGTTTTCTACTTACTTTCAGTCATCAGCCTTAAACATGAAACTGTTACCATTCTTGATTAAGACATGCAAGTTAATCAGAGCATTTAATAAAGAAAAAAAAAATAGTAAGACATTTTACTTATTGGGCTCCATGATCAGTTTGTGGTTTGAGTATCTGTGAATTTTCAGAAATGGAAAAGAATATTCTGTCTGGTGCAACTTATTTTGGATTTTCCAAGATGCACCATGAGAACAGACAAGAGGTCTTCCAATGGTGCATCATGAGGCCTTTAGAGCAGCCTGAAAGCCAACCAGGAGAGCTTATTCCAGACAGCAACTGCCGCAAAGACCTAGTGATGCTCTTCTAAATGATTGTGATGGTTTTTCACTACAATTTTCAGTCAACATTCCACTGAATTATAGTTTCATTTTTGCTCCTGAAAATCTAAATGCCTATGGAAAACACAAAACTTTCTAGCCAACTGTACTAAAGCACAACAGGGCTTTTTGGCAGTTGAATTTCTGTCTCTATGCTTTGGACAGACAAATGATGGTGGTGTCACTAGGGATGGCAGGCAAGGTGCTCAGCTGTCTACTTTACCTGCACTACATAGAGCACAGAACTCGCACATCTGCTCCTAAATCACTGGGTTACAGTGAGATTTGGTTTAAATTATTACTCATTAGAACTGACTTTATAATGCTGATATGCACATGAAACCTCTGCAGGGACTGATCAGTGGATCTGCCCTGAGGACCTGGTGGACAGACCAGGGCAATGACTGTATCTGTTCCCAAAAGGTGAGCTCTCTCTATGTCTCAGATGAGCCTTGTTCTGTAAAACACCAGTAATCTCCATTTCCCCAAACCTTACGATTTATCTATATAGGGCAGACAAGGGAAGGGAGTACAACTGACATTTTTCAGAAAGGAAATCCAACAGTAAAGGTCATTCAGTCACAGACTGGAGATTTCCTGAGTCTTCTTCCAGTGACTTGTGGTCACTGCTATTGGCTCAGATAAGTCCCAATTCATATGTTAAATATCATATGTGACATCAGGTCACTGTAACAAATTTTATAAATTTCATTAAAAACTTTAGAAAATGTGTATCAATTTTAAGTTTGCTTAGAATTGAATAAGGGAAGTAAAAATACCTATAAGAAATATGTACGTACCTGATGAATGTTGCCAGCAAAAAGCTACATGATACTTCCAGTTCATTCATTTGTAAATTTATTAAAGAACCCAAGAACACATAGGTACCAAAACAATAATTTCTGACACTCTGGTTCTAAAAAGCTGCAAAAAGCAGCTTTGTCCAAAACATCTAGCCATCAACAGATCAACTACTCAGTTTGCATGCTTCAGCAAACACTCTATTTATATTTGATAGGGTATGCCTGAAAAGCTCACAGTTTGAAAAGCTTGTCAGAATATAGCCCAGAGCAATGGAAAATAAGGCAAAATGCAGCAGAGGTCAGGTGGGATCCAAAAGCTCAATTAAAACCTAAGAGAAGAAAGAGTATGGATTAAGTTCTGGGAAGGTCTGCTGTGCACAGCAGCCTGGTGCTCTTCCCTGAGATTTCCTGTCCTTGAGCCCACACCAGCCTGGGCCAGTGCCTCCTGGTGACACAGCGCAGCAGGGTGTGACAGCTCCAGAAGCGTGGCAGACACACTGTTGTGGTGCTCAAACCTGCTAAGTAACATCACCTTCTCTGCTGGACACAGTGTCATTAGGGTGAATTAGCCACAGTGTCACTAGGATGTGGAAATATTGCCAGAAGCCCTAGGGCTGGCTGAATAGGTGTATCTTGCTCAGACATGTGGAGTATAGCTGACTACTCAGTAGAGGTAAATGAAAAAGGAGCAATGTTAAATATTAAAATATTAAAATATTAATATTAAATATTAAAATATTAAAAATAATAAAAAAGTAAGGCCAAACAGAGGTTCAACAGGGAATGACAGTGTGAAAGCACAGCTATACACATGGCTTTGAAAATGAGAAGTCCGAATTTGAAAAAAAAAAAGAAAATAAAAAAAGGGTGAATTTTCTCCTCATATCCTTGAAGTGGACATTTTCCCTCAGTGTGGTTGTATCCTGCCTGGCAGAATTGTGAAGAAAACCACATTTCTCTGCTGAGATATATATTCATCATATGTTTAAAAAGAGTGCAGTCAGGCCAGGAGAAACTCCATGAATTCCTGGAGACGCTTAAGCTCAGAGTTTCTCACCTCCAACAGTTTCCGCACTGTAATCTCAAATTTAAAGTTTCTTTATTGTTGCATATGGGAAGATCACAGAACATCTACTTTAGTGCAATTCTTTATTTTGAAACATCCGTTTTCCGGCTGTCACCTTTTTTCCTACACCACCTCTGATGTAGTTGTGCCTTGTCACTCCCTTTCCTTCCTCCTGCTCCGAGACCTGCAGCTCCACCACTGTAAAAATAGCTGATGTGGAAGGCTAAAGTCTCTTGCTAGAGAAATGAAACAGCTGTGATTGCTGGAAGAACTATCCAAATCATTCATCTCACTGCTACTCCCCAGCCCTTTTCCTTGTTCTGCTGCTTTTCCAAAACATTATTTCTTGTTTGAGGATAGGTGGATGTTATAGTTATATAGTGGCCATGTTGATGAAGCTGTACTGATGCATAATGGGAGAGAAAAGAGGCAACTTTAGTAGGTACCTCTCATACTCTTGAGGTCATGCATTGACTTTTCCTTAAGAAGTAGCTAAAAATAAGCTGAATGTAACATACACAGAGAATACATTTCAATTAAAACTAATGGAATAAGCAGTAAAAATAAAAGCAAAGAATCTGCGTCCAAACTATCATTCATCGGTAAAACTCTCATTCTGACATATGGTTATGTTTATGGTTTATGTGATATTTAAATATAACAGGGAAGAACACCAATTTCTAAAAAAGAAACACTGATCTTAAAATGGAGCAAAAATCAAGACATGTGAATGCACGTATCCATGGGAAGCAGAGCTGCTTCTGCCTGTCCAGTAACTCTACCTGACCACAACTTTTGAAACCTAGTCTCATGATTATTCTTCATTTGGCCATTAATATATACAATGATGTAAAATGGCACCCCTTTGTCCTACGGAATCTTACATTAGAAAAAAATTTTGGTAAGGGCAAATAAAGCACATTAGGCTTTATGCTAAGAAAATAAATGCTAGGCAGTGTACTAGAGTGAGGCAAATATACATTAGTAATCAAGTATACTTTATACAAAATTGCTCTGTTTCTCTGGATTCTTTCATCAGTTTGAATGGACTCTTACTGCTTTTTTTTTATTTCTCTTAATGGTGTAGTTTTGAAAAGGCTGTTTACCAAGTTATGTTGGGATGATAATCTCCAGCAATGCCAAGTTGATTTAAAGAGCAAACTCCTGGACATCAACAAGGACCTGTTGCAAGCTTGCTAGAAATACTTGAAAAAATACTGTGATGTTAAAATTGTACTCAGCTGGACTGTCAATTGCCAGTGGTGTACTCTGGAAAAATTGTTCCCCTGGAGTCTCATTGGAGTTTGTGAAAATCTATTTGCTGTTATATTTATTATGTCTGCATCCTTTCAAGAGTCATCAAATCAAAACTTTTTAAATTAAAAAAAATTATATTCCAGTCGCATGAATATTCCATACAATGAGATAATCTACCTGTGATCTTCTGCCAGCTTGACTGAGACATAGTTCAAGGTAAAATGTGTTTAGAATGTGTTTAGAGATCTGTAGTAGTAGATCACCCGCAAAGCAAACATTCCTGTTTCCTTATCATAAGGACACTGGCTTCCTGCTGGTTGTGGATCCTCCTCCTGTGTGAAGTGCTAAAATATGCTTGTTCAGCATTTTCAATTTCTTTTAGTAGTGATAGGTCATGTATGGTCTCCATGACTGTTCAGATTCCCTCTTTGACTCTCACAGTGGGTAGTTCTGGGGTTCATGCAGTATAGTCAGTGATGACTCCATAGCAAACTAATTATATAGGGTTCTCAAAGTACTTTGAAGATGAAAGGCACTGTATCAGCGCAACTCCAGGTATTATTATTATTATTGTTTATATAGCATACATAACCATTAGTGGGAACCTAGATTTGAGTCCCTTTAGAACTACGGTGGGAGGAAGGTTTGAAAAACTCCACATCCTGACACTTTCACTGCACCTGGTTAAGGTAGATAACTAGAATTCTGAGTTCTTCTGCCATCTTCCTTAATGATAAAATAGTATGAAAAAGAAAGTGATCAAAGCAAATGTGGGCTCCTATGAGGCGAGATACAAAATTACTTCCTGAGCTGTCAGGCAAAACTTGTCATAGTTAGCATTCATTCTAAATAAATGAAATAGAAGATACACCATCTTGTGAATTAATAGATATTTACTGGAGCAGGTTATTCTAAGGTATTTGAGTGGTCCCCAGTACATGACACAAGGGAAAACATAATCACATGGAAAGCTTTTTTGGTACAAAACACTACATACCTGTGGCATAAGGGATATGCAGAAAAGAAAAGGGTGGTGAGAGAAGATGGCTGCATGGGAGGAGTGAAGAAGATGACAGAGGTTAAGAGGATACCACAGCACACAATTGAAGCCTCTGTCAGAACACAGGAATCCTTTCACACATTTGCAGGTTGACTTTTCAGGAAAGGAAGGATGATTGACCAGATTGCCTTGATTCTATAAGAAATCCTATGGGAAATAATCCAGATCCACTTTCTCTACTCGCACACCCTTTGCTATCACCAATTACCCCAGCATTGAAGGATTGAGCACTACAATCCACTCAAAATCCACGGAGAAGAAACAACCAAAATAGAACCAGAAAAAATTTATCAGAGGTTATCCTGTACCTCAGCAAGTTACACAGGCTCATGGACTCATGGTTGGATCCTGTGTGGTCCAAACAAAAGCCCTACAGGAAATAGAATAAAAGAAGGAACTAAGTAAAGCTCAGAGAAAGGTTTTCATCTCACATCACTCAACAGAAACTCCCTGTCCTCAACAGAAGTATGCTAGGTCAGGCCAGGTAAGATTCTTGCCTGAGTAATACTTCTTTGCCTCCACACACAAAACCCAGGTGGCAATCTTACAGTTGGCTATATATTCAGCTTTGAAACAACTAAGATGAGTCTCCCAAATATATGGCAGAGTACTCCCAGCGAAACACTTTGAAGTAGTGATGCATAGATAATTTTGAATATTCCCCTTTGAATAGGGAAATTCAAAGTGTAAGCAGAACCTGTGTTTTGAAGAAGCCTTCCTGAGGAGGGTGTCCTATTATATGTAAATACTACCGAGAATAGCATGCAAATATGGTCATTAGGGAAGGTCTGAACTTTTCCAGAACAACTTCAGTTTTGAGCCAAGGTACTTCAGCCTTCAAAGGCAACAAACTCTGTGACTCAGCAGAAGCTGAGACTGAAAAGGCCTGTTTCAGCAAGGACCAGTGGTTTTCAGATGCTAAAATATCCAGAGGATTTTCTAATGCCTTAAACCATTTACCACATTGTTCTCCTATTGATCTAGTTGCAGACAGGCAAAAGAGAACTACTCATTGATTGCAATGTTTTGTTATCAAATGTGATTGCGTTATTTTATACATTTGGAGCCACTTCTGTTTTCTGGTATGGAACTTATACTATAGATTGAAAAACAAAGAGGGGGAAGAGGATGCAAAGACCCCTACCCAAGCAAAGCTCCCAGAGGAACTGCTCGGGTGTTTGGGATATGAAAAACTTTCTAACAAGGATGAGGAGAGACAGAATTAAGATTTCGCTTCCCAGCTGCCTAACCCAGAAGAGTTAGATGCATGTTATATATTACCCCACACTCCTTTATGCAATCCTGCATAAATTTGACATGGACACAATGTAAATGTATTTCATTACATTTACAGAATTCATGTCTCTTTGTAAAAAACACAAACCTTTAGACTACTTTTCATAAATTTGCCTCTAGATCAAGTTACAGTAAAAAGACAGTTTGAGGAAATAGTATGATTACACATATTTAAGTAGTCACCATCCAAGATTTCGTAGCCTATACTCATCAACTTTCCCCCTGCAGTTATATAAATGAAAATTAAATGTCATAATATATATTTCTGGGTCCAATCTGTTTATGTTTGATGTTGAAAAGAATTTTAGCATTGATTTAAATGACTGAAATCCTGGAACTTGTGAGCATTTTCTGTCAGTTCTAATGGGAAGCATGTCACTGTGGTCTCGGCTTGTTTCAAGGAGCAATTTAAATGTCTGAGCATTTTCCCTTTTATACTAGTCTAAGCTCACATGTCTCGTTTTGTTGCACACATTTCCTCAACACAGCAGCAGAGACTTGTTTAAGTGATGGGAGAGGCCACAATCCCCAAAAACCCAATACTTTTCACCCTTGTGACTCCCTTGGCTGACTCCCATGACAGTGTATTACTAACCCATGACATGCTGTCCCAGATTCTCTGCCTCCAGCTTCCAACACTCAGCTTCTGCAGCACTTACAAGGAGTTAATGCAAAACAATCACTGTAAAAACATGTCTGCCTTTGTCCAAGGTGCTTCTGCATTGAGAATGCCAGAAAGCTGGGAAGCCAGATGCAGCATTTTAGCTACCAGGCAGAAAGAGTGAGGGCAGCCATTTTAGAGGAGGCTGGTTTTACCACATTACGGACCAGCTGGATCTATTTAAACTGCTTATATTCATGGTATCCATTGGTAATGCTCAACGTGCTTACATCCACATCATCTGTATTGCTTCATAGGGTCTTCGGTATTGCTCCAGGTTAGGAAGTATTTAAGATAAGTTGAAGACATGCATTCTGCATTCTTCTTTTTTATTGTTTCTTTGGTTTGTTTTTTTGTTGTGTCTATCAAAATACCTTTTAAATAGGAACAGGAACAAATAAGCTCTTCCTGTTTCAATCTAGTGATGTGCTAGCATCATGTAATTTACATCTGACACACTTTTCCAGGACTGGCAGAGTCTGGGTGTGAATATATCCTTGGGCACCGTCAAAAGCACATGATTTAAGTCAGGAAAAGGAAGTCATCTCTCTGCAGAGCTGATTTTACAGCCCCATGTTTCTGGAACTATTATGTTAGAATAACTTAAAATAAAATGGAGGACACTCAAACAGTTTCATGCAACTGAGGCAGATACATCTGGGTAGTGATTTGCCACACCTGACTTGTTTCTGACCTTATTTTCTATGTTGACAGTAGAAACAAAAGTAATGTAAGGAGTAGCTTTGTATCATCAAAGGACTGAATTTTTGCCAGAGAAATCCTCCAGCACCATCCACCCCACCTCTGTTATCTCAGTTCTTTGGCAGATCTAACTGCAAATGGCTGGAGAAGCATGACTTCTCATGAGCAGCATGAGAAGTCAAGATGTCTTCAAGGCGATTATGGTAAATCTGACTATTTGAATAATACAGCACATCAAAAAAATGTATGTCAAGCTCAGTAGAACTCTCAGTCCTGCTCAGTTTGGATTAGGAATAAATACAAAGGAAAAATTCTACAGGAGGAAGATAAATCCCATTTTGTTCACTATTGTGCTTAATTTCTTGAAAATGGAGCAGTGGTAATGATGAAGGAATTACAAGAAGAATTATCAGTTCTGTCTCAGCAGAATAGTAACAGATAAGACCCAAACTGGAGGAGATTTCTATCTGACATACTCAGAACTCTGGATTAACCAGAGTTAATTTCAGAACTCCTACATGTGACTTGAAAAACTCTACTCCTTACATTACTATTTTTTTCCTCTGTTTTAATCGGTTATAAGCTGTAGAGAAAGTCTGAGAGAAAGGCAGCATGGTGGTAGTGTACAGCTGAGCCAGTGTGCTACTGCTGAGTAGCACAGGAATTTTGCAGACAGATGTGGGAGATGTAGTTCTGGACCAGTGACACAAGTGTATTGCTTAAAAATGATGGATTTCAGTGGGTGCAACAGGTACACTCACATAATTTATTCTGGTTCTCAAACTATTACTGTAGTTTCCACTGTAAATATGGAAATAGAGTTTCTAAATTAGGAGATGAACTTCGGTTTGTGCTCGCTGTATTTAAAGCTTCTTGAAATTACATGATATGCATATAGATTTTAGGCTGTCTGTAACTTTTCCTTCTAACTTTACTCTTTATAAACATTTCAGATTACTGGGAGAGGGTGGAGGCCTTAAGATGATTTTTTGCAAAATACTGCAACAAAAAACATAAACACAATTTTAAAATAATTAACAGGATGTGAATTTTTGGTTTAGGTTTTTGTTTTAATTACCTTCATAAATACCTTGTATTTTTGCATTTCTTCCAGTTCGAAATCAATACCTAACATATCCTTCTAAAAGGGCTGAGAAGTGTGTGCTAGCATTGTATCATAGCTTGTTTCATGTCAACTGCAGACAAAGCAAATGCTGCTGCAGGGATGCACTGGGATAAAGAGCCTAAAGAACCAGATGAATGGCACACAAAATTATGATGACTTTGAAGTGTATAATAAATGCTGTCCACACAAATAAATCTAGGTGCAAGAAATGGCCTCTGGGATATCTTTATCCTACATACACACACACACACACACACACACGCACACACACGCATTACCACCAAAAAAAATCACTCAGAGAGCCTTGGCACTGAAGCACTAAATTGTTTCAGTTGTCTAAGATGCCCCATGGGACATACCTGATAATCAACCTGTCTAGGAGACACTATATTTTATCCTACATTTTATCTTAGGGTGAGCCCTTCTTTGAATGCTTCAGTGTCCACCTTTCCAAGGGCACGATCCTTACAAAATGCTTGGAATGCCCTTCCGTTTGCACAGACGAACTAGGACAAGCCAGCTTAAATATGACTCATTGTTA
The DNA here is from genome assembly GCA_013399455.1 of Anthoscopus minutus. Lineage (NCBI taxonomy): Eukaryota > Metazoa > Chordata > Aves > Passeriformes > Paridae > Anthoscopus > Anthoscopus minutus. The sequence goes on from VWYI01035387.1 coordinate 28,263, forward strand.
TTATTTAAGGAAAACTTCAAGGAGTCATTCCTGGTGACTCCTACTGGTCTTCTACAGTATCTCTCAGAGCTGTAAACCCACTATCACTGCCCTACTTTTTCCCCTATCCTCACTATTAAGAAGGTGAAGAATCTGGACTTAAAATAACAAGCAAATGTGAAAGTAAAAACTTTTATGAAAATCACGTGACCACTATATTTTGATTTTTCAAATAAAAAGAGGAGTTGAACCACATTATATCTAGGGTCCAATCCTGAAAAGCCAAGCACTGTATGATTTTATTAGTCATGGGGATGTAGAGTAAAGCAGGATTTGCAAAATCCCAGCCTTATCAAAATCAGTACATTCTTCCTATTGAGTTTGAAGAAATGAGGTTTTAATTTCAGAAATTGAAACTGACTGTCATTTGAGCAATCTGATGTCATGGGGAAATGTAAACAAGATGCAATGATTTCATAATGTTAAATCTAAGCCATATATAAAAATTGCTTGAAAAATTGTGAGACAATCTTTTAGTACTGCCATTTTTATAATAGTTTGCAAATAAATATAAATTTTCTGAGGCTTCTGGCAAAATTTGTTCATGCTGAACATTACTTTGTTTCAGGAGTGGCAGAGACAATGCTTGTTTTTCCAGTTGTGAGGGTGTCTGAATGTGGCCCTGTGGAATTTCAGTTCAAAGCAAATCCAGATGGATTAAGTAAAGGATGCTTCTGAAATGCAGAGTGACTGGGAAAAAATGAACAAGGGAGGAATGAGTTTGGATTATCATACTGAAACTAAAGATATATATGTAAATATGAAACAGTAAAAGACAATTAAAAAATGTATTTATACTAAATTAAAACTTTATTGACTAATGTTCTCCAGACAACATGATCTGACAAACTATGGTTGCATACATGCAATGAAGTTGAAGACAACAGTAGTTTAACATGGAATGTCAAACAAATTAATACAATGTATTAAATGAAACAATTAATCTGTGTTGCTGCAAAATGAAACCAAGCCATGTATTTCCTTGGTCAATCTGTGTTCAGCTAAGAGGCTATGCATTTGAAGAAACTGGTAGATTTCCTTAGCATGTATTTCAAATAAATTAGCTAGAATTGTACTCTTTAAAAATCCTTTCAACTTCACTTGCATTTCAAACATAATCTAACTGTAAACACTAAAGTTGCTAGAGCCATCTAGAAAGACCTAACTGTCAAACTCAGTGGACATCGCAGTTCAGTAAATGTGAATATTTAGAACAAGAAAAATACCAGTTACTGCAAAAGCCATTTAGGCATATTTTATTATTAATCCAGCACAAAGCACTTCTTCTAAGTTTCTCACATGAAAGACTAAAGCTTGCTTACAGTACTACATCTTCTATCATTCAAGCATCATTATTACTTATCAGGGAGATTGGCTAGATGACCTAATGGGTCTTTTCCACCCCTAACTTCTACAAAAGAAAATCATTCATGCCAGCAAGAACATGGTTCGCTACATCTTGGGCTTGATCCTGCAGATTTGTTGAGGCAAAACTCCCAACAGCTTTAAAGAGAGATTTTACAGAGCAAGACATCCAGGATTAGGCCCTTTAGATTTTTTTCTTTTTCAAAGAGAATCCATTTAGGATACATGGAAAATATTTTATAGAATTAAAAAAATATAACAACGTGTGCTTCACTAACATTGAAGGAACCAGAGAATGTAAACACTATAGTGGCCCACATCTTCACAATATCCATGAGAAAGTGTCAACTGCAAGTAACCTCTGTGCGTTTATTTCTCAGCCTATGCTTCTGAGGGCAGTTTGTGTATACTTTTACCTCCACATCCACACACATACGTACACCCTCAGTACACATAAAGGTGTGATAAAATTTACTAAAGGCAGTTGCTTGCTTGTCTTGATGCTTAAATCCGCAAGTGGCAGCAAACTGTGTTTTTATATAATACTATAGAGACTCGACATAAGTAGCAGGATACAAGTATCGCTGTGGGCAAGACTGTGTCGTTGTTGGTTCCACATGTGTGGAGCCATCCCATTTACGCACATCACAAAATACACCTGCGTGAAGGGCTGGAAGAGCAGGTGACCAAAGTATTTCTTGGTGGGCCATGCCTGAAATTTGAATTGAACGACTCAAAGACTAAATTGTCCTCACAGGAGCCTCCCAACAACTCGGGAGGACCATACTGGAAAGTTTACCTTCAAAGTGCACTTTCTAAGAATGGAATGTTCTTGACAGGGAAATGATCAGAGGCAATCCTGGACTTTTTTGCATGTTGAATAGGAAAAATGTTTTCATCTTCAGGTAGCACTTCACCCTGACAAATGTGAGCTCAGTTATTATTGGGTTTTAGTATTACAGAAGATTCTTTAGAAACAAACATGATAGTACACACATACACATACACTCAGATATTTACAGCCTTTCTAGAAAAACAGCCCTTTACCTTAGTACTACCTATCTTTTTTCCTTTTTTTTTTAGTATTTAAATTCTTTAAACCAACTACATTAAATATCAATGTGTACTGCACCACCCCACACCCCCCAAAAGAACCAGCAAGTATTTTAAAAGTTTGTTTGCTCATTTTGCTTTTTTTTTTTTTTTTATGATTGTTAAAATCTCCTGCTTGAGACTGTTAAGTACCACCTCCATTGGAACAAGATCAGCACTGACGGCATCTTCCAATGCACGTCGTTTCATAGTTGAGCAAGTACTGCATCGAGAAGCTTAGATCTCCAGGTCGTCAGGTCGAGGCCTGCTGCTGGCTCGGCTGCTGGCTCTGCTGGGAGGCCTCTGGTCCACAATGGTAAGGGGCTGCAGCTCATGTCCTGACGCCAGTTTTTTCGTGTTCTGGTGCTCATCAGAGAAGTCGAAGGGCTGGGCGTGCGAGTTGGAGATGGTGCTGCCAGCCTGCCCCATTCTGTTCTGCTCCGCACTGTAGTTGGCCCAGTTTTGCTCGCTGGCTTGCTTATTGTAGTTACGACAGGAGGAATTGTTCCTGTCTCCAGTAACAAGCTTGTACCCTGGGGGAGACATGGGAGACAAGGGGGCGGTCGGTGACGAGCAGCCATTGTAATAAGCATACTTGGGGGAGCCACAGTCCTTGGAAGGGCTCATGGCACCGCTGTGGGAGTAGGGGTCGGTTTTCCCTTTCACACGATCCTTGACACCCTTGAAGAACACGTAAAAAAGCTCAATGATGTTCAAGGCAAGAGACACCAAGGACACCACCAGCATGAAGAGGATGAAGATGGTTTTCTCAGTTGGACGGGAGAGGAAACAGTCCACTCTGTGTGGGCACGGGTCTCGCTCACAAGTGTAGATGGCATTCAGGCTAAACCCGTAAATGTACCACTGAATCAGCAAGAAAGCCACCTCGAAGACAGATTTAAACAGGATGCTGATGATATAAGTACGGAGCAGTCCCCCACGCATCTTCACTTTGCCGTGCTCTTCGATCCCATACTTGAATTTCTTAATTTCTATTTGCTTCAGATGCATATCCACATTCACACCATCATTTGCAACTACCTTAAGCTCTTCTTCTCTTTTGTTCAGCTTCTCTTCTTTCCTCATTACGTAGAACACATGTGCCAGGTACAAAAGGGTAGGTACAGACACAAATATGATCTGCAGAACCCAAAAGCGTACATGGGAGATGGGAAAGGACTTGTCATAGCAGACGTTCTCGCAACCAGGCTGTTGAGTGTTACACCGGAACGCAGACTGTTCATCTCCCCAAGCAGATTCAACTGCTGTTCCCAATAGCAATATTCGGAAAATGAAGAGGACAGACAGCCACACTTTCCCTCCTGCAGTAGAATAGGCTTGAACTTTGTCAAGAAGTTTTCCCAAGGCACTCCAATCACCCATCTTCACAGGATGCTGGCTAAACAAGGACACAAAGGAAAGAAAGCAAGGGTTAAGGCAGAGCTTTAATGCCTTTGGTGCACTAAATCACTGATCAATGCTAATAGAACAGTGGTATCAGCTTTGTTGTATTAATGTATTTTTCACAATCTGAAGAGAAACTGGAGTTTTAGTTAGTCTGCAGATGAAATGAGAAATCAGGGAAACTGAAAAGAGAAAGTAACATATCTCACAGCACAGTCTCACAGCACAATCTGAAAAGTTCCTAATTTCATTTGAGTTTTCAGGAAGTCCATGATAACCTCAGTGACCAATGCTCAACTTCCTTGATGGAAGCCTCAGTTCAATGACCTACACTTGCCTCAGGTGAAAACCAGCTGTGACACACAGCTGAAGCAGGGTGTGGAACTAAGTAGTAATACTTCCTAAATATGCTAGGAATATATAAAAAATTTCTCAGTTTGGATTGATCATTCAATGTAATTTTTATGTTCACTCTTTCAGATACTAAAAAAGCAAACCACAGTATAACCTAAATACAATAGGTTACCTTAAGTTAGTATTAGGGTCACAAACCTAAAATTCTACCTTTGCAAAATACATGCTGTTTTTTCCTACACAGCAATATTAAACTGAGCTCCTGCCTATCACTTCATAGTATATGCATCTAAGAATATAGTTCCTAATGATGCCAAGTTTATATTCTACTCAACTTCAGAAAAAGTGTTTGCTGTCTAAATTAAGCTTATACATTCGTATTTGCATCACAACGATTAAAGGAAGCATTCTTTACCCAGAGTTTTATGAAAGAATGAAAAATACTAAATACGTGAAACAGAGCTAAGGTCATGTTACCATATTGGATGAACTGGATTCCTGTTTATCTGTGATTTGTTTAATTCCTTGGAGTTTCAGGTTTGTGTTTGCATCTTTTTCTATTTAAATTCCTTCTTTGTTTTGAAAGGAAAAGATTTAGCAAGGAAAAACAGGTAAATACAATCTGTAAGGCAACATGAAAAAGCATGAAATCACATGAAATCAGGGACTTAAAAGGAAAAAGAGTCATGAAGTTTCCCTTTTAATGTGAATGCTGCTGGGCATAGATATTTGTTCCATGGTTGCTGAGTAATCCCTTCCTGGTGTTAACAGCTTTGATAATGTCCAAATTATTTCCTCCCCACTGCATCATGGATATATTCCCTAGTGAATGTCATTTATAGAATACGTGCTTTTTTGGATAATTCATAAAATAGGAAATTTTAGCACCAAGGAGATTTGATTTCAAGAAGCGGTGAGTCACTGGGAGCACAAGATTATAAATCTGGCAAACTCAAACATAACAATAGATGCCAAATAAAAACACACCATTCCTGCCACTGAGTCTGAGAGAGCAGTGGCAGACGAGTGTTTGAAGTACTCGCTCTGATAGCTCTGAGATGCCAATTATCTTTGAACCCCTGAAAAATATCCCAGAGCCATTTCCTCAGTCTGCCTAAAGCGCTGGCTCTGAAGATCAGCCACTGCAGCCTGTTGACCCTTCTTCATGTAATTAGCTCTTCTCATGAATGAAGCCCCATCAAAGGATCAAGCCTACTTCAAACTTTTAAAACTGCAAGCCTCTACTGGGCGGAACACACAGAGCATGTTTGTCTTTGACACATCCCCTCTGTCATCTTCAGCTTTCATCCTTCCCAGAAAAAGTGAGTTTGTCTTTTTGGGCTGGAGTGGTAGAGAAGGAGTCAGGCACAGAAGTGTGGAGGTCCCTGGAAAGGCTAGAATGAAATGTGACCACGTTCCTCCTCAGGCAGGGATTGTTAAAACAGAGAACAGCCTGTAACTATACAACACGTGAAGTTTGGTTTAAAGGCAAACTATTTGCTCCATGTCCTACAAGTGGAGAGAAGGAGCCTTTTTCAAGTAACAGTTTCTTGATTTAATTAGTCAGCTTTCCAGTGACTAGAAACTATTGGGTTAACAGACTTTCTTCAGACTCAACATACTTTTTTACTGTCTAAATGTTATTTCAGATTGAAAGCCTGATTAAGAAAACAGAGGATATGTTATTTCTAGGCAGTTATGTGTTGTTTGTTTTCTAATTACACTCCTCTCTGGTTCATTAATGCAACATGATTTACTTCAGTTTTGACCTACTTAATCCCACACCTGCAATATTCAGAGAATTTACTACCTATTTTTTAATTTGCTTCAGCATGCAAAATTGCTAAGTTTCATTTGTGTCCGCTGGCAATATAAACTCCAGGAGGAAACATTCCATGCTTGAATTACTCATACATAGTTCTGAAAAGCAACTTTTTAAAAAAGAGATCAGTTACATGCTAGTCTTTGCCAGTGATAAAAAACCTCACATCAATTCAAAACATTGTACTGTTAATCAGATAACCTTGTGGTGGCACAAATATATTATTCCTTTTCTTAAGTGGATTCCACTGCTTTATGAAACACAGTACTTTGCTTTGTTGGAGAGAAAATTCATTCATCCGATCTAACTTGTTTACTTTCAGGGCACTGAAAGACCAGTTTTATTAACTGATTACAAATCTGTTTACCAGGTATAAAGTTTTGTAACAAACAGGTACGTAAGTATTCTAGCTTTGTAAGAGTTTGAAATGGTTGGCAGACCACCTTTAAAAATAGCTCGTTAGTGTTCTGGACTTCAGCTTGTTTTAACACTTCCAAATACCTTGAGTCCACTGAATGACACCAGCTGGCCTATTTGATGGATACAAACTCAGTAGTTCAGAGTTTGAGGATATGGGTGATGATGAGTACGTGCATTTCATGAGTTCCTACTGATTAATACTTTACAGGATCATAACCTTCTCTGACGCAGACTAATGCTGGCCTAGCATTAAAATATAGCAGTCTTTAAAAGATGGATTTCTTCCAGGTCCTACTGTGTGTGGGTAAAGGCAGGGAAAAAGAAAATCCATAGAGCAGCAGGAGATCTGACAGCATTCATCTGCACGGGTTTAAGATGACCACATATTTAAGATATTTGATTTGTAAGCCACAATTAAGAAATTCTAGAACTATTTTTTATGGACGGCATTCATCATGTCATCTGGTTCATATTTTCCAAGAAGAATAATGCAAACTCAGTGCAGTGGTAATGTCCTAGGTCTGACTACAGTGTTAGAAGGTCACATGCTAGTGGATGGAAGAGCAGCAAGGACTAGAGTAGGTTCCAAAATGGTATTGTACAGCTGAAGTAATTGGGGAACACGTCAAAGCTTTGGTTTTCCAACTTTTTTATCTTTTTTTATTTGTGTTCACACACACCTAGACAACAAAAGAGAAGGCTCTGAACCCTGAACATAAATCAGCTTGAGCATTTTCCAAAAGTAACACACCTCACAGAGAAGGCAGCTGAGATGCACAACTCTTTGAGTTTGGACATGTTGGCACAGGGAAAGCTAGCTTTCTGAAATCTTATAAAAATAAGCAAACGCCTGGCAGACATTCCCTTGGGAAGGAGTAGTTCATATACAGGTCTGCAGATGAGCTTCAGTTCATTTCATCCACCAGACAAAGGTTACTCACAAAATGGTTGCAGTAACTAGAATTTAAAGTGTCACAACCGTGGTTTTTCCTTTGTCTGCCAGTACTGCTGGTGGTCAGTCACTACCATAACCTACCCCATAACCTCTGCCTCTCCCATCTTGTACCCTCTACACCTAATTTAATTTAAAGCATATTAGCAAAAGCAACTGTAAGCACTTTCTTGGACCTTCTCTAGTTGTACAAGTCAGGTCTATCTTCTGTGTTAATGCTCAGATTCATCCCTCTCCTGACTCACTTTGGAATTAAGGGAAGAACACAGAATTTCCTGAGGGGGCCTCAGGCCCTCTGATGCTCCTGTTTTTGAGGATCTTGAAATCTGGATGTCTAAATACATAAATAGCACAAACAACAGACCAGGTGCCTCTACACAAGACAAATTCAGTGAGTAACATGGGAAGGAGATACCAGAGATTGGGGGAAAGAGAGCAATGAAACAGATGCGTTGCTCAATGTCCTCTAACCTTCCCCATACCCACAGGAATCCTTGGCCCCGGTCCATTGCAGAGACAAATAAAATTAATCTCCTGGGCTTGCATAATATGAGAGCTGAGATAACTTTAGAGTGTTGAATCTGTCTGTGCTCCTGCGTGTATAAGCATTCAGCTTTATGTCGCAAATCAAATCCCTTGTGTCCATCCCTCTCTTCCCTCTCCTGATCCCAGCCTGCTCCCTGCCTTTCTCCCAATCGAATTGTTAGTTATCGTGGGTCAGCGCCAGTGTTTGGCTTTGAAGTTTCTGACGGAAACACTTCAGTAAACATCCCAAAGACTAGAGGCTTAAATTCTGCCGCGTAGTGTGCTGTCCAGATGTTTAAAATGGCAGGATGAAAGCTTCACGCAAGTCCTCAGCTTGCTCCCCATGCGCGCACACACGCGCGCGCGCGCGCGCACACAGGGACGTCAGGCAAAAGGTGTCCATCCCATTTTTGTGCTCATTACCAGGGTTTTCGTCATAAGTACCATGTACAAAAATGAAAAATAAATCCTCAGAGGAAATACGCTGCTTCGTGAGGCTTGAAAGCAGCATATCTCAAGGCAAAATATGAGGACACATATAAGCACACAATATTCTTGTTTGTGTGTTACTCGATAAGATAGACTCTTTGCTTTGTCTGTCTTTCAGCTGAAGGCTGTTTTTTCTCCTTCCTCGTGCTGCTTTTTAACTACCGGTGAGCAGCAGGCAACAACTGCTGCGAGGAATCACTCCAAGTCTCGCAACATGAAAAGGTTTTCAGATCTCCAAGAGATGCTGCTCAAGTATTTTTTCCTCTGCATTTTGACAATTAAATCTTCGAGGTATTATACAGGGAATGTGTCATATGGGGATTATGTACAGTCCTTCCCAGACAACTTTCATTTATATCTACCCAAGACTTTCACAGACACTGCCAACGTGGTAAGGCATATCATGATATCCTGACATTCCTTCTCTAAAATCCCTCACTGAGGTTGCTAAAACAGAGTAACTATATACAAACCAGGTTAAAAATCCATAACCCGTGTCTGGATTTTATCACATCTATTTTAAAAGAAAAGGGAAAAAAAACTTATCAGGAAGACCACGTGAAAGTCACCCCCTCTGTAGCTGCAGCATTTAACAGGAGATCTAATTAAGAAACTTGCTCTGCTCAAACTATCAGACATCAACCAGGATTTCCATATGAAAGCAAAACGTGTGGGGAAGGAATGGGACGCGTTAAAGGCAAGGTCTCCTTTTTACTAACTTCTGATGCAATTTTGGTACAGCAGAGGAGAGTGAAGCGCACCTCGGCTTTTTCTTTAAAGGAGCTGAATTAGCCCGAGAGCAGAGGAGGGGAAAGATCGCTTGTGGCAGCGACAACTCTGCAGCTCAGCCCAGCACTCACAACTTCACCGTAGTTCCTCCTTCGCCTGAACAAGGCTACAAGTTGTAAAAGTGTAGCACTTCTAGAAATGTATAAAAATGTGACAAAATAAAGCGAAGAATTCCTCCAAGCTGGAACTTAGCACTTTAAGAGAATCTACGCTGTTTAGAGATGTGTGTTTTTAAACAACTTCAATCTTCAACGCAATAACACAGAATACTTAGGGTGGGGGAAAAAAGAAAAAAAAGAAAGAAAAAAAAAGAAAGGAAAAAAAAGAAAAAGAGTGTTTTCAGGAGAAAAAAATATATACACAAAATGATTTAAAAGAAAACCTTTCAACTTACCCTTGCTGATCAGCAGTGAAAACGGATCAGAGTACTTCTTTGGAGGGTTAAACTAAAATGGAAGAGCACTTTCGGGCACTCAGACCTGTCTATTTAAACTTTAAAAGTCTACTGCTGTTTTGTATTTTTCATCCTTCCGTCCCCACTAATGAAAGAAAAGTGCTGATACCTCGTAAAAGTTTTTTCTAACTTGGAACACTGGGAGAGCTTTTAACAAGTTTTCAAGCCTCTGACTGCGCGAGAGGAGGGGAGAGGGAGGGGAGAGGGAGGGGAGGCAGCGGGGAGGCAGCGGGGAGGCAGCCCGGGAGGAGGGGCGCTCTGCGGGCGGAGAGCACGGAGCTGGGGGAGGAGGAGGGAGAGGACTGAAGGCACAGCAAAAAAAACAGCCCGCGGAAAGTCAGAGAGCATGGAAGTCCACTCTTGCTGAGGTAACAAAACAAATACACGAGCAGTCAGCAGCCGTCCCAGAGCCCCCGGTCGCTGGGGCATCTGGGCGGCACGGTGACCGCATCTGGGCGCGCCTGAGACAGATGCAACAAGCTGGCTCTCCGGTGTGCACCAGGAGTTTCATTGTAGGGAAAGGTAGAAATGCAGTGAAAAGCATTAACGGAGAGGAAGCCCTCCTAAGTCCTCGCTACCTTTTTTTTTTGTTTACCGAGGTCAATTTCCTTTACGTGCACACATGAAAGTACACACCAGGAGCAGCGTGTTTGTTTCCACAGGAGATACACATCACATATTTTTTTACTATTATTCGTGTGCGCATGTGAGGGTATGTCTGTCCCACGGGAGAAATGAAGAAATGATCTCACATTCCAGGAAACTCTTTCCAGGAAACTTCAGAAAATAAAGCATAGTACAGAGAATCAGGCTTCAATAATGAGAAATGTTCTTGATAATTTTTGAACACATTCTACAGAATAAAAGCACGCTTCAAAACTGATCTATGCAAATGGAACAAAACTAGTTTGGCTTTCTTCCTGCCTAGAGCCTGGTTAAACGCTCCTTGAAAAATGTCTTGTCTGTAGAACAGAGATTAATTTATTTCTCTATGTTAAGTTCCTCAAAAGTCATTAGGAATTGGTTGTGTCCTTTGTGTCATGGAATCTTAGCTGCTCTGTGGGACTTCTTAAGAGCTTCTCTAGAAGTGTTCCTGGTCAGATAGCTCTCCATGACAACTTTGGGTTGTACCAGGCTCACTTGGGTTTCAACTCATATGATTCTCAAGGCTATACCTGGGCTCAGTAAAATGGATAAGCATTTTTTTGCTGCTTGAAGGGGAGAAGTTCAGTAATGGGGTTTATCCTAGATAAAGGTCCTCTTTACAGTTTATTTTTGAAATATTTTAAGTTACACTCTGCAACACAACATAGATATTACTGCTAATTTTTCACAGCTCTTGCCTACTGTTTTTCACCCAAATCTCTCCAGAGAAAAGAAGTAAGACAAGATCTTTGTAGAAACATACTCAGCAGGGAGCTTTGAAGTGAGAAGTTAAACACACCCATCTTGGTTCTTGCTCTGGAGCAGTTAATAGCGGTCCACACTGCCTCCTGTTTGACAAAAAGGGTTGGTACACTACAATGCACACCTTCCATTCCCCTTCTTCCAGCTGCATACAGAGACAACTGGCTTACTCAGTTTCCTCTCTTTCCTTTGATAGTGGCTGTTAGTTTGTTAGTTTTGATTGTTTTTCCCTCTTGTTTTTACAGTTGTCTGAGCCATCTGGCAGAAAGAAACGTCGTATTTTCTGAAGGCAGTTTTCAGGTTACCTCTTCTAATCACATTGGGGGAGAATTGGAGCTTTGTGTCTCACTGACTGTGGCCTCATCTCATTGAGAATGGATAAATTGTAATATAAAACCCATAGCATTTCACTGTCTTCCTGACTATGGTATAGACAGTGAGCAGAGTACATGTAGGACTCCTGCTACTCTCTGTAAAACACTGGCTATTCTGGAGTAAACTATGAATCTCTGTCAACATGGCTGTGTGTGTCAATGCTGAGACACTGAGGACATTTTGGAGGTTGTATATGTTGGTCCTGAAAAAATTGTCCCTTAGGAAAGAAGAACTATGCCAAGAATAAACCCTTGAATTATAACACACAAGAATACAAAGCTATCATTCCCTGTTGAAGCTGGCAAGATCACGAGATCACAGTGTCCAGCTTGCCTGATCTTGCATTTTGCCATTATCTTCCAGTACAGGCACTGCAATTTTTCAAACATTATGGCTTTGAATGAAGGAAGAAGTATTTCTCCACTTAAAAAAAAAAATCCCACAGTATTTGTGAGAAGCCCAGCAATCATAAAACCCAGCTTGGAAAACTAAAATGTGTACATTAGTAACAAGGTTACTAATGGTTTTGCAGTCATATTAAGCATAGGACTTGGTTGTGTATGGCATTATCTACATGCAAAAGGAAAAGTTTTACAGGTCTCCACTACAATACTGTGTAGAATTAGGAAGACCTATTATCTGTCCCGATAAGAATTACTTGGAAATGTCTCTTAGAGTTTGGAAATATTTCTGCATGATCACATTTTACAGCCTATTACCAGAACATATTCAGCTTCAAGTGATGCAATGATCTACCATTTCACAAGTTTACAAGAAAATCTCACATTTGTTTGCCTTGCAATGGAAACAATTGTTTCAGATGGAGCAAATGTCCTCGCACACAACCCTTTCTCAGCTGAAACTGTATTCAACAAGAAAGCACAGGAGTATCAGATCAATTTGAAAATATGTTCATAATTATGGACTAAGAGAGGGGTAAGAAGATCAGAGTTAGCTTTGAAGACTTCCATTGCAGAAGATATATTCTTTTCACATAAAGAAAATACATATTTTTGGGCATTGAACTGTCTGGGAACTCTCTTAACATCCATTGACATTTTGCCTTTTGGAGCAAATAGCACTGTCTTGGTAGTGCAAGGACTCCAGAACCTGCTGGCCTTTGTTTTGGCAGGCTGCAGCACAATCTCTAAGGGCACAGTCGCACCCCAACCCAGGTGCAGTGCTGGAGCCCAGGCTCCGCCAAGTGCATCTCTGAGGCTGAACCTCAGGGTGACTACCACACTGCTTCTGTCCACTCTCTGCTGAATCCTTAGCAAAATCTGTGAAATAGTTCAGAGCCCACACTACCCACTGCTGCTGCTTTTCTATGCAGACTTACCAAAGAGAACCAAAATTTTGATTATTTAGTGTTTCCAGCTTTCAGCACATATTCATGGTTAATACAGAACTCACTCCACTGTTTTCTACGTAGTTATTACCTTAACACAAGTGCAGCATTTTATAAAAAAACTTTTTTTCCACATATTTCTTTCAAATAATCCCTTAATAATATTTGAGCAATCTGATTCACTAGAAAAGCCCTAGTGAATGTTTCATTTGGAAGGCTATCCAGGCCTTTGATCATTACCAAATCTCCCATGGATACCAGCGCAGTTCATGTTCTACTTCCAATTAAACATGTCTGCAGTTTGTGGGGCTCTTAAAATGAACCACATGCCTTCACTTGTTTTCAATTTGCTTGCAAAATTCACTTCCCAGTACTTCCATGCATGGCACTGTCCTTGTCCTGTGCAATTTGGGAGAGAAATCCACAGAACAAGTAACATGACCTGAATATACAGTAAATGGAGATTAATACACACAGGCACTGTGGATTTTCTTGGGTGTTTTCAAGGTAGCAGTGCAGTCATCCACGTCTGTGGATGGTACATAAGGTTTGGCAGCTTTTCATTGATCTCCCTTCTCACACATTTGTCTTTGAATAAAAACCTGTGAATAATGCGTGGCTCTGTTTCATGCCCTATGGAGGTAAAGCTTTTCAGAACATCCAAGGAACAATAATGTGGTATTTCATGATTACCTAAGCACATAAATGTGCAGACTAATGCTTTTTCTTTTTTTTCTGCACCCAGTGGGGGGTTTTTTTGCTTGTTTAAGGAATTTACGTCATACAGAAACACAACTCAACTTTGAAGTAGCTGACCACAGTGCTTGTGCATTCTTTCAGCTGGGGTGACTGGGTTGGAGCCCATTGATGCAGTCAGTACACCCCTGAGTCTATGAAACACAGCCCTATCCACCCATTGCCCCAAGTTTCAAAGGGTCATTGCTTGTTCAAAACAGACAGTTAAAGGCAATTGTCATCCTTCAGGGTGGTATCTGGTCCCACTTGGGTGGCACAGCACACAGTCTATAAAAATATTTCCTGATATTTTTAAGGATAGTAATAATAAAAGGAAGATAATCACAAGACTACCTCTTAGTGAGTTCACCTTCCATTCCTTGTTGAAACTGGTCCCTCAGATTAATTTAATTCAAAGTTAGATATTCCCCAGGGGAAAAGGAGTCTTAGTCAGCATAAGACAGATTTTACTCTTACTGCCTGCAAAAGAAATAATTTCTATTTAAAAGAGACCCTGCTGGAAAAAACAGCAGACTGAAGCGCCTAAAAATGGAAGTGGGAAGTTCTCTATGACAGATGTCACTGCATCAGAGCCCACCCTAGAGAATGGTCACCATTCTCCAGAAATACATTCCACTGTTGTACAGTCATCTGTCTACAATCTCAGAGTGTTTTATAAGTATTATCATAGAAGAAGTTACGTTATAGTAACTTCTTTTATGGACTTGGAAAGTTTGTCATGGAGAATATCAGCAGCTCTTCTGAGTCATAGACAGCTCATAGCTCAACCAGAATGAGAAGCAAAATTTCTTAATGCCGGGGTGCATTTAAGCCCTGAATTATTCTGATTTGTTCTCTAGGTGCATTTTGGAATATCAGCTAGCAGGACAAACAACTAAGTGTGAGTTTCTTTTTATAATTTATGAGGATTACAGAGAAGAAAAAGAAAGTGCTCAAAACTTGAGGTGATTGTTTTCTTTCTGTTCTTTGTGCTGGTCAGTGCTTGCCCCTTCTTACCACTAAGGTCTCACCATAACTTCACGGAGATACTCAGCTTGCTCACTTTCAGGTGCTATGTTTAGAAATTTTAATTCACTATGTCACTGATAGAGACAGGGAGAAGGATAATACTTGAAGGCTCAGGTGCTCCTGAACTGTGCCAAGAAACTTCTAAACCTCATTAAAGACAGCTTAAATGCCAGAAAAGTTTGTCTGAAAAGGATTTATCCAGGATTGTAAGTGATTCCAATCAATACATCCTCCGAACTAGTTGCCCCTCTAGAAAGACATTAGAACAGTATTGAAACAAAGATTGAAGTATGAGTTCACAGATCCTTATGAATTTGGCTCCACCTTCTGTACACAGTGAAAATAAACATGAATTATATTGGATCTTGAATGCCACGTAATCTTTTTGTTTATTTTTTATTTCACATTAAAAAATCCAACAGTGAGATGGTCTTACAGTATTTTATGAGCTTTTGTTTCTCTCTGTTGATGGTGGTGAGGCTTCCAAGTTCTTTGGTCCCAAAGGATGGGAGATTTTAAAAACAAATATGGCCATTTCATGTTTTCAAACCATTGAGTAACAGAGTGAAAGTAACATTGTCTTTCACAAAACTGTCTTTAAATTCTTCAGGAGGTCTGGAAATTATGGAATATATTAACAATGAAATAAAAGAAAATTTCAGTATATGTATTCTTATTTATTTCAGGATATGTATTGATATTGGCTGCTACTTAGTCTTATGGGTAATCTCACAGAAGACAAAAATTTTGCACACATAAAGTATTATCTAGCAATATAAGGAAAACACAATCAAACCATAAAATAGCAATATTCACAAATGAAAGAAAGCCAGAGTAGGCAGGTCCCCAAAATTACTGCCCAGCTGAAAATACTTTTGTACCTTTAATGATGAAAAAATTATTACTAAAAAAAAAAAAAAAAAAAAAAAAAAAGAAAAGAAAAGCTGTGCTTTGGATGTTTAGAATAAGTGAGCTGTTTTGACATAATTCTAATACTTTTTATCCAGGATTTACAACAGCAACTGCCTTTCTATGGAAGTCTTAGAAAGCTTGTAGAGATTGATGAGTTTTCCATATGTGGCTGAACTGAGGAACAGAAATTTGGCTCCTTCAGAGGAGCAAAGAGGAAATGGGTGAGCTCCCTTCCCCTCAAGAAACCGTTCTTTTTCAATCCTGTACTCAGAATATTCTCAAGTTTTATTTAATTTTGATTTTTTGTCTTATTTAAGTAATTCCAGATTCATTCATCAGTTGAGAAAATTTATTCGTGTGAGGCACTGTGCTTTACTAATAGAAGAATATTTTTACGTTTAACTAGGCAATGTCATTGGTTCCAACAAATTAAACTGAGCTTCAATATTTAAATAAGCATTAAAGTCCAACTAAAAAGACCTGTTATCTAGAACATCAAAATGAACATTATTTTATTGGTAGTCTACACATTGATATTTAGAAAAAAAGACACTTTCAATTCCTATATAGAAAGAATTTAGAATCAATATTTATAGGCTCTCTTATTATGTCATGCATTAAAGTGTATTAATCACATTATAAATGTAACTGTTTGGGGTTTCTTTTATTCTTCACAAGATTAGAGAATGGTTTTGGGAAGTCCTTTCCTGTAGAAATAATTATTTTTAGATTGACATGTGGCTTCATTCACATTTCACTGAGTGACTCTGTTCACTCACCTGCAGACAGTCATTCATTTTGAAGTCTTCTCCCCACATGACTTCCAAGGAAACAAAGAGGTTTGTCTTTCCTCTAACTTTAAGAGGGTTTTTGCCTGCAGAAAAGAGAAATTTAATGTCATCTAAGAGAATGGGCCAGAAGCACACTATTTAAAATTTTTCTGAAAATCAGAGGCGAGGGGGGGAGATGTTCCTGGATGAAAGGGAGAGGTGTACTCACTGCGTTTCTTTATAGCACCACAGGGGTGTTTGAGGACATGAACATTTCAAAGCTTCCCATTCATTTCCCCCACACTACTCTGTTGCCATTTGCTGTACAGCTGCATATATGTTGGACAGTCACCTGAGGATCATAATTGCTTCTTTCTTTTGGCAGCCTGCAGGATTAATGGTGTTGGGGACATGAAAGGGTCTGCAAAGAACTAAATGTCACGAAATTCTACATAAAAGCAAAATAAAAATTATTAATAGGGCTTACTGCTGGTAAAAACAAAAATTGATTTAAAATATACTACTAATTAAGGGGTTCCCATAAGAATAGCTTTGAGAAAAACAACTGGAAAATTAATCTCCTGGAATTAGCAGTTTCTGTTATAAGATTTTCCCAGAAGGGGATCTTCCAGTATAATCCATGAGTCATTTTCTTAGGCAGTAAAGAACATCAGGTCCAGAAATCTGCTTTGAATTTAAATGTGTGTACATTCATTAATTTAATTTCTCAGAAATTTTTAGATTGACTGAACTGAAAAAGAAATGTAGTTAAGTTACACAGTATATCAGTAATTTAACGACATGTATAAATGATGCATAAAGAACATAAGAATCCCTGACTCCACAATTTTGGCTGGGAACTGCTCATTAATTACTGCCGGCACTGTTCAGCAAACATGAATATAGGTGCATAAGGGAAAACATCACATAAAAGATAACAATAGCTTTCAGCTATTAAGCTTTAATGCAAAGTACATTGTATCAAAAGCATGCTAAAACCATGCTCAATAATGTGAGAAAAATTAGTTGTAGTGAGCATTAAACTAAGGGTTTTCTCTTACACGCCAAACTTGAACAGTAAAACCCAGCAGCTTTACAAGTTTCTGAGGCTGTATTCAAAATAAACAACTCTCAATTACCTGCCCTAAAAACTGACACTGTTTTATCGTCCAAAAATGTAGTCCTTGTACACTTGATCACAATAGAACTCCAAATAGGTACAATAATCTCAGACTTTTCCATATGTACAGGATATTTTTAGACAACAGAATGTAAGAATTAAATCAGCATTCTCACAACCAAGGTTATATCTGGCAAATTCTGTCTAAAATCTAAGTGGAAAATGGTAGACAGTGCCTGTAGGATGTCATCTCCTACTTAAAAAAAAAAAAGTCCTTATATAATAGCATATTAATGGTGACCTAGTGTCAGCGGTGAGGATGAGAATGAGCACAGATGTGGAGAACTGAGGCACACAAATCCTAATTTCTGGTCCAGCTGCCTTTCTTCAGTGATTATCAAGCTCTGGAAAAGCACAGATTCCTGCAGAGCTCAGGAAGCACCCATAGTGCTCAACCATGGTGCCCACAACCACCCCACACAGTGTTGCCCAGAGCCCCCTCCCATCCTTGCTCTGACCAGAAACCCCAAAATACCTGAGGTGCTCTTACCTCCCTCCCTAGAAATGCTCTGTTTCACCCCATATTATCTGAAGCAGCCCAGGGTGAGCTACCATGTGGGGCTCCTCATGCCATCCTCTTCTCCTGGATGAGGCTGCTTGTGATTCTGCTGCTGCTGCTGCTTTTTGCTAATTATTTAGTGATAAGAACACTTGCTCTGAAAGTGGTAAACTTGCAAGCCCTGCTGAGACTGTAAAGTTAAAAACAGCATCTTTAGCTTTCAAAGCCACTGCTCAAGCTATAAAAACTGAGGACAACTGAAGAAAAACTGATGCATCCTTTATTCCTGTTGAGAAAGCTGCACTATTTTGCAGAAATGTGGCACTAGAGCTGTGGTTTAGCAGGGGGCTTGCCCGTGCTGGATTTATGGTTGGACTCAAAAAAGGTGTCTTCTAACCTTAATAATTCTGTGAGGTTGGACCTAGATTATTTTTATGGTCCCTTCCAATCCAAACCATTCTACGGTTATATTAAAAAGAATTGAAAAGTTCAATAACATGAGAAATAATTAGGAAAAAAAAATTACAATTTCTTTTCTTAACATCTTTTTCAGAAATAGTCCTAAAAAATGGGACAAGGATTCATAACAGAGTGTTAAAGAAAGTAAATTTATTTCTGTCTGTTTCAGATGATTACAGCACAAGTGGATAGAATCTACACGAGCCTGAGAACCCCTTGGCCCACCCACTAAACACTGCTCTGTGGAAATTGTGAATGACTACTACCTTTTGGATGAACTTCTTTATTTGGGTGGACTTCTTTATTCACTGTTTATACTCCTCTGAGTAAATTCTTTCTCTTAAATCTGGAAAGCAGCCATGGGTAGGAAGCCAGCTAAGCTGATATCAGTAGTAGATACTGCTGAAAATGTTTACTGATAAAGAAATATCCTGCTGATTAGCCAAGCGAGCCAGAAAACAAGGGCTAATCTTTGGTACAGGAGAGGGAATCACATTATAAACTGCAGATTAAATTCTAAAACAGAAGGAAAATCTCTTTGAATTACTTCATGAATGACTCTATAAAACACAGATCCTTTTATAAATTCATGTAGAGTCAAGTGCACTTGCAGAAATTTTCTGCTTTTCCATGGCACATAAATAGCTCTTAGTTACTTATTCAGCTTTTGTTCCCTGCCCTCAATACCATTTGATTTCAAGAAGGAATTCTACATCAAGAACAAAATGGGTATCTACCAGCCTTTGAAATGGAAATGCAGAAGTCTCGGTGTGAAATTGTAAAAGTCCTTGATATGCAATCTGGTTGACCTGCAGACTACATCTGAGAAGTGCACGTGTTGGGAACCCTGGTGATATATATACTGCCATAAAACAGCTTACTTCTACCACTGGTCTCTGCTGTAACAAATCACTGTGTGTTTTAAAACAAGTGCTTTGCTCTGATGGTGTAGATATGTGTAGATTTATTATAAAACAGGCAACTGGGAATTGAGTATTTAGTGTGTGCAATTATTCTGAATACTCATGATATCTAGGTAAACACATTAAGGCAATAATATGCACTTAAAAATCTGTTGAACATCTTCTGACTCCTTTATGAAATCCCAAGAGCAGGACTGATAGGGCAAAGCATATTACTTCTTTTGTTCTATAAATTGCCCTGAGGAAGGTTTATTCCCATAAAACTGTAAGTGCTTGCCAGTGTTTACAACTTAGGGATGAAAAAAAAAAGCAACAAAAGTATGAAAAAAAATTTATAACATCATTGCTTTTTTTTTTTCCTTGAAGATACTAAAGATATTCAGGAAAGAAGCACAGCGAGGATATTTGTGGATCAATCCATAAAATGGATCCTTAAACAACAATACTGGTCAGTGTGGCCACAACGATGACCACCATAATCACAACCTATTCAAAATCCCGTTTTAGCTTAGAAAGATGCTTTCCTTACATGGATTGAGGCACCAAGCAGCTTCATGCTCTCAGGACCAGATTGCCCCTCAGCAGTCACAGCAGGAAGCAATTAATGACTTCTCAGAAAATGAGGTGCCTCCAGATGTGGCAGTTGCTGACTTGGAGCTTCCAGGCTATTACAGCACGAGAGAAAGGCCTGAAACATAATTCAGCACCAGAAACATCGTGTGTCTTTAAACCAAAAATCTTTGACTTAATTCCAAATGTTACACTGAGACGTAATCTTTCTTTCTGTCCCTGTTAATTACCAGTTTTACGACAAGCTCACATTTCTAAGCAGCTCTGCAGACCAAGGTTGCAGAGAGATATTAGACACAATTTTAACATTGTGCCAAGAAGAATAACTGCTGCTGGGCAAAAAGCCCAAAGGGCTGTTTTGACATCCCAATCCTAACCAGGGTTTGAAGTTTCGGTGGCTAGAAAGAAGTATAATCTGCCAATACAGCAAATTAGCCTAGAAGACATTGAAGGGCATAACACATGAATTTTAACATTGCCCCTATTCAGATTTTACCTACATATAACTATAAAAGAAGCTTAGGAAAAAAAATAGACATAAAACCACAACGGAACACTCAATATAAACTTTCCCCGTTTTTTTAAAACTTAAAAAGTGCTTTTTAATTTTTTTTATTATGATGCTAAATAATTTAAAGACAGAAATTTTGATTTACGCGAGACAAAGGTTTTGAACAAGAAGGAGGCCGGAGCTTGGCCGCGGGGGCCCGGGGCCAGGCAGGACGTCCGCACTTCCAGCAGGTCTCGGCAGGGGGCGGTGCGAGACAGGGGAGCGCGGCTGGACCGGGGATGGGCGCCTTGGGTTCGGCTTTTTAGTCGGTCTTGGTTTTGGATTTGGCTTTGGCTTTGGTTTTGGCTTTTGTTTTCGGCTTTCGTTTTTGCCTTTTGTTTTTGTTTGTTTTGGTTAGTTCGGCTCAGGACTGCAAGAATTGACTAAATGTTAATATAGTATCACTCAGACATCAGGCGTCTTGGTTCATCGTAAACATTCTTCTCTCATCTCAGGAATGAGTATCTGAGAATTAGAAACTAGCAGATGCAGAAGGGTTTCCATCTGAAAGTAATGATTCTTGAAATGCATTTCAAAGTCTTTTAAATCATAGTCTATAATATAAACTAGTCATACCATTTTCAGACTTTGACAAACTGATCAACAATATTTTGTTTTGTTTTGTTCTCTTTTTCCCTCAAAAGACAAGATAAGTTGACAGAATGCTTGCTTGGCTACCTATCAGCTTGGATTATCTGCAACATCAAGCTGCTTTCAATAGAGTACATCTCAGAAAGTTAGTCCTTGTTTTTAATTCATTTACCAGGATTTCTGCATGTCACAGAATCACAGAATAAGCTGAGTAGGAAGGGATCCTCCAGTACCATCAAGTCCAACTCCCACACCTGCACAGGACACACCAAGGGTCACATCACATGCCTGAGAGCACTGTCCAAACACTTCTTGAACTCTGTCAGGTTTGGTGCTGCGACCACTTCCCTGGGGAGTTTGTTACAGTGCCCAAACATCTTCTGGGTAAAGAACTTTTTCTAATATCCAACCTAAACCTTCCCTGACAAAACCTGAATCCATTCTCTTCAGTCCTGTCACTGTCACCACAGAGAAGAGATCAGTGCCTGCCCCTCCTTCTTCCTCCATCAGGAAGTTGTAACTGCCTCGAGGTCTCCCTTCAGTCTCCTCCAGGCTGAACAGACCAAGTGACCTCAGCTGCTCCTCATCGGGCTTCACCTCAAGGATGCTATCTAATGATTTAATCTCTTTTTTATATTGTGGCACTCAAAACTGCCCCCAGCACTCCAGGTGAGGCTGCTCCAGTGCAGAGCGGAGCAGGATCATCCCCTCCCACGCCTGGCTGCTGATGCTGTGCCTGATGGCCCCAGGGCACATTTACCATTTACACGGTGTAATGATTTGGCTAGTACCCCAGGGTTTTCAAGGTCTATTAGTACAACTAATTAATTGTCATTAATTGTTTTCTTGGTGCTTTTCTGTCATTCATATTATTCTATTAAAATGTTCTGGTTCTTCTGGGAACAATATGCTGCATACTTTTGTCAATAAACATACAGCATAGACATTTTTCATTAAAAGTGTCAGTCAGTTGCACAGAAAGTGAGTGATTACTTGTAATTGATTTGGTCAATTCCTTCTGGGAAATATGATAGAGCAATTGTTTTAACAACTATTTCAATTTCAGAGACTGTATTTCAAGCCTCAGTTTTTTTTCTCTGGAGATTCTGTTTACCTGCAGTAAAAAAGAATACTTAGATCTCTTGAGATCTAATTATGTCTAGAAGCATCGAAATTCCTTTACAGTAAGTTAATAGAAAAAAGTGCCAACTGTAATGATACTTGAGGACATGTTTTCATCTGATATCACTTCTAGAAAGGGCACTGAATGCATTTGGGAGAAAAAGAACAAAACAAGCTCTAAGGCAAATAACCTTAGGTAATATGTGGAGTCACTGGTGGATGTAAACAGCAGGAGTTTAAACATTTTCTTATTGCTCTTCACAGGATAATGAAAGCACAGGAGGCAATCCACTTCTACTGTAGATACAAGTTAATGTTTTAGTAAATAAATTAACAAAAATCAAAAGAATTTCATAAAAAAGTTAAGACTTCCATTAGTCTTAAGTCATTGTAGGAGTCATGCAATCGTAAATTATAACCATAAATGTATTATATATATTATATTATATATAATATTATAATGTAATAATGACATTATAGCCATAATACAATATCTCATTCACTTAGACAATTCATTTAGATACTCAAATTATATTTCCAGGCACAGTTTGAGAATTACAAAAGTATCCATTGCTCAACATTATCCATTTAAATATTTACATTAATGTATTTTAGGAATGTCTTGGAAACATTCCTGCAACATTTTAGTCCAACTCTTTATTTCCAGCATGAGTTATTTATAAACTACAATTTGTGGTTGCTATATTGATTGACTTCTTAAACCCAGAGAACACCTTACAGAACGTGTACTCCACTTGTTCACCTCTCAAAAATTAAGACATGTACACACCCATATTAATTTGTTTCTAATATTTGATTTTCAGAAAAAAATCACTGATAATAAGACTTATCCTATATGACTGTCCTGAAGGAAATATAGAATACAGCATAATATAGTAGACAAAAGAGTGCAATCTAAACTCCAAGTAATACATATAGAAATGAAGGACAGTAAAAAAGTTTAGGATTTTCTTGCTTGCCTAATTATTTGGGGTCATGGGTTACAGTACAAAATGTAAT
>VWYI01035388.1:5007-24346 GCA_013399455.1 Anthoscopus minutus
TTTGGCCTTAAGCCCACCAATATTTTCTTTTCCTTCAGATCCACTGAGTCCTAAATAAGATGACTGAGGATTTCAAGTCTCTTAATCCTGCAGTTTAGGATAATTATGCTGTAAACCAAGTTCTTTTAAGAGATCTGTCATATTAATAGCTAAATATATAAATAAAAAAAGTACATTAAAGAAAAAAAAGTAGTAAAGTCACCCATTAACAAATATTCACATTACTAGGTCCATGAACAACTTACCACACTTTTCTCATCAACATTTGTCAGAACCATATAGGCAAAAATCAGGACAAAACTGAACTTTTTTGAAAAAAGATAGAGTGGTAGTATGGCAACCAATTCACTAAAATTATGTATCATAAGACTACAACAGAGTTTATTGGTATTCCCGAAGTGCAAAATGTGTTCCAGCCACAAACCCTGACAGGTGTGTGTTAAATGAGGCGTATGACATCACTATATGCAACTAAGTTTCAAGTAAAGTGAGATGGCTCCAAATTTCATCCAACAGAGATGGGAGCTGGATTCCTGGATTTCAGTTACTTGTTGCATTTAAAGCTCAAGGCAATGCGTCCAGCTGGTGAGTTCTGACAATGTCAGCAAACCAGCAGCTGACTTCATCAGTTATTCCTGCAGGTATATATGACTTGTCTTGAGAAATCTTTTCACCCTTTTTTTTTCCCACAGAACTTATATTTATCATTTCATCCTGATTTGAGCACTCCCCATCTTTTTCTTTCAGAAAGTATTCTTTGCTAGTATCCATTTATGCAGAGCAGTAGATTGTTGACTGTGATCATGCTTCATAACATCAAAGAGATGTAAAATGCTCTTTAGGTTTATGAGCCTTCAAGCAAAAGGCAAAAGTCCATTCTTACCTGATTTTCTTTGTATTCAGAAAACCTCAAAAGGAATTTAAAATTAGTCTTAAAACTACTAGGAAATATTTATGCCTATGAGATTAAGACTAATTACTTCCATAAAGTCACTCTGTATGTAACCAGTTCCTTTCTATTAGAGTAGCAAAATTAACTTAGGTAAAGTTTTAAGGCTTTTCTTGCTACTTTGGACTAGCTTACTGTTATGTATAAAGAGTACCACAAAATGCTCATTGAACCATAAACAGGTAATATACAAATCATTATATTAATGTCGTAAATGATCCATTTATGATCCTCAAAATCACCATCCCAACCAAGCAAGGGTCTGGAATGCAAGAAAAATAAAAGAAAAACCTCAGGTCTGGTCACCCCTCTCAATGAGCCCACATTATGATGCTAAATTTGATCTATGTTTTGTCTTCTTGTGGCCAAAGTTTAAGAAGCTTCCCTCTTAGCCTGCAAGCCAGTTTGAGAACCTTCATCTTCAGATTTTTCACAAGCCTTCTGGAAATACCAGACCACTGTATACCCTTATCCTCAAACCTTCAAAAAGACTTCTTTCTTCAGAGACCTGTATTTTGAAAGCTATGCTAGCTTCTCCTGAATGTCATTAATTCTTCTGCCTGCCAGAAGTACACCAAATAAACTGGCTAAAAGAGTCATTCTGAGAAAATCACTTTCAAAAACCCCAATTAGGTTTGCTACCCTCTCTTCCTAAGGAGACTGGGGATTTTTCAAATATCATAAGTAGTCCACACTTGAGCAGCACTTTGAGAAATACATCACACCTTTGCTGCTCCTGCAAATTAATGTCAAGAGGTTCAGAGGTCCTTTTTGTTTGTGGGGTTTTTTTGTGGGTTTTTGTTTGGTGGGGGTTTTTTTGTTTGTTTGTTTTAGTGGGGTTTTTTGTTTGTTTTGGTGTTGTTGTTTTGGTTGGTTTGTTTGTTTGTTTTGGTAAGGGTTTTTTTACCTCAATATTTGAATTTGAGAATCCAGTATACAGCTTTGCAGAAACACAAGAGTGTTTCTTGCAAAATTCTTTATTATGATTATATTGGTCATCTCTTTAGCTCTTTTTGATAAGTTTTAAGAGCTTAGCTCATTAATCCATTCTACTGGGCCTCCTTTCTGATACAGTGCATGTTCAGTAGGCTTCACCTCATGGTATTATCTGACATATTTTATGATTTAGTAAGGCTGCATATTGCTTTATCTTTAAGGGACATCTCCAGTTTCAAAACTAGTCTTTCCTCATGATAATGCTTTTCCATCTCTCTGAAGTTTGACACCCACTTAAAGGCTAAGCTGTTGTGCTTTCTGCACTGTCACATGCTTTAGCTACTCCAAACTTTCTCATTTATGCAGGGTTGGCTGCTGGTCTGGGATTGTTCTACATACATCGAAGCATTACTGCAATATAGCTATTGGCACCCGTTTGTAGAATGATGGTAAATTAATTGCTCTGTGATCACATCAGTACATACATGGCAGTCCCATGTCCACCATCCAATATAAGATAACAAACAATTCTCTCATGAGCTTGTTTCTTTACCATAGACAGGGAAGATATAGCAGTGTTAGCAGACAGAATGCATAAAGCTGAGATTCCCATTACAGTGCTCTCTAACTCTAACAAAGAAGCAAGTCTGTCACATCCCCAAGTGACCAAAGGTATGGCTGTGCTACTGTGAATGATGTAGCACTCCCTCTCAGAGGTCCTGAAGCAGCCCTCTTTATCTGACACTAACAACACTGCAACTTACACCTGCCACCCTTATCCTTTTGCATTGGGAAAAGCCATTGACTCTGCCAACTGCATTAATGAAGCTGCATTAATGGGTGTGGGAGGTCTGCTATGGCAGCAGTCACACAGGCAACCTGGGCCAAGAATGCACACTTCTTGTGTGCTTTTCTACTCTTCTCTACAGCACCTCAGCTAGTGAGAGAAGATATTTCATTTCGGGTCCTGCTCAAAGCCCATCTCTCATGGGATGTACAGCACTCCAAATGGTTCTGGCACTTTTTCCTTTGCTAATGCTTTTCTCATTTTTTTTTCATCGCTCTTGCTTTCTCCATGTACTTCTCATAGAAGAGAAGTTTCCTAAAAATAAACAATTTTTTTCCTAGCCATGAAATCTGCCTCCCTCCAGGATCCAAGGGGCAAGAAACCACCATGCCATGTTCCCAAGCCTCCACCCTCCCACTAGCTGTGATGGTAGCCATCCATTTTACGGTTCTACATCTGTGAATGGGCTACTTGTAGTCATGTGGTGCAGAAAACTGTCATCCAAAAAGGTTCTCCCCCACCTCAGTGAAAAAATTTAAATGTCAGCATTTCTACTATCTGAACAAGTTTTCCCACAAGACACCAGGAGGGGCTCATTTATTTGTAGAAGTCATACAAGCAATGTAGATAAGATACACATTCAGCTAATGCCAGAAGCATCTTTATCATGGAACTATATGGCTGCCACCTTTACAATAACACTAAATCTCTCTTCAAGGAAAGGTTCCTCTTTCCTCTGTTATTTCAAGTTGTAGTGGGTTGCGTAAACCCTAGACACAAGTCAAGTGATGTGCCACTAAACAAATAGCATGGTAGATCACTTTTCAGTGAAGGGCAGACTGTTTAGACTGAACAGCAAATTCACCTGACTGTTAATTTCTCCATTTTGGTAAGCTATATAAAATTGCTATACAAACTGGCCGTGTGCAATCAATAAGCACAGCTTCACTTCTGAAGTCTTCAGTTGTGAAGAACTTTATAGTGCATAACTCTAAGTTTCTGAGATTACAAAGACATCAGTGCTTGATTGATTCATTAGAAAAAAGAAAGCAACTCAGGAAAAAGAAGAATAAAACCTTTCACCCTGGTAATATTTTTAAGTTCTATGCCACACATTAAAGGAAATCCCTTCTCCAGTTTCCCATAAAGCAAAGGCCTTAAGTCTTCGCTAGCATTCGTGGATCCTAATATACTTTGCAGACAGCTCTGCTTCCAGTCTAATCAGCAATCATTCAAGTTATGAGGTGAGCTAAGTGTCTAATTTAGCTCTGGCACAAGTCCTCTAGGCAGGGAAAGGCCATGCCTTGAAGAACTTCATCACAACTAGCTGAACCTACTCAGTGCTGAGGATCAGCTATTTGATTCCCTTCACTCCCTTGCCCTATCAAAGCACAAGGCAGCAGAACTAAAGTGGCAAACCAGGAGGCACTCAGGTGCCTGGAGCATAACTACCTTTGGCATACGCAGAAAGGTGTCAAGTCTTCTGATAAGGTAGCTCTCTGAATCCTCAGTAGCAATTGCTAGTTTAACAGGCTTAATATTTGTCCTTCCAAAAGATGGTATCTGGATTGAGAGCCTAATGCTTTTAATGGGCACAGTGCAGCTGGCAGCTGACCCTCAAGGCTGAGAGCCTACCCACCCATGGAGACTACAGATCATCATCCTGACGCAGCAAAGCCAGACGTATTTTTGCTCCTTCTACACAAAGCTGTTTGTTTTACAGTGGTACATGTTAACAGTGTGCAAATTTAGCAATCTTTTTTTTTCTAGTGATACACATACAGTATCTCTGACAATCATACAGTAAGTATCCCTGAAGAAAGGGAACTGGGAAAGGCAGTATCAGCTCCTCCATTCAAGTGACAAACTTTGTCTTGCTGAATTTGTGCATGCATCACTGCTGATGGCACAAACTCTTAAAATAACCAAGATTTGTATGTTCAGCTCACAGGTTCCAACAGACTTCCTAAAGGACCAGTGCCACTGCACGTCTGACTGTACCACACCTCAGCTCAGCATGAGATTCCTTCACTATACAGCTGAGTAGGGGCTCACAGGCCAACCCTTGTTAAGTCAGAAGCCAGCTATATTTTTAATCTAAACCCTGCAACTCACAGATTTCTCTTATGCAGCATGCAGGTAAAGCAGAGTAAGGCAGACAAGAGCTTCCTCTAGCCTGAGGCTAGTAATCCTCAGTGAAACTCCTGTTTCCCCAGTGGAGGGAAGTGACTAAGATCAAGCACAAAGAAACAAACAAAAAATGACACAGCACCATGGAGCAAAACATAACACAAATTACCCAAACCCCCACAGTTAGGGACTTAGTCTTTCTGAAGGTAATTTTGGGAAATTACTTCACTTTTCCTATTGCTCCACTTTCCTAAGCAAATTCCTATATCCCTGTTCTCAAAGGATGCCATCAGATGGTTTCTCAGAACTTTCAATAGACCCTTAAGCTCGAAGGACAAATAGCATTTGATGAAGAGACACAGATGACTACTAGGAAGCAGATGTGCTAGGAGTGTTCTCAAAATATCTGCTTTTCAGTCCCATTAAGGATGATTTATTTTAATTAGTTTGTCAAGGTAAATATAAAAAGAAGCCATCTGAAAACCTCTATAATTAAGCATTATTTTAGTAGCCTTTAAAAAAACAAAAACCCTACCTGATGCAGACAAGACTTAGAAAAAACTGGTGCAAGTATGAAATCTGCTAGTAACAAGTAGCAGACTTGTTATTCACACTTTCAGACCTGAGGTAAGGAAAACACTGGTAAGGAAGATGAAGTGAAATTTAATGAAAAGTCTTACACAGTGAGAACCAACCATACACCTCATTTCCAAGTTGTCATGAATTTGGCTCATTATTCAAGTTACACACAAATTCAAATTTGTACACCATGACAAGCAGATTGACAGCCAAGTTCTGCTATGGTCTGTAACCTATTAACTTCTTAGACTGATTTTACTTCCATTATTTTACAACATTTATTTCCCATTTCTTCCTTTTCTCAAGGAAAGAGATGCTTTAAGAGAGACAAAAATTTATACCAATGGACTCCTAAATCTCCTTCAGGTTTACTCAGACAGAACAGCACAACTTATAAACAATGTTCCCAGTTCACCTTCAGAAAAACAAATATGCATTATACTGAACGTTTATATATAGCTTTGCATGTTGCACTCAGACTTGTTACCATTAGCCTTCTCTGGATTACTAACAGCAAATTGCTTAGTGTGTCATACCCCTGCTACAGGAGTCAGATTTTTGTACATGTATCTATTGCCTTTGAAATCTTCTGCTCTAATCAATGCAGCATGAAATTAAGGTAGACGTTGGTTTCTTTGTGGGTTTTTTGTTCGTTTGGTGTTTTTGGTTGTTTGCTTTTTCTTTTGGGGTTTTTTGAGGGGGTGAAATAACTAATTTTGCTGGTTTTTGAGCAGTTAAGAGCAGTTATCTAATAAAGGAAGTCAGCAATGTGATCAAAGAGTATACAGTCAGAATTCAGAATCAAACTAAGTGTAAAAGAACAAACAATTTTAGGCAGTTACACAGCTGTCTGTCAAAGTCAATCTAGTTTGACGTGTGATGCTTCAGACATATAATTAAGCTAAACAGCTTTCGAGACAGCTTTCTTCCTTAAAATTGAAAAAGTAGGTAGTTACTAAAACATTACCTTGTTGTTGAGCAATTATTATTAAAATAAGCCATCAGCTGTCACAAAGTATTTTTCACAGAACAAATATTTTCAAGTATTTTAACAATTGCATCGTGGCAAAACTACCAACAGGAAGCCTAAACCAAGCTTTTGTTACTTTAAGATATTTTAAATTAGGATTCTCCAACTCCTTAATTTGGAGATTTATGAAACATACTATTAGACATTCCTAAAAAACTGAAGCATTTTCTTGTGCATGGACAATCCTCCATTGTTCTTTTTTGGCAAGACAAGCGTTGAAGGCAGACATTGTTAAGATAAACTTAATGGCCTATATTATGGAGGTCCACAAGCTTTAGTTTGTCAGCTTATATCATTATTGAAATAGAACTTTGGACATTAAAAAATATATTGAGCATGGCAGTAAAACTCTAAATTCTGATCATAAGCCAAGTCACAGGGATAAACTTCAAGAACTTAATCCACAATAGCAGGGGGAAGAAGAGGATATTTGGTAGGGGGAACACACTTGCTGTGACAAGATTACTTGTTCTAACAAGGCCTGGGCAACTGTCTGGTTTTCTGCAGCCAAAAAGTCTCTTCTCAGTACACCAATGCTTGAAGACATCTACAGACAGGCACAGGTACACCCAAAGAGAAATTCAACAGGAGGAACTACAGCGGCTGCACTGAATTTTTAATTGAGCTTGCACAGGCGTTTTACTGTTCTGGAATATTTGACAGTTATGAATTATACAAGTGTCTGGACAAAAGACTGTTTTCCAGGAAATACATTTTGCAGGGTCAAAAAATCCAGAAAATCTCCTCAGACTTCACAACCAGGAGCCAGACTCCATGTCAGAAGGCTCAAAGGTTTTTGTTCAGAGATGTTTTTCACTAGCAAATGCTAAAAAGGCTGTTTGGTTTATTATTCCATTTATCTGGTTCCTGACCTATATTAGGGTGAGATACCGATTTGGTTCTCTGAAACTGTTCAACTGTCACTGAATTCCACAAACTAAAAATAATCAGAGCAGTAGTATAATAAAATAATATCAGAAAACAAGATAACAGAATTAACTACACTAGCATGTAAAGATGCCTATTGACTTCTAAGTGCAATTGATTATGTTCATAATACCTATATATATACACCAAGACTTCATTCAAGCACAAACTTCTTTCATTCTGGCTGAGAATTTTTATACTGAATATCTCTTCACATAGAAAGAAACAAGTAGTCTCAGAATAAGCAAATTAAGGTATATGGCACTCTGTGAAAGTAGATGTTTCCTTCCCCCATGTGAGGCTTCTAATCATAGTTCTTCATGTACATACAGAGCACAATAACTATAAAAGTGGAGCTTAGGTGTATAACTAGATGTACAAGTATTTTAATGGATAGCTCATCCAATTGTTGATACACAAAAACAGATCAGACTACAATTACAAAGTATATACAACACCAGTGTTTACCATTATAGCAGGAGATAGCATCTGAGACACCTGATTAGCTTTCAGCAGCTATTGACCCATTTTTCAGGAAAATCCCTCTTCTATTAACTAAACTCTTCTTAATTCAGAATTACACACATGCATATTTGTAAGAGGTGCTACTCAGCTATTTAAGCTCATGAAAGATACTTTTGCAGAGCCAGCAGAGGGAGTACAGACATCATTTTACTTATCAGCTGTGAAAAAGATACCTTGTAAGAAAGCAATAAAAGAGCTGTGCCTGTAAATCTAATGCACTTCGTTTAAAGCATGCCAAGAACTTCCTCGGTCTTTCATAGACATGTATGTCAATGGGCAGCAGAGTTGGTGTTTTGTTTCTGATCCTCAGCCAGCTGTCACATCTTAAAAGTCTCATACCTGACAAATGGCAGGAGCAACTCTAACAGCACTAACAATACCATATGGTCTGATGCTTTATATACATAAAAAACCCAAAAAACAAACAACAACAAAAAACAAACCACAACCAAAAAACCCAACAGGTTTTTATTCCTATGGATTCTGCTGTTTATCAAGTTTCTGAAAAACTAAACCCTTTTGGTTGTCCCCACTTCTTAGAAAACAACTTCACCTGGATGACAAGCTGAAAAACTTCAAGATCAAGACAACCTCAAGCAAAGGAGGCAGGAAGGTACATAAGCGCTGGACTAGAAGGTAACAAACAGTAAACCTTTCTGCTGATATTTACAGAGGAGCACACCTCCTGGAAAATCTGGTTCTACACAGCCTCTAAGGCAAGAGTTCTGCTGCTTTATTTAGCATTTCCATTGATCAGCCTGCTTTGGAGTTAACAATTATCTTTGAACGATGTTGACACAGTGGTGGCTGTGGAAACATTTTTGGAAAGAGAAATAGGCTTTGAGCAGACAGATTGATACCTTGATGCCATCTCACGGAGGTGAACCCAAAACTCTAGGCAAACACAAGACAACATACCTTCCTGGCAAAATCTCCACAGACACCCATGTTTTTTGGTCTACAAAATCGACTGGATTATGCTTTCTTTTTCTTGAATAAAGTCCGCATTTCTTAACTTGTTGGTATGAGGCTAAGCTCATATAAAATTCTTTCCAATCTCAAGCACTTATCAAATAATTTTTTGGGTGGCTGTTTCTAAGTCTCACTATTTAGAAGTCCGCATATGAGAAACTCATACAAGTGCAATAAATGCCTTTGTCTCAAAGTTTCCTCTTGAAGAGCAGCAAAACACTCCTCCTCCCAAAGAAAAGATAAATTTCCATCACCTTAAACTTTACATGAACTTTAAAAAGCTTTGACAGCTTGAATCATTAGATTTTGATTACTACCTACTGAAGAAGAATGTGCCTGTAGCTACATAATTTAGCCTTCACTTGTTTCAGGTTTTAAAAATAGAAGAATCACCCTTCAGCAAATTAGACGGCTGTTTCTTCTCCCCATCAACAAAAAAGCGGTGCTCACGTCACAGCTTCATTTTCATGTGGCAGATTCACGAAATTAGTAAGTCAGAGTGGGCTGAACTGGTTCCCATCTTACAGAGCTTACATGATATTTTATAGCTGATTAAAAGTTTTATTCCTATCATGCAACAAAGCCACCTCACAGTTTTGCTGTTGAAACTCAGAGCTCCTGCAGTGTTCTCCATTTGTGTGCTGTGCCTGGGTGGTTCCCAGGACTCCAGCTAGGCTGCTCAATACGTTCTATATAGAGCAACCACCGAAAGGAAAGCCGTGCTTCTTCCATCACAAACATGGTGATGATCAAGTATCAGGATGCATACCAACCACTCTAATCATCCCTTGCTTCCCGAAGTTATTGCAGTCTCTTGTGACAACAGCAAAGTTCCTACACAAAAACCTTATACAGGACAGTAAAAATGTTGGGGGTTTTTTTCAGGTAGAATGGTTATCTAACCAGACTCAGCATACAGATAATCCAATGCCAGTGCTAACTCAAAACATGGCACAGAACTACGGTGAACCTGTTTGAGTGAAGCAGATTTTAAACCATACTCACAGGAATTATACCACAAATTCTAATTCATCTGGCAACTAGAGCCTTGCTAAGCTCACAACATTTATAACACACTTTACATTTGAGAGGCTGACATTAGGCTTCTAATGAGCAACTTAAGACACATGATCCATTTATATAAAGTAAGTAGGGTGTAGGGGAAAGGGCTGAAAAGCCCCTTGAAATACGAGCATCTTGGTGAAGTTTCTGCAGCAGATTCCACAGAGTTTTATACTTTAGAATTACTACAGCTGCCTTTAAGGATCTACAGAGGCTTGCTGTGTTACCTCAGTTTTTAACCTGAAACTCTTTCATTTAGTACACAGCTGAACAACTACTGATTCTAGCATTAATCACTCCCCAACATTTAGTACTTCAATAATTGGCAATAGACAGCAGCGGCAGATGCAAGAGCTTTTTTAAAAGTCAGTGTTGAAATTGTGCTCTTCCCCCATCACCTGTTTTCACCCCCTGAAGGGTCTGACTCAAGTTCTGAAACCTCTGTGGTTTTAACCATGGGTTAAAACTTTACATTCCTTCCATTATATGCAAGATTCAGCTAATCAAATGGGAGCACCTATCTCTAAGGTAGGCACTTCAGGCACTTCTCATAAATAGGCAATGGATAAATTAAAACTTTTATATAAAAATATTAAATTTAGCCACCTAGGACATGATCTAAAATAGTCACATGAACCTCAGATGCGCTTGTGTCGCTTCAGCAACAGAAGCAGCCCAGAGTGACTAGTTTCAGTTTTTTAAGATGCTTATGTAAGTGGCCAGGATTGCTCTGCCAAAGTTAAGCACAGTCGGCTGGGCTGAACTCTCATATCAAGCAGCTGCACTACCATGTCAGAGCAAGAGGAAGGATGTGGCTCCACAGTTAGTTTAGGAATACCCAAGCCTGTGCTACTGCCAGAAGGTACAGTCCTGGGCCAGCACTGCCGCTCACCTGATCTCAAGGTCAGGGGACAGCCCTAGATGAGAACCAGTGACAAGGAAGACAGCAGCAACACCAGCGGTTCCTGCTGAAGGTCACACAGTGACAGGGACTGCCCCTTCCAGCCAGCACAGGCCTCACCAGCTCAAGTCAATCATGGAGGCTCTTCTCCACACTCCCACGTTCATCCTGGGAAAAAAGATGAGCCTAGCTGCACCCTCCCTGCAAGGCCCCACTACAGACCATCACCAGGCTCCCTCTTCAGCCTTCTCCTTTCCAGGCTGAGCAAAGTCATCTCACTCTACTCCTCCCCACACACCACAGGACAGCCCCTCATCGAATATCAGGAGAGGTGCAAAACAAGGCACCATTTTTGGATGTGGTCTCACAAGCACTAAAGGCAAGACCCACTGATCACACTTGCTCATGCTGCCCAGCGTGGGCCAGTCCTTGCCAGCACTGGGGAGCCCTGCAGCTGGCTCAGGCTCCCTGTCCTGCAGAGTGGCCGAGACCTTTCCCACAGGCATCCTCCTCCCCACGGTAGGGTACAGGTCCCAGCCAGCCTCAGCTCTCCTGTTCACCTTCACTCCAGGAATCCAGGCCATGCAGTAGCCCTACAGTCACGTCACCACTTTCAGATACTGCCAATTGTTGACAGTGAAGAGGAAAGCCCATCAAAAGTGTTTTCACTTTGTCAGCTCAGGAATGCTCAGGAGAGGCTTTTGGCAGCTCCCCGTCAGGAGCTTGAAATTGGCCTGTTTTACAACCCTTGCCTCA
Organism: Anthoscopus minutus; assembly: GCA_013399455.1. Lineage (NCBI taxonomy): Eukaryota > Metazoa > Chordata > Aves > Passeriformes > Paridae > Anthoscopus > Anthoscopus minutus. The sequence goes on from VWYI01035388.1 coordinate 16,562, forward strand.
AAGTAACATGCATTAACTTTGTCCAGTTCAAAACATTTTGCCCAGGGTTATATATACAACCTTATTCTTCATATTAATTTCTGTAGCCTTAGATTTGACTATCAATAGAAGGCAAGTATAAAGCTTTGAGCTTATGCAAATTCTGTGTTGCAGTTTTAGAATGAGAGGTTCATCTATCAAGAATGTTACAACTATCTTCCCAGAAAATATGAATTATACATCCCTTGCATTTTTCCAACTGGTAAACCAACTTCCTGTGTTAGAAGGCAGCAGAAGACAGTTTTAGGATGTCAGACTTCTCACAACCAAGACAACTTTTTCTAAACCATTTTGCTAATATAGTTTGAGGACCTGCTGTCCAGCACTCGGTAACACTAGGAGCAACAAGAAAAAAAAAAGCCATACACAAATTACTCACTTACAAGCAAAACTTAGCATGTATCACTGTTTTACATGTTGGTATCTAACTTTGGATGTGCATGTTCGTACCAAAATTCTTTCAAAAGTTTCCTATAACTTGGTATGCATTGCAGAGTGGGTGACTCTATATGAAGGATAACTCCACTGTAAGTACCTCTGCTACCAGTAAACAACAAACTTGTACACAAATCCAAAAAAGAGACCATGCTTTTCTCAAATCACAGACAATTTAGTCCTTTATTCCCAAATCTCTTTCAACTCACTTCTGAAATACAACTTTAAGTTTAGGAACAAATCCTTAGATCTGCAGTCACCACAATAACTTCTACCTGTTATCAACGTGCATCTGAAAGCAGATTCTGTGAAGATGTCAAGATGTTTCACTATGCAAACCAAGCTCATTGCAGAATAAGAAAAATCACTGTCAATGTTAACTACATGGATTTCAGAGAAGTAGGTGAACTAGGTGAACACAAGCCGAAATTATTTGTGTTATTAATAAAGAAGTAAAGCAGTTGTGCTAGCAGGGGTAAAGCATCTTCCCTACTCTCTCCAGCTGTCAGTCTCAACTATGCATATTTGAAAGCCATTTGGCACAGACCCTGACAGCCAGTTTAAATCATTTCATGTTTCATACAACCTTAGCTGAGTGAGGCTGGTAGACACTGCTCTAATTTAAGTATTGATTTGCACAATGTTCCATAGGCTTCATGAAGGCCTGCACCAGCTTCATTCCCAAGTGAAGAAAAACTAGCAGATCAAGCAATGTAAAGCAATTTGAAGTGCAATATCAACACTGATAGCAGTCACGCCTGGATGGAAGTAAAAAACTCCTGTTCAATACGTATATTAAGATCTTGATCTACTGTCTACTAGATCTAAATAAGAAATTCAAAAATACCTATTTTTCTTTAACAGTTTAAGGGCTAACCATACCTGCCACCTTTTCTACCCATTTACTGTTACTATCTACTCAGTCTTCTCCATGTAAAAACATCAGAAAGCAAGTCTGGATGCTCAACACAACAAGTACAATTTTCTTTTCCTCCACTGTAGTATCAGAAACCACCTAGCCATATAGTTCTTGTATTTTAACTCAAATATACTTTTATGGAACACCATTAGTTGAAAACTGGCACTCAAACCACTCTGCCATCTACTGTCAAAACAATAAGTTCTCCCATATGGAAAGGTTAATACTCTCCACAGAATGGCTTCATGGGACTACTGCACAAGGAGGAACATTCCCAACCACCAATCCAAAGATTTGTGTTGCTTTCCTCATGTCAGCCTCACTTCTCACCTTGGAGAGACCAGTATGTGCACAAAGATTGTCTAACAAACCATCTAGTGGTGCACTGAGTAGACCCAAAGTGGCAGAGATGGCACAGAGGGGGGAACTATTCCAGTTAGCTTAAGATGAAAATGAAACTAGTCATGAGGCCACCTCAGTCAGCCCGTGAAACTTTGCACTCACAGTGACAAGAAGATAAATAGGCAATTACAAATGATGCTTGCTCTGTCCTCAATCTCTTGGATTATGCTGATCAACCAGCAGCTTCTGAAGGCCATCATAAAAGTCTAACAAAAATTAAAAAAGCTTCAAACATATTAACAGAAGTAACAAATCTTTTGATGGACACTTAAAAGACTCCTGTCTCTTGAAACACCTACCATACAAACCCAAATATTTTCCACGCTTTTGGAGAGTGTGACTACCATCAACATTTTAGGACACTCTACAAATATTCTTTAAAAAAACTGTGCTGTAGCTACAAGACTTCTTTTTTGCTAGTAGCCTAAGCTCCTTATTTCAATAAAGACCATAGCACTATGGTTATTTCTTTCTACAGTGGAAAACTCCATCAAACTCAGCTAGTGACTCCTCCTCCTATCCTCATATGGAGTCACCAGTTGTTTTATTTAAAATCTAGACAGAAGACAAAATACATGCCACAAGCAACACATCCTTGTGTTTGTAGAGACACTGGAGCAATCCTGAAAGAGCCATAGACAAGTCACCAGTCACTGATCAAATAACAAGTGCAAAAAAAGTTATGAGATTTCTACATAAGGAGACATCTGTAACACTCCAGTGAAGAGTGCCTGATTTTTCTTGCACTGCTGTATGTAAAGGTGATTAAGTTCATCTTTGATTCAAAATCTTTAAATAAACATTAAAATTTAAGTTTTAATGAAGACATAAGCAGAAAAAGAGCACACCACTATAACCCTTGGGGTGCATCCCAGAAGTTAGATAAAAGCTTAAAGCAGAGTGGGCTGAATCATCTTTCCAGCCTTGAGTTGGGATTCGTTGCTATCAACTATGCAGAGTATGGTACATCCTGGGCCTCCTCTGACCAGACACTGTACACCAAGTGGTGAGAAACCAATAGTGTTGTTTTCCCTCCTGCTACCTTATCTTTCTGTGAATATAAGGGCACAACTAAGGGTAGCAGATTACAAGTGATAGGCTCCCAGAAGTATGTTTTAAGAACACGGTGTTTCCTGTGCTCACTGGGAATTAAGGTAACATCCAGCTCATACACAATACTAAAAAAAAAATGAGACATGCAAACCACCAAAGTCCACTGTAAATTAGGAGACCATGCAGAAACTTACCTAACTCTCTTCTACAAAGCAGCATGATTATAGCCAGCAAGAAGCCAGAGCTACCCCTAGTGCTGGGACTGGTCATGCTGTAAGTGGCAGAACCAGCCAGACTTAGTGGCCAGCACCAAAGTTTATCAAATGTTATCCTCAAAATGCATCTGTGCACTCTCTTAGTGCACAGTATAGCCGCAAACACCAGTAAGGAGGAATATATTCTCTTTCTCAGTCCATTCTCCTTCAAAGGGAAGGCAGATGTTATTTGTCTGCTTTGTAACAGCAATTACATATTTTCTCTTACTGGGCAAAAAAAATAAGTTATATTTATTTTCAGATCTTGTTCTGATTTCTTTTTTAAATGCCTCCTACATTTTCCTTAGATTTCTTCTCCCACAAGATCTTTGAGAAAGCCAATGGAGAAAGCTTCATACCTACTTTGCAATTCACCAAAATTAAACTAATAACACCTCCTGCTGTCATCTGTCAGTTAGAGTAAGATTTATAAGTGGCAGCAGAAATAATTTTCATAACGTTTACTGGAATATCAATAGCTTGAACAGACAGATCCTTCAAAGATACTGCTCATATCAAGTGAAAACTAGAAATTCATTTTAATCAACTGCATTTGAAAGCCTGATAATTTAAAAATAAGAGACAAACTGGACAATACCATGTGTTTGTGCAGAAATTACATTCCGTGTGTGTAGCTGCAACAAGATGGGTTAGTCTACCATTTTGCCTGTTGATTTAATTGTGCATATCACCTTCTGGAAATCCTCCTTCTATACTGCTCATTATCATTGCCTACATCTTCTGTGTGAAACTGCTGAACACATTTTTATTTTTTACATGCATTACCAGATGTTTGGAGGGCTTCATGAGCAAAAAAAATCTTACTCTTTTATCACTCTGTTCAATAAATGAACATGGTCTTTTCACCTAACTGAAGCCTAAGTTAGGAGAACACTAACATAAGGTCTTGAAAAGTGAAGGAATCCAATCTTTATAAAGGCAAGCTACTTTGAATTGAATTATAATTCTTAATGCTTATGAGAAATACCCATCCTTTACAAAAAGCATCATAGGTTCACTTCTCTTTTTCAAATCAGCAACAGTATCACCTTGTCTTTCCTTCCTCCCTTGTTCTTTGATCTGTTAAACTTTGCAAGAAGAAAAAAAATGTCTTCAGAGAAAATTTAACAGGTTTGAATAAAAAAGCCAAAAAAACCTGCTTGAGACCGTTGCACACACTCTAGAAAGCCAGTAGGCAGAGCTAATCCTAGCTTTTTAGACACAATCCTGCAACTCCTAGATTTTATCTAATTTTTAATTAAAATACCCTATAGAGAAAGATCCTTATCTCCTGAACTGCAACTTTTAACAAGTCTTATTACCTATTTTAAGACAAGTAGAGAATACCAGAGAATGCAAATTTCAGGCTATTACAATTGCAATTTTATTGATCCTTTTATAATAAAGTAAGCATGCATTTCTGTAACAGACATCCCTTCTAGATTCAAGCAGTCTTCCTTATTTCTCAAAAGATATTTACTTTTAAATGCCCAGGACTAATCATAGCTGTTCGTTATTCTGCATTAAATTTTGCTACCTGAAACCTGACTTCACCTTTAAATAAAACGCGAATCCCCTTTTGCACTAATATTATTTTCTCTTTAAAAACAGAAGAGAACGTATATAAAAATAAAGAGTTCATACACTGAAACACATTACTGAGGTCACATTTCAGTGGTAAAGAATGCCATTAATATTTAGTCTACCTTAATGGAAGAAATTCGAGTTAGAAGATACTTTAGGTTATCTTGTCCACCCTCATGTCAAGGGACACTTGCTTGCTATGGCATGTTATTGATTGTTTTGCCAAGTTCATTTTGAACTTGCCAGTTAATAGGAAGATCCCAGCTCTAAAATCTTAAATGTTGGTGAAGTTAATTCTTCCAAAGCATCTGTTTTTGAGGTGGCTTTAGCAGATCCAGACTATGTTTCTTCCTTCTTAGTATCATCTCACGATTACCTACCATTTCACATTCTTTCCAAATCAATTCAAACAGTTAAAAATAAAGATAATACTAGTAATTCCTAGACCTTTGTGCCTTTGCTATACAGGACACTTTCAAGGCTCTCAATTTCCTTTGAAGCTCTCTACAACACAGTTTAGATGCTCTCAGTTTTAACAGCTGATGGAATTTCTCTATATGGTAGTCCACAAAAGAGTGACTTTCTAAACAAGACTATCTTTAGCCTATAGTGGATTTTAATTTGCAGGGTTACCCCAGCTGAATATGTATTAAATGAATAGGGATCCTTTCCTTGTACCATTATCTGTATGTTGCCCAACTTTGTATAAGAAAGCAGTACACAGTTTACTCAACGCTAATGTGATAGAAGTCTTGTTTTCTGCTTTAAATTCCCAAGAACATTTACTTAATATGCAAAACTAACAGTATGTGGGCTTACAAACAGTACATCCAAAATTCCCTTTAAAATTAGTTTTGACTTGTATCATTTTAATGAGCCACATGGCTTTCCATGCATTCTTCTTTGAGTGTATAGAATAATGTTGCTATTTAGCAGTGACATAGGAACATTGACTGGGAAAACCTGCAAATATCTGTACACAACACAGTATTCACATTTCCTTCAGCTAACTCAGCCTAGTCACCATAATCATCAGTAGGAGCAGCAATAAACTGAACCACACAATGATGCTCTTCCAGACCAAAAATTTCACATTGAAGTGTGTGAGTTTTTTTCCTCACTGAATTCAGTGACCACTTTTTCCACTGACACCGAGAGTTTCCATTCATTATGCCATAAGTATTAAAGTCCTAGTACATTGGAAGCTATTCCTGCCAGAAGAGCCAATAGTTTAAAGATACACAAGTTTACTTCTATTGGAATTTACGATTTGTGATGTTTGGAAGAAATCCTTGAAAAGCGCCAACAAACAGCTGAAAAAAAAGTAGCTACAGCTACCACCTTCCGAACACACAGTATCGTGAACCAAGGAATTGGCAAATTATCTAACCAACACCTTTCCAAGCACATTATTTTAGCCCAAACTCATTAGGACCCAGGAATGTTTTAAAGATGCAGCAGCCTTTCTACAGGCGGTGCTTTTCCAAAGGCACACTCACTTCATCCCCCAGGAAGTCAAGATTGCCAACCACTAATGATGGAAGATATTTCACAAGTACAGTGGGCTTGAAAATTGACTTCTAAGATTGAACATGACTTGAATAGTGACCCAACCAGTCATCTCTCAAGCACTGTGAGGCGAGATACCCGCAAACATTCTCTGAATGATGGTTTCAGACACAGCATAAGGTACAATCACCAGTTCCTTCCGAACAGACCTTGAGAAGAAAGCATCACCGAATGAACTTACAAAATTACGAATGCCATATATAACAGATATTTAAAGATTTCTATAATTTGGATCTTAAAATGACAAGAAAAAAAGCCTCCGAAATTTTGTTACTGTTCATGTCTCTCGTTACCAGCCGCTAAAGTGTAAAGACCCAAACGTAAAAAAAGATTTTTGTGGAGTATGGATCATGCACAGTACTACACAAACGCCTATTACAGCTGAACTAATACACTGCCCCTCAGGCTGCGAACCCTGGGACAGACCCAGCCACAGCTCTCCGTTCCTAAATGCCTCCCCGGGCTTAGGCTGAGCCCCTTCCCGCCCAGCCCTGGTGAACACCACTCGCACGGGCGCTCTAAAGGAAACGCTCCCGGGGACCACAGACCGCTTTTCATGAGATCTTCCTCTCGAAATCCTAAGTCCTTCCGACTTCAGCCTTTAAGGACTGACCGAGGAGCTGAGCAGGAAGCCAGGGCAGACGGCGGCGCGGACACCCACCCCACTCCGCTCCACTGCGAGGGCTGCCTCCCGCGCTCGGCAGCGGCCAGCCATCCCCAGCGGAGGCTCCAACCCGCTCCCAAACTCACGTGGTGCGACAGCCAAAGGTTACACGCACCGCCGGGACGAGGATGACACCGCCGTTAGAGGCGCTTCCCACCGCGGAGCGGCCCCGCGCGGGGACAGGCTCACCCGCGGCGAAACGCCCGCGAGGGCTTCCCTCTCCCGCCACCCGAAGCGGTGCCGCATCCCTTTCTCGTCCGCGCCGGTCGATGAGCAGCCCTGCCAGGCATCGATAAATCAAACCAGCCCGTCTGCTCCGACGGAAAGCTGCGTACGACTCAGCCGCCGCCAAAAACACCGCCCCAGGGGCGCGACGGGCGGGCAAGGGAGGTAGGGAGGCTGCGGGGGAGGCTGCGCGGATGCCGGGCTCCCAGCCCCCGCGGGGCGGCGAAGTGCCCGGGATGTCGGTGTCGTGCTGCCGCAGCGGGCTAATCCCGGCTACTTAACCCGGCGGGCGGCGGGGGCTGAGCACCACCTTAATCCTCGGCGTGTGCGCGCCCGCCCGCCGGGAGCTTGCAGGGCCGTGGCGTGCCGACCGTGTCCGGCCGCGGGGTCCCCGACGGTGCGGCGGTGCGTTCCCGCGGCGGCTCAGCCCCGCATCTGCCGCCCTCAAGGTCACGCCGTGCCCCGGCTGCACGGTGGAGGCCAGGTGCACGCTCCGGTTACCTGCGGGGAGAACCGGCGAAAGCCCCGGGAGCGCGGCACCCTGCCCCTGCGGCCGCGCCGGACCCCCGAGCGAGGCCGGCCACGGCTCGCAGCCCCGCGGCGGGAGCGGAGCAACGCTGCACCTGCCGCCACGCTGTTGC
>VWYI01035388.1:25457-35915 GCA_013399455.1 Anthoscopus minutus
GTCCAACCCCGCCCCAGGGGCGCGGGGGCACCGTGCAGCGCCGTGCCCGCCGGGGCCGGGGCGGTGTCGCCCCACGGCCTCCCCCACCCGAGAGCGGCCGGCGGGAGCCGCGTTGGCGGCTGCTGAGCAGCGGGCGCGGGGAGCACGGTGGAGCCTGGGCGAGGGAGGCTCCGTTGTGTGTGCCGGGGTGCGCTGCGGCAGGAGCTCCCTGTTGCGTGGGGCCGCTGGCGGGTCCGAAGCAGCAGGAACCAGCGTGTCGCTCGCTGCCGACGGCAAGGATTAGGGAGCTCCGGATCCAGCCTCCCGTCAGGCGTGTCCGCCTCTCGGGGGACCCTGGCAGCTTCCTTAGGAGAACGGGGAAGGTGTGGGGGCCGCGCTTTCCCGTCTCCAGCCGAAGGTTCTTCGACTGGAGAAAGAAAAACAAATGGGGCTATCAACTTTTGAGCCCAAGTGAGTTGTGCGGGGAGACGCTGGAAGTGAATAACAAGACTGGGAGTTAAACTGGAAATGAAAACCCTGACTTCAGTTCTCTTCCAATGCAGATCTCCCACCACCCCCTCCCCCCAATGAGAAATACCCATCCATAAACAATGTCATTCTGTCATTCTGTTTGTGTGGGGTTTTGAGCTGTGTTTTGGCATCCACCACTGTCCTCTGTTGGACATCTCGTTCTAGTGACTGGCCAGCTGCATCCCAGGCTGTCAGATTCTTTGAGCCTGCCATAAATACCCTGCTTCACCTTCGTTATCATTCAAATCCTAGTGCTGCAAAGGAAATGAATGGAGAAGCTTATGCAGCCTTTACAGTCGAAGACCCGAGATGATGCAGAGCCTAGAGGGTTAAAGCAACTGGATGAAGTCAGCACAAAGCAGCCCACAAGGACTGGCAAATAAATAAATCATCCTAACTACGCTTTTATTATGGCTTGCCTGAGGTTCATTGTCTCTTTCTTTTTTACCTGAATGTCTGTTACATTTTTCTCCTTGTTCAAGAGAAGCAATCAAAAGAGATGTGAGCAGTAAATTGCTCCTGCCCATTTTGAATGTTGCTAAAAATACTGCCTTACCTCTCCATATCTAGAGGTCAATTGAAAAATTAAAATTATGAGGTAAGCAATCCTACAGACTGTTCTGTGGAAGAGATTTCTTGCATTTCTTCCGAGAAGGAGAATATAAAACTATCTGAACACACATAAAGCACATTCTCTTGCACTCTGTTTCCAGTTTAGCACCCTCCTCTGTGCTTATGGCTGTAGCTCAGTGAGGCTTCCTTCCCCAGGCACTTGGAAATTACATTTCTCAATACGGCTTTATAAGACTGGCAGATGTGTTCTGCACAGTTTTGTCATATCTCCTAGCTCTCGGGCAGATAAAATTGGCTTTGGTACAGCTAAGAAGGAGATGATGTGTTTAAAGCACTGCAGTTTGGGTACATGTCTGTACCTGCTTCCGTTTGTCTTGAGGGAAGGTGGGTAGGTTGTGCTTCAGTACTTTTTCTATGAAATGGGAATAATGTCCTATTTTCTTCACAGGAAAGAAGCGAAGGTGGGAGGGGTACATAGAATCATTATCTTTTATGACAGAATTCTCTAAATGGATACATTTCTCAAGGAACACAATAGTCACTTAATTTTCCTCTTGCACTGATATACAGAGAGAACATGCAACACATTGACTGAAAATGAGAAATTTCTTCTATCTCCACAGAATCTTCTCCCTGAGAACTTAAAAATTTCCAAAATTAATCCTCAATATCCAACATGCTTCATGATTTTTTAATTTTTTTTTGTGAAAAAGAGGTGCTCCTGCTATTTTTAAAGATTAGAATATATAATTGACTAACAGAAAACATTCCCTATAATGCAGATCACCAATGGTATAAAGCAAACAAAACCAAGATGCAGAAAGGATTATTTCCAGAGATCTTTTGTTTTCTTTAACTTTTGAGGTAACAGTACCGTTTCAGGAGAATTCAGAGTAGTTTGCAGGCCATTTGGAAAGGCCAGATTTGACGAATCAGTGCCAGGACTTCTGTACATTCCATGGCCAACACGCTAACAACACAAGCATTTTAATTGACTCAGAAAATGTGTCACAGCAAATTTAAGTGGATTGCCTGTATCTAATCTGCTCACTACTCCTACTCTTTTAACATAAGAGTAAGAATTACAGTATTTGGATCATTACAATATTTGGTCAAAAATTATTAAAGTGACCAAGATCTGAGTGCCCATCTCATCATCTTATATCAAGGAGGGGACTTTTGGCAAAATCTCATGATGGGCTTGATCTGAGAAGAGATAAAACAGGCTTTTCATAGTTTGTGTATAGATCTTAACTTTCTTGAAACTGTTTTATTGACTGTTCTGCTAGTGCTGATCCTGTTCAGACTCAGTCAGTTATTTAATTGGATGGAAGTGGAGAGCACACACAAAGCATGAGAAGTTAGAGGAATATTTGTGTGTGAGCAAGGAGATATGAGTGTCTAAAATTTCCGTGGGTTTTACAGCACCAAATGTTTCTGTACCAAGTACACGTTTCCCAGTTGTTTTTCTCAGTTCAGTACTGCTGTTTGACCAATCTCTTCAGCCCACCATGGAGAAGATTCCTGTTTTCCATGCTCCTGGCTGATGCCCTGTGCTCATTACTGACAGGCCCTGGAGGCTGCATCTTGTGATTGTTCCAGTATCCTGCACCCTAAAAGATCAATCTGTTGCCTAAAACACTAATCAGCCACCTAGATAGGCCAACAATAGACCACTCACTCATCTGGTAGATGGCACAATGACCAAATTGCTCTATCATTCACCCATACAGCCCAGCAACGACCTTGTGTAACAAAACAGTATCATCATTTCATCCTGAAATCCTCCACCCCACCCTTAGGAAAGAGGCCTTAAACAGATGCATTTTTATCAGCTCAAAATTGTTGGGACTTTTGGGAACTCAGGAATTGTGCATAATGTGCTTCCCCTCGAGAATGCATATGATAATTTCAAATATTTGATTTTATTTTCTCTATTCAATTTACCTCTCAACAATTTTGGATAATTTAGTTTTTGCTGTTTTTCTTTTACACTCAATTTTATGTTTTACTGTGATACTGCAGGATCAGGAGGGTGAAAGATTAGAAGAATAAACAAAGAAATGTGAAGAGCAACAGTTATTGCACAAAGCAGTTTTCATGTATATGAAATATAACAGAAAAAGATACACTGGACTTAATATGTTAACTTTCTTCTTTATGTGTTCTTTTCAAAAATATCTGCAGCTCAACAACACTGGGGTCCCAAAGCAGGTGAAAGAGTGGAAAGATATTTCCTGAGCAAGGGCATGATGTGTACATGCAAATTAAAAAAGCTCAAACAAACAAACAAAACCCAACAAAGCATAATTCCTGGAACTGATGGAGAATTTGTCCAGTTAAAGGAATTCAAGCAGGCATGAGAGAGAAGGGGAAAATAGAGCAGGGTGGTATAGCAATAATTTGCACATCTATAGATGGCAGGAAAAAAAATAAAAGCCGTTCTTGAAGCCTTTCATGATAAAACATAAATCATTAGAACCAATGTGGATGATGATGACATAGTATGACCTTGGCTGCCTCTTAGAAAGTGAGAAATGACTGGTCAATGGATGTAGGCTATCACTCAGTAAATAACTACGACAAATTGCATCCAGTGAACATCCAGCTACCTCTGCGGAAATGTCTTTCCCTATGTAGTATTTCCCCAGTTTGGAGTTGATACTTTCACCCCCATGGCAAATTCATTCTTGAATCCCTAAAGGATGGCCAAAGTTTCAAGCAAGGCTGTTCTGGAAGCAGTTTTGTCCCACTGACTAGAAGGGTTTGTTAAAAATAAGCTACTGTTCTCATTTCCCAGGAGCTGCTTTTAAACATCAACTCACAATGCCTGTCCTTGATATGGACACATATTGCTCTTGCAGCTCACCTATCACTGCAAGACTCAAAATGTTAGGAGTGCCCATTATACTTACCAAACTACAAAAGTCCCTTTGGGGTTTTGTAGCGTGTACAGTTCTGGATTGAAATAAAAATGTTTGTTCATTAGGTTGATGATACTGTGGGTTCTTTTAGATATGATGCTTTTTAAGGCTTCTCACTCATCTGATGAAGCTGTGGCCTTATCTTTGAGAGCCTCTTTTCAGGTGATGTTAGTGTGTGAAACCATGCTTCATTGGTTTCACTCCTTTTTATGACCTATTCCAGTTCATGATGACTGAATACCTTGCTTGTAAATTGTAGTGTTGTGTTCCTCTCCTCTGTGACCAGGTGACAAGGGCCTTATTTATTTTTCCTCCTCTCCCCAAGATAAGAAGCAAAAGAAGTAACCAAACTAGCTCTCTCTGATAAACATCACTGACCAGTCTGAGTCATACTCCTGACTCACCAAAATTTGTCTTATGAAGAATAAATGTAGCTCCTCCCTGATCTCATCAGTGCTGGGTAATTTTCTTAAGGAAAAAATAAATTGTCTCTTAGCAATGCTAGTTCAAAGTCCTTTGGAAAAGAAAATAGATAATTCAGTTAAGATTTAGGTTTCTTCAGCAAACATTAGCATTTCTGCCCCTTGGCAATTGTTCAAGTTGTGTTTGAAGAATTTAAGAGTCATTAGAGGTAGCAGCTCCCATTCCGCATTTCTTTCCAGGAGGAGTAACAGAAAAGATGCACTACTTTATTTCTACTACCTTAGTCAATAATTAATCGTTCAAATGATAAGTGATTACCAGAACATAGCCAGATAAATTATTTGTTTACTTTGTTTATCACATACAGCTCTAAATCATCTTGTCTGGTTTCAAGACACCAAGGAAATTATCCCACCTACCTAAAATTGTTATTGAAGACTATTATTAATGACATACTTCACATGTATTTTTTAATAGTTTAAACTTCTGGGCTCAGCCTTGCAAGACTTATTCAGGAATAATCTTTTTCAGATTACATATACAAATCTGAAGATTATTGAGGTCAAAATTTGGATATCTATGAAAAGGTGTGGATATAAAATATCTAGTATTAAAGCTTCAAAAAAAAATCACTCTCCACAGCAGTATAAATCATAGTAAAACTATTTTTAAAGTGTTTATATTTGTGTATATATAAAACCAAGTATGCTTACAGTGTTTAAATGTAGACTGGACATTCAAAGGAAGAAAGTCTTGCTTTGAGTGTTGTTTCTATCATCAGGTAATAGTAGAATCATATATGTTAAGGTAAGCAGAAACAAAGTTTTAAGAAATTATTCAAAATATTGCTTGTCTACTCATAAAAATGAGGAAAATTAATTAAGTTCTTGTAACACAAACTACATCTCTATTATGTACTAGTAGAAAATATCAATAGGACTTCCCTCTAAGTTCCCTTTTTTCAATAGGATAACATGGCAGGCTTGTCTTGAGCTAGCAGAGCTTGAATATATCATGTGATGGGTACATCTAGTAGTAGTACTGCTGTAGGTTATCTTCAGGCTACAGCATGTTAGGCAGCAGTAAAAGCAGTTTGTTTTACAAGAGAAGTGGATTAAAAGATAGAAAAATATTTTACACATGACAGCAGTCCAAACATTGTCAATTTTGTTATTTTCAGCTCTGACTGGATTCAGTGAGATCTGCACATGCTTAGTAATTACTAAAGCTGATGTCTATTTCAGTAAAAATACTTTGGATTACTAAAAGTATTTTAAAATAGAAACATATAAAAGACTCTTAGATCTATTTAATATTACATCTACAGTAAAACTTAATTTTGTTTATTTATTGTGTTCCACTCATCTTGATGTTAAAAGCATGCAGGCCATTTCACTGTTCAACCACTTCTCAGTGCCTTTCACGTTCAAGTCCTCAAGCCCTGGCAGTGCCTTTTTAATGAAGCCATACTCTCAGAATGGTCCACTAGGACAGCAGAAAGAGCTCACAGCTGCTCTGTGAAATTAGTTAGGAGTAATTGTATGAGATATCCTTGACAGTGTATGTAGTGGCCTTTGAAAGTGTTGCAAGGCCAACTGGCCCTAGGAAGAAAATCACTGTAGGTCCATTAACAGATGTGGTTCATGGAGTTTCTTAAGAATCAGGTTTTAGTTGCAGGGCTGAAGTGCCAGAATTATCACAACCTGTTTTGAAAATGTCAACAACTTTGATATTTGTAATCACTATGTGTTTATCTGCCTCCCACCTTTATGCAGCTCTGTTGAAGTTTGTGATGCTCTGTCGAAGTACAGGGAAATGTAAGCACTAGGAAAAGGATCAAGAATCCCCCTCAAAGATAGTGTTGGTATGTATAAAAGCATAGAAATATATATATGGAGACCTTGTTTTAGAATGAAACTCTAATCCAAAAAGATGTCCAGCTAAAACTCTAGGCAAATACCAAAACAAATAAAAATTTAAGAATTGTAGGACAACAGTAAAATGATAATAATTTCTGTCAGTATTAGAAAATCCACCTTGCTACCTAAGCCAAAATTGTTCTTTTCCTTATTACTTTTACTTATTACTGTTTCTTCCTTATTACTTAATTACTTATTATTGTTTCTTTCTCCATACATATCCCTATGCATTTTAGTTTTGCCGTGAAGACAAGCAAAAATATCCATTTTAGAAAAAATGTTAGGAGATCTGACGGTTTTAGATGGGAACCATACAAAATGTTGTTGGGTTTTGTTTGTTTGTTTTAAAAAAGGAACCAGAACTTCTATGGTAAACCATGGAAGTTAACCACAAGAAATGAAATTGGCTGGAGTTAATTAAGACCTCTGCAGCCAGAAAGAAGATAGTGTTGTACAGATAAGGTTTGTTTGTCTTTTTTCCCTTTTCCTCTGATCTATTCTTGTTTTCTAAATTAGATAAAAAACTCCATGAAACATTAAATTGGCAGGCAAGCAAAGCTAATATAAAGCACCTCTGTTAAACCCATAATGCCAGGAAATTCAGAGATGTAGCTATAACAATACTCTTACCCCATACTGCAGTACTTTTAGGGTGTGGAGTTTTTCACTGTTGACAGAGATAGATAAAAATCACATCTTTTTTTGCCTCCCCTCAAAAATTTTTGTTTTGAGGTTGAGAAGTAGAGTCTTTTAATAGTTTATTACAACTTTTTTTTTCTCTGCAATGTGTTCAACACATTGGGATATATTCTGATAATATTTTTGGGTTTATGGTTGACAAAATAAATAAAATTATGTGAGAAAAATGAATGAATATAATATATATCTCATACTTGTATTGGATGGGTCTTTTTTTTAGTCATTCTGTTGCAAGCTCCAAACAGAACAGGAATATAGATTAACTTGAACTTGTACATGCCTTTGCAGGTTTAGGATATAAACTGCCTGAAGGAGCTCTCAAAATTATATTATTTGTGTTGTGTCAGGGAGTTTCTGTATCTCAGTACAGAAATTGTCTTCCATGTGCAATATTTAAAAGCAATTTCCAGAACTGCAGCCTGTCCTTTGAAAATTTAAAGAAGTTCACTTATATGCCATCCTTGCGAGAAAAACGAATGTTTGTGGGGGTTTTTCTGTTAATATACTTCAACTTTATTGCAGGCCTGAAATATGTCAAAGTAGCATGTGATCTGAAGCCTCACAGTGTGTGTCACATTCATCATGGTTACAAGAATCAGCAAGTGTTTTTAAAAATAGAAATCACCAGGCAGGTCCAATTTGTTGTGTTGTTCAGCTTTCCCACTTTTTACCTACGACCCATTGGGTGAAAGGATGAGAAACTTTGCTGAGTGCTCACCTCTTTCACAAAGTGGTAGGAAGGAGGCAGGAAGGAAGCAAATTTAATAATGAAGTCCTGCTTCCACGCACCCTTACTCAGCTAGCACTTCGTATATGTTTGCCTGTTGGAGTATAGAGATTTAAAAAGACATTTTTTAATTTTAAAGAGTATGGAAACATTAGAGGGATAGTGGAACTCAAGCAGCTCCTGAATCACAGTATCTCAGATATATATTAATGTACTAGGGCAATCCAGCCATCTTCTATTTTTCAGGGCTGTCTTTATACTTTACCAGTCTACAGGAATTGAAAACTAACTGAGCAAAAACTAATTAATCATATAAAATGCATTCCCCTGTGTTCCAATTACTTTAGTTTTGAACCACCAGTGCAATAAGAGGTGTGATACATCCAAATGTATCTAAATTACTTATCAAGAATAATTTATTACTGTTTAAGATAAATATTTCATTTGTATACCATAATCTGTGTGGTGTGGCACGGCATGGCATGGCATGGCATGGCATGTTTCCACATGGCTTTGGTGACACAGGTTTGGGTGTGTTATAATTATAATTATGATGAAGAACATAATGACAATCATCATTTGTTTTTAACATGAAACATGAGGTTTCTGTATGCTGGATATATAATGCTTCTTTGTTCCTGACTATCTGTTCTCCACTTTTGGTTTGCTTTTCTATTGTTATATCTAAATTGTGTACATTTAGCTGATGATTGGAGGATCTGTTTAATTAATACAATAATTAAAGAACAGTTGCTGTATTTGCTGTATATTAAATGTCTTAGGAAAAATGTTTTTTAGTATTTGGTTCTTTCATTTTATTATTCTACAGTGTTCTTATATTGTGATATACATTATGCATAAATCTGATTACAAAGAAAAAAAAATCAAAATATAATCAGGTACCCCTGATGAAGGAGGAGCTTTATCTTGTCAAAATCAAATGCATGAAAGAGTAAAATGTGATAATTGTGAAAATTGTGGAAGACATGTCAAAGTTCCATGGGAATGCAGGTGAGCTTAAATAATGTTTGTATACATTAATAAGAAAACATGCTTACTTTTTAGAGTGGTTAAAAAGGCAGGAGCCTTCTAATGGATTGTCAGTGCAAGAGCTTTTAAAAAAGCTAATTCTCTATATGCCAGATAATACCAATTTAGGTAGTAAATGAATAAAACAATATTCACCAGAATGAGCATGGCAGTCAAGCTTCTTATAGCCCAAAGAAATGCTGGGGGGAAAAATACATCTATTTTATTATTGTCTCCTCTAATATTGGCTGTTCTTCATAGTTAATGTTTATCCTAACAGTGGGTTTAATATTGCTTTGACAAAGAAGATATAATGAAAGAAAATGCGCATCAGATATTAATATCAGTTAGTTCTCTAATTTATAAAGTTCAAATGTCCTCAATAAAGTTTACAATCCTCATTTTTAAAGATAAAATCTAATCTACAAAGAGATGTTTGTTATTTTTTGTTACACTTTAAATTTCATATACTGTTCATTCATTAAATTTAATTTTACAAGTTAATAACAGTGCTGTGTTTTTATTAATATAGTTTGATATAATTGTTACTCACAATTTAATGATAGTATAACTTTGCAATTAAACAATTTGCTTTACCCACTAATGCTTTCCATGATAGGTCTTTTATTGTTTTTTTAGTCCACTGAATTGCTGCCAATTTCTTGGTGAAACTATTTGTTTTTTCATCACACTCTCTTATCCTTTTACTTAATGCCCACTTAAGTGCTCTCCTGAACTTTGGATGTTTGATGACAGGTTTGCAAGGTTCAAAACATTTGATTTGTTCGGCACTGCCCTTTGGAAATGGAAAACACATAAGAAAAAAGAATGTCTCTGAAGACTTGAATCGAATCTAAGTTGTCTCTCATAGCCAATATAAACATATGAGGGCTATGCCTCTGCAGTATAATGATGAGATGCTTTAGAGGACAATGAATCAAGTTCCTGTTTTTGATTTTAAATGGTTGTCTTCCTTTAATTGTACCTTTTTCATAAAATAAGTTCTGTGGTCTTTTACTACTCAGTTTTGTAATCTCTCTACTAACTTACATAGTCAATCAAGTGTCCTGTCTGAAGTGCAATGTCTATTCATCAAATCTCTAATCAGCACCACTTGTACAATGGTTTGGAGTGCTGTGGCACATCAGCACTACAGCCACTGCAGCCAGAGACCACTGCACATTTCTGAGGTGTCTCAGAGACACTGTCTCCTTGTTGTCAGAGCTGCTTTATCCATGAAAACTCTTTTTTTACCCTAGCAGCTTGAAAGTCTTCAGAGTATTCCCCATAGGAGAGGGGACTTGTACAGTGTGATGACAACATCCATCAGCTCCTCTTCAGAAGAAACCCAACAAACCCCATAGTGTAGTTAACATTGCACTAAAAAGCTTTCAGGAAATTCTTTACTGAAAATTACCTGGCAGATTGTTTATGCTATGGGGAAACAAATGCTAGGGAAAGAATAAGTCAAGAACTGATAAAGCATAAAGATCTAAATCTTGAAAATGTAAATCCTGTGTCTACTAGAGCTATATGAGGGTAGCAAACCACATTCAGTCTTACCCTAACCTCTCCTAAAAACATCCTCTGCTAAAGCTGAGAAGGCAAGCTCACATATATATATATATATATATATATATATATATATGTATCT
>VWYI01035388.1:36222-90695 GCA_013399455.1 Anthoscopus minutus
ATCTGACCATAACATTTGGTTATTTATAAATTCATTGCTATTTTACTTGTACCTGCTCATATTTGTAGCTCTTCAGTAGTCAACAAGCAACAACCAGAACACATACATGTCAGCACAGTTTACCTACTCCAACTTGAAATGTTTGCTAACGGCTAGGATGGCTTCTTAACTTAGTTTTTCTGCCTTTTGTCCAGTTTTTACATCAAATGCTGCATATTACAACCAAATTTTGATAATGTAAGGCACTACTTTAAGCAAATTGCCTCTATGGGTAAGGCAGAAACATTTTTTATTTTTGAGGGCAATTAATTAGGCATCTACAATGTCACTCCCACACTTAATCTCCATATGTTCACTTATCATGGGGGAAAGAAGAGAAAGAAGAAACTGAAATGAAAACTCATAGTCACAACTCTGCAATGTATTTCTCAGACATGTACATTTCTGTCAGCTTGCTGGGAATTAATAACCTCTTTATTGCATGCTTAGCTAATCAACACATATAATTTCTACACAAACAGTGTCTCTGTGACTTTTCATCATATATTTAAAACTGAGAATAAAAAGAGTCTCACTGATGAGATTTTATTCCATGCACTTTAGGATAATTACTATTTATCTGTGAAATACAACTTTTAAATTAAACATACTTCACAAGTTACTTGTCTTGGGATATATTGTCTTTGGTTCATTTAACTTCTTGTTTCATTTCCGTGCTAATTTGGAAGACAAAATCCATACTTGCTTGGTAATTTTTCTGAATTGCCAAAGTTCTAATAGGTCTTATTGAAGACCCTTTTAAACTTTTTAAATACAATACCTTGTGTGATGGGGGGAATCAAGAGGAAAAAAAGAAATTCAGAAAGCACATCTGAAGTACTGAAACACTTTAACACAGGAAATTGTAAGAACTTGCAACTAGCGAAATGTAACAATATTAATCTATACGTATGTATCTTTGGCCCAATAAATTTGTTTTCTTTATGCAACATTCTTGTGTTTTCAGGCATTAAAAGTGTTCCCAAGCTGACCAAAGAGATATTCTATAACATGTGCTCACCTCTGAAAGCTAAGGAAAGGGGATGGAGGCATTTGTTATGAGGTTTGGTCTTTTGGAGGAACTACTTACCTGTATGAGGCCCTACTACCCAAGAAGTGACTGGACACCTCCTGCTGGTGGGAAGTACAGATGATATATTTTCTTTTCCCTCACTTCTCTTCATGCCCTTTACTTTTTCTTATCAACCCTGAGATTAGTTGTTTAGGGCATGGTGCTAATAATGTTATTATGATTATATGTGATTGTTGATTTGATCCCTATGTGGACCATTTACTTAAAAGCTGGACTCAATTATCCTTTTGGGACCCTTCCAACTCAGAATATTTTGTGTTAAAGTGCTTTTTTCTGACCTGTGAGGTGTTGCTTTTTGTGTTTGTTTGGTTGGTTTTTTGTAGTTGTAGTTGTTGTTTGTTTTGTATTGTTGCTTTTTTTTTTTAATCCTCATCCTGCCTTGCTGATGACAGGGAATGATAGAGTGACTTGGTGTGCACCTGCCATTCATCTGAGTCAACCCATCACAGGCAAACAGGCACAAATCTTGCCCAGCTAGCAAGTCACAGACTCAGCCCTCCTTCTAGGCTGGTGCACACTCATGTTTAGGGTGTTTACTGTACAGGTCTGGTTGTGATAAGCAGTTTTCTTCTCCCAGCTTTTGGAAAGGAGCATGACAAACAAATCTACAGAGGCAGTTGAACCATGCCACTACTATAATTTTTTCTCTACAGCACTTCAGTGCAGAGCAGTAGTTTCAAATATCCCATATGAACCCTACATGAACTTGTTGACCTGTATTTTATAGTTTCAGTAAACAGAACCACATTAAGGAGGAAAGACTCCAAAGCTTCATGTAAAATTCTGCTTGATATGCCTTATCAGTGACAGGAAAGACTTTCCTGTCTTTCAGGTCTCATTTTTAATTTCTGCATTTCCTTAGGTCTTGGGATCTTATTTCTTATTTGGTTTAATGCTTAATTTTAAGCTACTATCTGCTTTTTGCATTTTTATTTCCAGCTAGGTCATTCATTAGGCATAGCAATAGGACCATTAAGACAGAGAAGTCTGTTTAGTTGTAGCCACCCCTGTGCTTTTATTTTTCTCTTAATTTGCAGAGATTGAAGAAGGATGTTGGAACTTAGCAGCACTTTCTCTTTTCTCCTTTCTCCTTCTCCTTTCTCCCTTCTCCTTTCTCCCTTCTTTTTTGTTCTGGTTTTTATTTCTTCTTTTCCACCTCCTCTCTTTCTCCTTTTTGTCCCACCCTTTCTCTCTTCCCCTCTTCTTTTTCTTTTTCTTCTCTTCTTCCCTGCCTGTAGAACCACTAAGGAATTCAGCAAGATTTCTGAATTGATTGTAACTACATAACTAGACATTAATATTATATTCTGTATAAGGGCAAATAAAAGAGACATTGAGTGAGAAGATTTCCATGGAAACAATATTTCAGTAGCAATGAAAAATATTTCTCACCCTGACGTGCTAAAAATAACTTCACAAATAACTTCATAAAATTGGACTTTTTATTGATAGCATGGCAGAAAAAAACATGGTACTTTTCGTCTGAAGGATAATATGCCATATTCTAAGTTCTGGATAGATAGGATAACTTTAGTTATGTAGGATAATTTGGCATTTCCCAACTTGCTTTTTAAAGCTGATTCTGATGTTAGGTATTCCTTTTCATCTATACAGAGGGATTACAAAGTAAAGTGGGCTACAACGTGTTCTTGGTTGCCTGCCACTATCCAAATTCTGCATTGTCATTCTTTCACAGCAATCTTAAGATCAATTTTCCTGGAAAAGATCAAGCAGCTTGTATCTGCACATTCTTTGCTATTGCAAGGAAGCTATGTCTTCTTTTACCCTACTTACAATTTTTATGGAAAGGTTGATTGACAGTTCCTCTACAAGGTACAATAAAGCAGTTAAATTGGATAAGCAGTCCTTTGTGAGAACTCTCATTGTGCCATATATTCTGCTTCTTCTATCATTTGGCTTATGAAATTCCCTTTGGGATCTCTGTTTTATGTTCCTATCTCCAATAGTCATGTACATTGTTGGGTTTTGGTTTCTTTTTCTTCTGCATTTAAGTTTCAAGTACAAATATAAAAGCATATATCTGTGATGATTTGTGTCACTAATACTGCAAGATATACACAATTGGGTTGCAGACTACAGCTCTCTTTTATCTGTAAGGGTTGTATGGTTGTACTTGTTCATTATTTCAGATAAGTAAAATTTCAGTAGAATTATGTGTATAGTTGGTTTGTGTATCTAACTGAAACATTGTAGTCATAGAGGAAGAGATTAGTTTCTATGAAATAAAGCAGAACTGTAAAGATTACTTGGTCAACAGATTTGTGCAGCAGGGCTGTGTGGTCATCTGATGGGTCTTGTCTGACAAACAGACTGGAAGGCTTAGAACAGAAGGAGCTAAAGTAACTACAAACACTTTTTCTTTTTTTGTCAGCCTATTTAAGCAGAATTTTTCTGCAAGAGCAGTTTGAAGGAAGAGGAAATGTTCCTGTCTTGCAGCTGACTGCTAGGCCTTCAGAGATGTTGAGATGTATGGGTTTGGAAGTCCTATATGTAGGCCTGCTACTTAGGTAGCAATCTCTAAGTTTGTTTTCTCCTTTGAGCAGGTGAAATTGTGAGCTTGTAGGGGTCATGCAGAAAGGCAATTGCTCATATTTATTTTCTGAAAAATGTGTGTTTAAGCTTATGGCGGTAGTCTGAACTGGATCTTATGCAGACATATCTGGGTTCTCTTAGGGGAAATGTTAGATAGTTGATCTATGTACTTAACTGGAAAAATAGCACTTGGATTCCACCAGATGGTGGAGGTAACAAAATGGAAGTCACTCCTCAGTAACATGAGAGTGTCCACAGCTGGGCACTTTATTGGGTGCTATAGTGGAGAACAATAGAGATTATGCTCCTGCGATATTTTCTCTGCCAAGGACCTGCTCCTCTGTGGCTATTTGTGAGCCACTGCCAAGAAGTGTGTTACCAGCTTAAGAAATGACCTGCAGAAAATTAGGGAAACTATCACAATTCAAATATGTAAATACTTAAGCGTGAACAAAGCCTTTAGGAAGCTAGGGTTAATACCCAAAACTACATAGTCTCCTCCAGTCATATGATGGTAAAGTAAATGTAATGTTCTTTTGAACATGAAATTATGGAAAAAAATAGCTTGAGAGGTACAACGGGACATATAATAACGAAACAATTATAACTTTGTCATTTTGACAAAAAATGATTCCACAGATCATGTATTTTTCTTTATTTTGTCCACCCATGTTAGTAACACTTTTAGATCAGTGCAACTGAAAGTTGAATATCTGTGACATATTCGTGTACTAGTGGGAAAGAAAAGACATAAAATTTGTGTCCTGAAGGAGAAATTGAGACAAAACTCTGAAATAAAAGTTTGACTGAAGTAACAGATTGGAGGGGGAGTACATAGTCTTATTTACAACTTTCAGACGCAATGAAGAGAACACAAGAGCTGTCATTGAAAAGGGCCAATAGAGAAGTGAAAAGAAAATGGAACTAGTTTTAAATGGAATTTTTATGTTATGTAAAGACAGCCTGAAACCTTGTTAGCCATACTACATGGGGTTTTGTGGCCGACAAAATAAATAGGGTCAGGACCCATCCATCTTGACAGTCTGAATGCCTTTAGTCTACTAGTGGCCTTTTCTGGAAGAGTCAATTCTTTTTAAAAATAGTCTTAATCTACAGGTTGATGTAAATATGTTCTAATTAGATATATCTGCATTGATGAAATTAATTTCTTTGTGCTTTGAAGTTTTGTGGCAATCTTATTGGTGATCATGCTTGAAAACACTTGCTTTGAGTAGACCATCTTCCTTGCACACTGAATAAAAAAAATACCATGAGCTGCAGCATTTGCAGTCAGAACTCCTTTTAAATGGATTTTGGAACGTCAGATTGAACATACCCTCCTGCCTGTGATCCAAAGCAGGCAGGTTTTCAGCCTCTATTTTTTTGTGAAAAGTTTTCAGCCTCTATTTTTTTGTGCTCTTGGCTCCACTGGCAGTGTAGGTTTTGCACAGTTGATTTAAGCTGTCAATAAGCAGTTTGCTACTGTTAAAGATACTGGTAGCAGCTTAAGCAGAATATGTAGACCATAACTTGAAAATCTTCAATTTAAGAAACAACTACATGATAGTTTACAACCTATTAAATAGTATGTAGCATCTCAGACTTGAAATAGTCTTGTAGTAATTAGGATTTTATGCAATAATTATCTTAACTAGATCCCTTTATTTGTCTAGACCCAGAAAAGCATATATTTATGTGTCCCTTCACTGATAGTTCATTTGACCCCACTGGTGACCTCCAGCCAATATGCATTTACATTGCATATACCTCAGGTTTACTCTAGCAGAGTCAAGTTTTATTCTGTAAGAGGTGAATGTCCTCCCCAGGTGCTAACCTTGTTTCTGTGGAGTCTGGAAAGTTGATCAATGCTGAAGTGCTATTTATGGGCAGAAGATGTAGGTAGTTAACTCTAAAATATGGAAATTCAAACTTTGCGTTGCCTGTCACCTGTGTTGTCTGTTCTTACCAGCAGAGTTCCGCAAGTGGGCATAGGTTTGACCTGAGTATGCTCAGAGATGCTGACAAACTTGCAGCACTGAGAGGGTCACTGGAATCCATAAATTAGAAATTGACTCTCCAATCATGAAATCCACTGTATGTGCTCAGAGAACGCTACTGAAGAAAAACTAAACCCCAACTGTGATGATGAAAGTGTCTCCTTTAACTGCTAACCTGATGGTTAAACTTCTCACCTGTAAGATAGGGCACACAACTCTGGTTTCCTTTTTTAGGAGATTTCAGCTTTCTGCTTCATGCTGAAATATCAGCTGCTAAGATAATTTGGTACTGGATTCCTGTAGCCTCTTCTGATGAAAAATAAGAAAGGTCATTCTGTGGAAACAGCGTTTACTGAGGTGAGGCCACATCCAGGTTGCCAGAGTGCTGGTCGGTGCCTGAATGTTATGACTCTCCTTCCAGCCTAAGTAGGGCTCCTTCTACTTGTGTTGCTCCAGTTTTTCAACTCAACCATTCTTCTCACAAAGGCTATGAGACCTCCCTTGTTTTGTGTTTCCCAGAAGTGGCTTTCTTCTGTTCTTGTAATGATAAGAGGATTTAAAATTTTTTTAAAGTATTAAATGGAACATGACTATTATTTAGTGTAGGTTGGTTTTTTTCCTTGTGTTTATGTAAATAAGTGACCACTGTTTCATTCAAAGGCAAAATAAAGCTGAGACGACGGTTCAATCTAAATGAAAGGATTACAGGCACTATGAACTTCCTCCAGTGTGGTAGCAGAAATTACTTGAGAGAGGTGGGTCAAACATTGCTAGAGATCTAGTTCTCCTCAGCACAGGAAAATGCTGCAAATGGGTCTCAGTGCTACTAACAATTGTTTTGGTCCTCAGGTGGTGGGAGCATTCAGAGCCTTGGGGTAAACAAAGCTGCCAGCATTTTCAGCACGTTATCTAGAGCAGACCTAATCAACACTGCTTAAAATGCTAAAGGCTGTGCTCTGTGCTATAGCTCCCAGCTTTTCTGAGTAGACAAATCAGTCAAGATTTTAGGTTTTGACATGGTTTAGAGCCTTTGCAGTTTATAGAATGTAGTAGCACATTTAACTACTCATTAAGAGCTGGGATGATGGTGAAAACCATAGGAGGTTTGGAAGGAATGCAAGGGGTAAAGAAAACCTGATCATAATCTTTATCCAGGAAGGAGGCTACTATTTGAGATTTGCCATCACTTGTCATCAATGATAAAACACAAATCTTCTGTTATAGCAGAATAAAAACGATTATATATATTTTTTCAATTAAAAGTTAGTAAATGAACTGCTCTTCCTAACTGCAAGATAAACAATGAACCAGACAGCATACATATAACCTTGTGGATTTCAGTTGTAGCAGAATACACTTGCACAGTTTTAAACTATAGATGACTCTATTAAAATTTTTATATTTGTTCCCTGTGTCAAAGTCTTAGCTTCTGTGATATAAATCATATTTTGATCTACAGTCTCCAAATATGGTGCTTTGCACTGCAAACCACAGGGCTTTTTTTCAATACGCATTGTACTGCAAAGTAGAAAAAATCTTTTTAAGAATCAGAGATAAATAAAAGTGTGTTATAAAGCGCAACTGGAAAACTGCATGGTGCCTTCTATTGTGCCTTACATGACATAAAAATATTTTTTAACATAGGGTAATAAGGACATAAAGCTTGAGAAAGGTCTTTGGCTATTTTGGTAATATCTTGAATGTCTGATTTGCTATGTTTGCTTTAGTTTTTCTCTTACTTTTACAGAATTTTTATTATTTTTAATATTAATATATCAATTTTATTTTAAACTTTAGTTTCCTTTATGTTATTTGAATATCCTTTACACTATATTTTGTGATAGTATTATCAGAATGCAAACTTTAAAGGCTTTATTGGAATTTTTTTCTGGCTAGTTAAATGAGATTCTTGGGGAAACTCTCATTTCACCTCAACTGGCATTTCTCTTTTAAGTTTAGGATAACATTCCTAAAAATGGAGATTAAGTCTACACAGAAATTATTTGTCACTGACCTTTTGTATTGTTACTCTGCCAAGTTCAAAGTACTGCAGAGTTGCCTTTTTTTCCCTCAAGAAAGAGGGTTGCCTTCTCTTTCTCAAGTTTAATTTGTTGCTAAGTTCTCACCACCATATATGGTGTCATTGTTTCACTTATTCTTTGTACTTTTGTTTTCTGACTAGAGTTAGTGCAATGATTGAAAACAGAAAAGTTCTAAGCATGCTTTGTGAGGTACTAAAACAGTATTTAGTTTCTGGCAACATATTGTAGGTATTATCTCAGCTGTGTTGCAAAAATGCTTAATATGGGTAGGAGGAAGGAAGATGAGAAAGAGGCAGTCTTGCTCTCCCTTATATGGTTGTAGAAGACAGACAAGGGTACGGATGGAGCAGAAAACATCTCGTTTCTAATCTGCACAAAGATTTTTTAAGACCACAGGGTAGCTGCTGTCAATTTGCTCATCCTGAAATGTTGGAAAACAGTGGAAAAGTACAAGAAAAGTCACTAGCTGGTCTGATGAATGAATAGTTTACCTGAAAAAATGTGCACTAGTTGACTTCATACTTTATTGACACAGCACCTTATCTCAGGAAGCTGCAGTGAGTAGCAGAATGCTTCCACAAAAAGCCTGAAGCACCCAGAAGGTTAAGTAATTGGTTTGTTCTCTCATGCTTTGCAAAAGAAACAAACAAACAAACAAACAAACAAAACCCACTAAGCATGGTTCCAAACATGGAGACTTTCCAAAGGTAATCTTTGGACAGTAGAGATGATGAAGAAGCCCAGGACAAAGAAGGTGTGAACCAAAACTGGGTAAGGTAGTAAAGCTGCAGTGAGCTATTGAGTTTTAGATACAACCCAAAAGCAAAAAATGATGCTTGGCTGACAGTGAGGGAGGTAGGAAACAGCACTAAAGAAAGTAAAAGTTGAAAGAGCCAGAAATATAAAAGAAATGAAGAAAGAAACCAACACTGAGTGTAGGGACACAAAGGTTCACTCGAAATTTTACAGTTCTATTACACTTACTGGTTTTTACCCTGTCAGAATGTCCATCTCTTCAGTTATCTGTCTTTACAGTGTCTTTCTCCATGTTTATTTCCTTTTGGAATGAGTTAGGTACTAAACATTAATTTCAATATACTTGTGTTTAAAGCCACAAGGCAGTACGAATTCTAGTCCCTCTTTTCCCTATTCTGGTAGTGGAAGAGAAGTTAAAAGCAATTTTTTAATGTTCATGAAGCCAAAAGGTTGAGATCTGAGACTTGTGACTCAGAACCTGAATAGCAACTACTTTTTAGCTGGGAAAAAAAATACATTGATCTGAGACTTGGTTTGGCAGATTTTACATTTTCATTAAATATTAATACTCAAACATCATCTTTGTTTACACTGCATGCTGCTTCCTCTAGGTTTTAAACAGGGTGGATTTTTTGCAGATAGTGTTGAAGTCAGAAGTTCATAACAACTTATTTATATGTGATAGGAATTTGCCAGTCTTGTTTGAACAACTTGGATATACTCTGGTACTGTTAATGGTGCTTAAAAGCTGTGGGGGTTTTGATATCAGATTTCTGACTCCAGTCACCTTAGAGATGCTTCTAATTAAATCATAGTCCAATAAATAACATGCATAAATGTCAGTGCACTAGGGTGCAAATACTAAGGACATCAACATTAAATGGATTTAATCTGCAGTCTTTTTCTAGTTGTTTGTATCATGTTTGCTTCCAAGTGAAGCATATTCTGGTGATTCAAATGAAAAACAAAA
The DNA here is from genome assembly GCA_013399455.1 of Anthoscopus minutus. NCBI lineage: Eukaryota > Metazoa > Chordata > Aves > Passeriformes > Paridae > Anthoscopus > Anthoscopus minutus. The sequence continues at coordinate 45,673 of VWYI01035388.1, forward strand.
GTTGCTTGTGTGTATAGTTCTTAGGTTAGATTTTCCTGTTTTCAATAAATTAATAACCTTGCTTTTGTATTTGTATCAGGGTCTAGGGAAAGGTAGAAGGAAGGCTGAGAGAAAACAATTTTAAGGTGTTTAGAGGTATCATTTTTAGTTATTGTGAAGGTGAGCAAGGTCATGCTTGTGTGTTTAGGTTCCTAAATCAGGGTGAGATCCTGCCTTGAGGTTGTTACAACAGGTGAGCTGGCTGCTGCTGGCTATGCTGCCCATGGATGGATGTGCAGGAACTGCACAGCTGCAGTGTAACGTGACTGCGAGCAGATTTCACTTGGGGTGCAGTGGAAAGGGGAAGAGCTACCTCCACTTTACTTCCTCATGTTTCTTCTAATAAAATCACAAGAGACAGAATTAACCTGGCACTTTTTCACTTCTCAGTGATATCAGTACCCTGCAAGTTCATGGGAATGTAAAGTTCAGGATACCTATACAATCAGTGATTTGAGAGGTGGTGCACATCTCATGGTGATGAAGTTTTCATGTTGCTAAATCAGTGTAGATTTATGTGGTTCTAACTGCCACAGAGAGGAGAGCATGGAGCTGTATCATGAATACCTACTTCAAGGGTATATGACACCAAAAGCACATTAGAAGGCATAGGCGTATGTAAGTCCATTTTATATCTTCCCATAGCCACCCTCTTGGAGTTCTTCTTGCTTCCACTGTGTGCATACAATGATTTTGGCTTTCCTATTGTTATCTGCAGCACTAGGGACATCTATGTCATATCACATATAACCACTTCTTGTATGCAGAGGATCCTGGCAGTTGTTATTTGCTTACTAAAATGAAGCTGGTTGAATCTGCTGCAGTTTCGAGTTATTGAGTAACACCCAGATTATACAACTGAGAGACACCCAGATTATACAGCTACAACCTCTTACCACCCTCCTTTCAGAAGGCACTCAAAGTGCTTCAGCCATCATCCAATTTCTGCACTCTACAGGACTGGATCTGCTACTTTTCCCTAAGAGGGCAAAACCAATCCAAGATATAGAGATACCTGCTAAGCAAGCTTGAAGGACTATTAGAATAATTTATCAAAGGGGACAGTGGATTTTCTGTTCAACTCTTACAGATAGTTTTTCTATTTTGCAGTTATATGGTAGTTCAATCAGAAGCTCTATCCAGAAATTAGTTGGATTAAAACTGATGACCTAGATTATCACTGTGAATATATTTGTTTTGTAAACAGAGTCCACACAATAATCTGCTTATACGTAGTTGCAAGGAATAGGTAAGCATCAATGTAATTTACATGAAATAAGTCTAAGGATAAATGCAAACTGCAAAAAATTGCCCCTGAGGTCAGTACACTTATTCTGGTGTAAACTGGCACAGTGAATCACAAGCAAGTCATAAATACTGCTCCAAAATGAAAGAAGTCATATGGAATATTGATATCAAAAGCAAGGAGTAAAGATGAGTTACTATTACCAGCTCATTTTGCTGTTTACCACAGCAATGACTGGCTATGGAGGGAAAAAATTACTTGATAGTTTCTCATGAGTAAGTTTTTCCATTGTGTGTGCCTACACACAACAATCAAAGATGCAATGAGTTGTAAAATGGTTCCTGAGATTGCATGCCACTGGCAGGCTCAGGGTAGGGGTAGGTTTGTACCTGCTGCTGCCTGGGGCTGAACTCTGCAGGGCTGCCATGCAAGGAGGGATGCCAGGACATCCCACTGTGGCAGGCCTGCTCCTGCTCTGCCTCCACATTGGACCATAGGACCCATCACCAGCACCAAATCTGTTTATCAGTGCTAACAGAAGCCTAACATTTGAAAGCCAATTATGCCAGTCAGCAGATCTGAGAAAAGCAGGAAAAAGAAGGCTGAGTGGAGCCTGGATATTCTGTACTAGGAAAAATGGGCAATAGATGAATTATCTTGCGCAGGAGTCACAGAAGTCTGGGCATCCAAACAAAGAGGAAATGGTTGTTGAATCAGTCTTTCCACTGGCCAAAATAACTGCTACAGCTAATGCCCTGAAGACCACTACCATCTCTTCCACTTGTTGATATGTGTCTGACAGGGGGAGAGGGAAAGGCTCTCAGCTGGGGTATTGCTCATGAAGCAGACAAATCTAGCTTATCTGCCATCAATTCCATGTGCCTGGTTTATTTGTATGTGTAGCCTTCAACTCTAGGTTCATTAATTAGTTGTTTGTTTGGGCTTTTCCCATCATTTTGTTTGACACTGCTGAGAGATATCTTGCATCAGTTTCTTAAGTTGAATGTTTTGTGGTGAGAGAATCCTCTCTGCATGTAACATGTAAACTCAGCAGCTCAGCTTTTCTTCTCATGCTTTCCTGAAATGTCAGACAGCGGCATTCAGGTCGGTACAATGACAGGGCAGGAATCAGCCTGAAAAGAGATGCAGTTCTAGCTTCTTTACAGCTGAGTGACTATGTTTTTGGTCACCTTTAACAGTTAGTTAAACCATGTTTCTGTAAGTGTATGAGTATTGTGCCACCCTAACAGAAATAAGGTATGGAAATTAATTTACAAAGTCAGCTTGACCTACTACTCTTTAGCAGTGCAAAACTGGTCTATTAATCTGAGTTTACACTGCTTCATATTGCCAAATAAAACTAGATTTGATAAAAACTAATATAATCAGATAATAATTACAAGTTATAAGAGGACACATTTGCCTGTATTATCTTATTGTCTACATGTTTCCCTACTCTTAGAAATACAAACTAAAACATGTGACAGCAATGGGAATTTCACTATCTGTGTGCATTACTGAAGAGACCACACAGTTTTGTTTGGACTTGGGAGAAAAGAGTGGTCAGAAAGCAGTGCTAGATTCATGAGATTACAAAAAATATATTTATAACAGTTATGTTTGACTGGCATAAACTGTATAATTGATCAATGCCCAAGCAGAACACTCTTCTTCTCTGACACAATTTACCTATCATAATAAAAGCCATGAAGAAAGAAGTGAGACTTGAGCTGAAACAGAATTGTGAATTTGAGTGACCTCTGAATGTTCAATATGGCTTTGCCTGCAATATATAGTAAGTTATATATAAATTAATATAATTTCTTGATTGCAGTAAGTTCTGTCCACCCTCAGACATAAAGTGCACAGTTTGTGGCCTCTGCAGGGTAGCGGAGAGGAGAGGAGAGGAGAGGANAAGCAAAAAAATTCAAGTTACTAAGACTTCAATGGCTTTAATGGTTTCTTTAGTTCTGAGCACTGATGCTAGAAAGAATAGAGAAAACATGCATTGACTGAGAATTAATTTTGCAGATGTGTGAACTCTTTTCTGTAAAATGCTGTTTGATCAGTTTTGACCGCACCTTTCCTGTCTTCTAAAAAAAGCTGAAACTATAAATGAGGAATTGTGGTTAGAAACTGACAACACTTATTTGGTTGCATAGTTACAGGCTGTGAGCATATAATGTCTGTTAGGGTAAATAGATTTACATTATTATCAGCTCTCAGTGTTTTGTGAGATTGTTTCTATGTACAGTTTCTAGAAACGGTTGTGTAGGTGAACCGAGACTTAAACTACAATTAGTGTTTTGCTGAACAACTGCTGAGTTTGATCAAAATAGAAAAAGAATGACTGAAATAGTAAGTAAAGTTCTATATGCTGGAAATGAGAAAAACGTTTCTATTTTACTGCAATTTTATTGGGGCATTAATGGGATTTGGCTCTGCATTTTTGAGGGGAAAAGGGAATGAAAGATGTCTTAAAAAAGCAAGTTGCAGAACATGAACTGTGCACAACTGCCCCTGAATAGTCTTAGTATCTTGAACCTTGATAACAGGGCAGACTTACTGTATCTTTAGATCATACTTGGCCTTTAGGTTAATCTGGTTTGCATGTACTCAGCATTCAGAACACAGGATACAGTCACTTCCACTTACAAGTATTTTACAATCTGAAAACAAAGTAAATAGCTTCAAAAAAATGGACACAGAGCGATATCAAAAGTTTGGCATTTGAAATACCGTATAGGCTCAGGTATCTATACTAAATGGAATAAATTAAAACAAATAATATAAAATTAGACCTCTATGACCTGAACAGGGTCCTCAAATTATTAATGAACCTAAGTTTCCTGGAGAAAGTCCCATGCAGGGACATGCAGTTTGGTAGTTAACATAATATCCTGTGAGAGGGAAGGGGCTACTCAGCTTCAACCCTTCATTGGGTACATTGCAGGAATAAAAATGTAAAATTCAGAAAGTTTCCTGGAAACAGATGATATAGTAATCCTTCAAACAATATGCTGTTGATTTAGAAACAAAATGGAGCAGCAGCTGAAAATGAAAGTCAGGCAACAGGACAAAATGTCACAGACATTGTTGTGTCCTAATGGCATTTCCAGATTGTTCTTACCTTCATTGCAGTCACTGATAAGTTTGTTGGTTGCTCTCAGAAGGAGGAGTAGAAGCAGTCTGAGTGTGTGTAAGTACCAAACCTGTCTAGCAGAACTTTACTCCTACTGTGGCTTTGATTTATGAGGGCTCAAACTATGCAAAGCCTCACTAGATCCCTAAAATTTGCTTGCTAGCAGGGAAAATGTTGACTTATTATCCAGCTGTCATTATGTGCTCAGCCATACAGCTACCAGACTTGGGATGAAGGCATCTATCTATCCAATCTGTCTGTAGAGAGACAGTAATAACATGGCACTACTCTAGAGCTGTCCTCTCATTCTTACTAGCACAGTAAAAGGAGCATAAGACTTTTCTCAGACAGTCCTAAAAGGGCATTTTCTGCAGCAGGCCATTATACTGTGCAAACTGCTATAACACTCATTGACTGAAATAGAAATAGGCTGATTTATGCAGAAGGTGTCATTTGAAAAAGAAAATCTTCTTGCCAAAGTCTGCACTGCTGCAAAACTCTTGGGAAAAAAATGCAAGCAGGCCAACAGGGAAAAAAAAAGCCAAAACATTTTAACATTATTACATTAATTTTGCAAATTATCAATGTACATACTGCTAAAATGAGTTGTAAAAGATGGGCTTATGACAAAATGATGTATTAGATGATGGAATTAAAATCAGGTGCTTGCTGCATTAAGAACACTTGATAGTTCAACATCATCATCTATATATTTATCAGCATAGTGACAGAGATGGCATGTAATTTGCTTCTGAAAGTACTCTCCTGCAATCCTTGTGTCTTCAAAAGCCATTAAAGCAAATTAGCCATAAAAATCTAGAGATCAAAAACAGGCTGCCAAATAGCTGGGCATGGATTTTCAAACCCATAGGTACAGTAAAACCAGATAAAAATCTTAATGTGTCCCTGCAATTGCAATCCATGGCAAACATCAGGTCTGGCAATGGTTATATTATGATTGAAATCTATGCAAAAATTTATACCTTTAATAGACATTACACATTAAATTCAGTAAAAGTTAATATTTTCTTCTTTTTTTAAGTAACAAAGAGAATGTTTGGTTGTTTTTTTAAGGCAATCCAGCTGTTACTGGTACTCAGCAGAAATTGGATGTAGTTTAGAAAAGTTTGTCTGCTTAAACTAGCTCTGGTACATATAAGCATGTATGTCTGTAGAGTCTGCAGTATTAAAGACAGGAAAAACATTTGGTAGAGAGGAGTTATCTGAAAGAGAGGTTTCAGACTGCATAATGTTGGTAAAGAAAGCTCACTCTGTTTATGTCTGCACCATATGGCCTATGTGTTTACAAAGTAGTTCAATACTTATCTCACTCCTACCCAACATTCTCTTCCTCTTATTCTCATCTTCACTTCCTTGTTTATTTTTTCTGTTAACATCAACAGCATTGTCCATGGACGAGGCAGGCATAAGAACTGGAGTTTCATATGAAGTTGTAATTCCCCTTACTGTTTTTTTAAAATTTATTTTATAATTATTTTTGTAATAGTCAGCATCTTAACTACTCAGAAGTGTATACAATCTTTAAACATATAAACAGAAATTCCTCAAGCCCAGTTGGTAACTGAATTCATTTGAACTATATTAAAAGAGAATTGGACCACTTGTGCCTAAAGAATGAATCCGGAGGAACAAAAAATTTTGTGCTAAATTATCACTGGGTTGGGTTGACAGTGAACAGTTGGATGTTAAATGGTCAGCATTGAAGTTTAACAAAACCATCATCCAACTGAAGATGGACTCTGATTCCACCAAATCGTGTTTGGTTTATTTGCTGCTAGCTTGGCTGATACCAGTAGCCAGCCAAAGGAATAATGAAATCCTCTTGCTGCCACATTACTGTCCTTGCCTAAGAACAGCTGATTACATTTGTCATCTCTACCCTGTCTTATATCAGATAGTTAGGATATATGAGCAGAAACCATTTCCTATTTTCCTTGTGTAATCCCATGGACCTCCACTGGCATTACTAATGCTTTTGAGGGGGGCAGTATTTGGAAGTACCTGAAAGATGGAAATCTGTGCCTTTAAACCTGTACATGCATATCTGTTTTCACACTTACATACACATTCTGGCATATATGAGAAGATGTATCAGGCTGACAGATGAAAACACATTTAGCAGCATCAAACTGTTGAGGATTGAGGATGAGCCAGTGGAATGATCTGTTTGCGAGGAAGGCCATCAGCATCCTGCATTGTACTAACCAGAGCACAGGGAGTAGATTATTGATGGAACTGATTATTCCCTTTTACTTGTGAGACCACATCTAGATATTCATCCAGTTTTAGGCCTCCCAGTACAGGAAAGTCATAATGAGCAAGTTCAGCAAAGGATCACCAAGTTGGTAGGGGCTGGGGGGCCTGACCTGTGAGGAGAGACTAGGGAACTGAGGCTAGCTCAGCCTATTTGAAAGAAGGTTTCAGGGAGACCTAATAGCTGCCCTCCACTCCCACCATGCTCAGTACCTACAAAGTATCAAGAAGACAGAGCCAGGCTCTGCATGGTGGCACATGGTGGGTTGACAAAAAACAGTGATGATTTTTCAAGGGTTTCTACTTAATAAATATATTTTTTTTTACCACTAGGACATTCAAGCAGAGGTTGACTACAGAGGTTGTGCAGTCTCCATCCTTTGAGGTTTTCCAAGGCCTGACTGGATATAAGGCTCTGAGTAATGCAGTCTGGTATCAAAGGTGAATCCATTTTGAGTGGGAGTTTGGACTATAGACTTCCTCAGATCCCTTCCAACCGGAATTATTCATGATTCTTTGATTTTACATGGATGAACACATTTCCTACCCTGAACTCTAAATTAAGCCCTACTTAATCAAATGAAAAATAGGGGACAGTTCTGCCATTACTTGTGCTCTGGCTGTGATTACAAAGGTAAGATGTTTCTCAGAGGAAATTTCTCTCTGAACAAACATCTGTATCTGTGTGTTTCTTGCATGACTAAACAAGTAAGAGAGATGTTAAGTGCTCAATGCTGATCAATGAATCTGCGGCAGAGGGAGTTAGCTCAGGTCTCTTGGGCCGCACTCTGTTTTGAATTTAGTTGTGAAGACATGGTCCTCACAGGTTTTCAATTCTCTTATTCTATAATATGCACACTTGTGCTCAAAACACCCCACTGAAAACAATCATCTGTAACTAAATCTGTTGTTTTAATAGAAAATGTTTAATTCCTTTAAAAAAACCAAAATACATAGACTGATTCTGCAATAGGATCAAATCATGTTCTATTTTAGAGAAGAACTAACTTGTGCCAGTCATTTATATGCTCTCGTCTGTGATAGCCTTATCATCAAAAACTTGCATTCAATTTATTCTAGCTCTAAGTGAAAATCAAATTTATTTATGGTTAGTTATTCATTGTAGATACAAACATGTAGAGAATACTCTTCTGCCTGTGGAGAGCTTTCATGATTAGCTACATGGCTGGTTATTAGAGACATGTGACATCCATACTTCAACTGAGCTGAGCCTTTAAATTTATCAGCTAACATTCCTTAGGGGTGTCTCTACATAGAGGTCTTTAGGTTCATACATGCTGACCTCTGCTTAGTTTTAAAACCCTCTGAAAACTGTATGTTAAAAATGCAGCAGAACAGAAGTGCAATTGTTCCTTGTTTGTTAGCCGAGTCCTCTTCTATGATGCAAACCACCTGTCTCTTCACTGGATCTCCAGTAAAACTCTGAGTTTTGCAATTTACCCATTCTGGTATGGAATTAGTTTCTTCCTTCAGCTATACTCATGTCAGTACCTGATTACTTGACAATTATGCCTGTCCATTTTATTTTCACCAGGGAAATAACTGATAGCATTGATAGTGTTTTGACCATTTTACTCTGCCTGGAATCTGTAGAACCTCCTCCTCCCAAATAGTTGGCCTGCTGAGATGAAGAAAACCATAGTTTATCATTGTTTCTCCTTCTTCTCATTTCAGCTGATCTCATTTCAGCTGATGTCTTTTGTCTTCTCCATTGCCACAAAATGAGTTTTCTTCTATTTGCCTCATCAGGTATTTGCTCTTATTCTTTTAAAACCTATCATAGAAGGACAGAGCTCAGAATAATCTAATTACCTTATCAAGTGCCCCATATTGAGCCCCATGCTACTCTATTGAGGTGACTACTGTCAACTAAAATAGGTAGTAGGTTAATGCTGGCTTAAACACAAGTTTTTACAGTGCAATAGAGGTGCTCTGCTAATATATGTTATGTCATACATAATATATGTTATGTCATACATATATACCTGATGTGATCTTTCTTTTCTTTTTTAATTTAAAGAATGGTTGCTACCCAAGCGGCAGAGAACTGTGGTAATAATTACTTTTGTTACAACATTTTATGGCTTCAGTCTTAGAAAGTTATTATGGAGACCCCTGCTGAAAAATTTCACCACCTACTTTAAGTGCAAAATATGTTCAAATTTGCAATTTCATATGCAAACTGGCTGATTAGATTCACCACTCATGCAACAAGGGTTTAGGCAAAATAAAACTTGCTATTTAGAAGTGGTTTTTGTGTATATAGACTTTTTCATGACAGAAGTGATATTGTTGTCTTGATTTTGTAATTGAAGACCTCTACTTGAAGTTCAAATTAGTTAAAGATAATATGTAACAGAATTCAACTATATTTAAAGACCAAGAAAGGTAAAAAATTATTAGAATGGTCCTGGAGTTTACTTTGATAACCTGGGTGGAAGGAGAGGAGGGATGGGGAAGAGGGAGAGGGGCCTTTGTTTACATGGAATTACAGGCATTGAAGATGAGCTCCCATTGGGACAATATAGCTAAAAACCCTGATGTGGCTCTTAGCAGTAGAAATAGACCCCATTGCCATGGAGGCTCATGCAAGCAACTTCTACTCGAGTAATGTATCCATTTCATGTGTCCAGAAGTCAGGAGAAGTATTGGAAACTGAGAACAAGTGAAAGGAACAATTATTAGGAGGATGATAAATGTGTTAGCAAGGAAGTTTTCAGCAGACATCTTGTCTGAGTTAATGAAAATGTCAGTTTTAGATTTCTTTGGGGTTTTATTTGTGGTTTTTTGTTTTGTTTTCAGAAAAGATAATTAGGTATCAGAATTATTTACCAAGGTGGATTCTTCATCACTAAAGCCTGAATAGAAAATAGTTTTTGAGACTGTTTGTTTGGTTTTGTTTTTAAACAGGGACAATTTGGAGAAAGTCCTGTAGCCCAGCAGGGATCAGAAATATCAGTCATTACACTTGATGGACTGCTAGACAATTCCTAGCCTGCATAACTTCTTTTATACTACAGAGAAATGTGGGAATAGAGAGGGATACTAATCCTGTGCTTACTCAGCTTACAGGGGTGATAGAACTGAAGAGTAAGAGGAGACATCAGCCCCTAATTTCTATTGCTACTAAATGAATTGCAACTATTAATATTTCGTCATGAATCTGAGTGACATTGCATGTATTTTTCTCACAAGCAAAATTCTTGAAAATCAATGACTTGAATTTTCAACTTTTCTTGAAACAGAAAAAACAGTATCTCCTAACCTTCTCCTTTCAAAGAAACTCTTGAAAACAATGCACAATTTCACCCTGAAGGCTCAGAAAGTGATAGATAAAAGTATGCACAAACATAATTTTTAAAAAATTGGGTTTTTTTTCAAGAGAAGTGATTAATACATTTTACATGCTTGGGGCTGGTAGTGCTGTCACTAGCACACTTGATTAATACACTGATCTGGGTATTCTAGACATGTGCTCCTTCATCTGTAAAGAATGCAGAAAAGAGCAGATGCCACCCAGGACAGATCACAGGACAGGACATTGCTGTGGCTCAACAAAGTAGTTTTTAATCCTGAAATCACTTCAGATTCCTGGTACAGGGGGTTTCTGGGAGGCTGTTGTTGTTGTTTTTTTTTTAATGCCTGTGAAAGTCATTCAATTGTGAATGACAGTAAAAGGCTCCAAAAAAAGGTTCTAAATTATGTTGAAGCTACAAACAGCCAATTGCAGTAGGAGACAAAGATTCTCACAGCAGGGATAGGCTCCTCCAGCACAGCCTGCTGCCTGACACCACCTTCTGTCCTCAGTGGTGTGGACTTCACCACGGGCTTGAAAATAAAATCTTACATGACAACACTCATTAAGTCTGACGGGGTCCAAAAGTTTTCACTGCATGTTTGCTCCTTCTGCTCCAACCTGGACTCACAAACTGAGAGAATGGCTTCCTAAGGCTGTTTAGTAATTTGACAAGGAGCCTGTTCATTGGAATGTAGGCTCCTCTGATGAGTTAGGGAGCTATGAGGTGTACATGTCCTTAATGTACAAGTTTATCTATAGACAAGATAAACTAATGATGAGACCTGAACCACAGTTTTTGATCTTTTGCTATTATTCTTAGAGAAGATATTCCATGTCTTAACTCACTGAGTTTTAATGCTGTATAACTCATAATTATAATTTCATATGTTGCTGTTTCTTTTATATTTCTTTATATTATCTTTGGATATTAAATATGTAATTCAAAAAATTAAATGCATTTCAAACAAATTTAATTTAATTTTAACTTTCTTTCCTGTTAATTTCTAAATGTTTTTCTGAATATTTTGGAGTTACTTGCATGCTTGTTTTATTTGAGCAGACATTTTTAATTATTTTCCATTTTGGATAGGCTCTGTCTTGATATACTCAGNAAATACATATATACATATACATATATAAAAATATACATGTATATATATATATACACACACACACATACATGTATATATAATCATTAGTAGTTGCAAAGTAGTTTATGCTCCAGCTGGAAATGTGTGACTCCTAAAGAGCAGTTCAAATAGAAAGCTTGGGACCAGCAAATTAATAATATGAACATTAGTTAATCACAGTGAGTAAATCTACTTCTGTGTAAGGTACAATGCAATATTTTTAAAATATGTTAAATCTCAAAGTAGATCCTTAGCCAAGTTTGTGAAAAAGCTGGGAGGAGGGAAGCAGTGGACTTAGAGCAGTAATTATATGATGTTCTATCTTGCTTAAAGGTCAGGTCCCCGGCCTCGTGTCCATTTTCAAGCAGTCCAGAGTTTTCAAGCAGTGCAAGACAATGAGGAATCTGGTTTTAGTACAATCTAATCCCTGTTGTTACAGACTCCTACTCCCCTTTCCTTACAGCCACACAATGCTAAATCAGGGACAGTCAGCTTTTACAGCACTCATATTCTATGATTCTGCCTAAGAGAACTGGAGATTTGGATTATGAGGAAATGTGAGCCCCAGCCTTATGAATTCATCCTATTCTGAGCTGGTGGATTGGTCCTCATGAATCTGGTGTAGGCTTGGGGAGTCAGAGAAACCTTATTCCGAAGGTGATCCCAGACTGAGGAAGATCAAAAAGGGGATTTAAGAGCCTGTTCTTGTGTAAACCATGTTCACAAATAGCTCAAAGTTCTTCAGGAATGTGTAAATATCTGAATTGCATCTCCTGGAATGCAATTTAAACTCAGAGAGTTCATCCTTGTAAAGGCAAGATGCCAGAGGAGAGCTTTGAAGTCAGTACACCTTTTTTAAATGCAAGGGTGTTACGAAGTATCAAAGTATCTGTTTTGCCAGTGTCTGCTTTTGCCTGGAAATGGTGCCATGAATATTTCTGTTCCTCAGGTTCTCCCATCCTTCCATGATTGCAGCCACAGCTGACCAGCTCACTCTGATGCTTCTTTCTTAGCAACACCTGCAGACCTGGTTTTCTATGAATTTAATTAAATGAATTTCATTTGTTGTCCCTTGCTCTACTACTGTGGACAACTTACTCTTTTACCTGTATATGTAGAACTTGTCCCAACTATAGTGCCATTGAATATATTGTAATTCTTTAAGTAATTCTAGACCAATTGAGAAAGTGGTCAACATCTCCCTAGTATGCCATGATCCAGCCTTTTCCTCATGAAGTTTTAAATATTATGTAAGCAGAAACTGAATGCTTTTTATACCAGCTGACCTTGATATTGCCTAGACTAGTGTTGCTTCATTCCTTCTGTTTCTATGGTTTTCTCTGCATAATTGACATTAAGGGTCTGTGCTTATTACTGCTGACAAACAAAAATCACCTCTTCCTCCATTCATCTTGTAAAGGTTAGCCTAATGACTTCATGAGAGAGAGAATTCAGGTAATCATGTGGGAAGAATTGGCTCAAAGTGAGAAACTGCAGTATCCTGGAGACACAAAGGATTCCTCATATTCTATACTGCATGTGATTCTTGTTTTAAGACCTTTTCCAAGGAAGGATCTCACTTCATCACACACAGTGTTCCCAGGAATATATGATTGAATTGCCCATGTAATTGTAGTCTGACCACAGAAAATATGTTAAATGGCCATGAGAAGCCCTTCTTTAACCTTATATGTTAACATGGCAAAAAGGCAGCTTTTTAATGTAGTAGAAGACACTGGAATTTCTATCCAGATATGTCAAATCTTTATTTTGAAATATGTATTTATTTACTATATTGGTGTCTTCAGTGCTGGATTTGGAATTCATACTGGCAGAATTGTTTGTAAATGTGTGTATGTGTATATTCACATGCTTCTGAGTAGTGGTGGAATTATAAACCTTGATAAAAAGTGGGCTAAAAAAGGATTTCAACATATCAAAGTAATTACTGGAATGTTAAATTCAGAGTTCAAATTTTCCAGTACTATCTCAGTTTTTAAAATTAAGTTCTTTGTGACAGTATTGGTCAGTCATTTATATGGAGCTAAAGTACTAAGAACAAACAAAACTTTAAAATTGGAAGAATGATATTATTTGTAATTTCAAGGTAACTACTTTCAAATCCTTAAATAGACCTATTTTTTTGAGACTAGATCTTCATCACTTTATGGAAAACTAGCATCTGTAAAACTTTTCAGTGTGGGTATCCAAATATTGAGGTATATGAAGACATCAAGTTCTGCTTGATTACAACTAGTGCCCAGAAAATTAGTGCAAATAAGACTGCATAACAACCTTGCTTATGCAGTATTGCATTTTGTAGTAACAACAAAGATTCCTAAAGCATGTTATTTATGTTCTGCTTTTTTACAGACTTTTTGGTAAGATTTTGTGTTGATTCTAATCTGTCAATTGGATTTAGATCACTTCATCCTTCCACCTTAGTTAGAAAGTATATCCACTTTCACAAAGAGGTAAAGTATATCAGGAGTGAAATATTTGCAGAACACTTGAGGGAATTTATTATCCCACCACACTAAATTCAACTGACTGAGGTGAAGCAAATGGAAAACTCCTACATCTGGAAAGTTTAAAGAAGTGGAAATTTAAATGCTTGGGTTTATTTGTGTTTGACCCATGCTTAGAATTTGCCACTGTAATTGAGCATGCGATAGCCATGAAGTGTGCTAGCTGACTTCTGTGTGTTGGTGCTATAATAAGCACAGTTCTGTTTCATGGCCAAATTCTCTTCATCAACAGAACATTTTAAAAGTTTCAACTGAAAAATTGCAGCAACTTTCATGTTGGAAAAATTTTACTAAGATGCTGGTTTTAGACAGCTTCATATTTCCTGGCAAGCAAGTAAAGCAGGTTGAAAAATTTTCCTCTTGGAAAATGTGGCTTTGCTGAAATAAGAACTTTCTGTGAGAAAATGTCAAATTCAATGCATATTTTTTTATATTACAATTCGAGTAATCAAAACAAAGTCCTCCACGTTTCAAAGTGACAATTTGAAGCAAAAATACTTTTCTGTTCCAAATAATTGCCTGAAATAAAAACAAACAAACAAAACAGGACAAGTTGCTCAGGAAATTTTATTCCAATCAGAGGTGCAGTGACTTTTCATGTTGATATTTTCATTTTGAAACTTTTTATAGTTTTTCATCCTAGTTTTTTTCAATACTCCAATTTTTCATCCTGTTTTGAAGTAGAAACTAATTTCCTTGGAATAAAATTTTGTTTCCCAACCAGGTCTACAAGAGCCCAATCAGTCTTAGATTTTCTATAGGAATAAGGAAGGAATACTTCAAAAACATATGAATGTCAGTTACAGTTACCTGGCTGATCTCCCAAGCTGTTTTGAAATAGCTCAGTAGAAAACAATGCCATTGTCAGATGTGATGTACCTCAGAGTTTATGCTCCTCAGACCACCTTTACAAGAAGCATTACATATGGGAAGCTGGTTTAGATTTTCCTTTGTCTGGGTTACACAGACAAGTTCTTCAGAAAATATCTGGTTTTGAATCACTTCAGGAACTTCTCTAGGTCTGTCACTGATTTTTGTGATAACTGGAGACAATCTTTCCATGTGAGAAGGATGTAAAGACTTCATCAACCCCTTTTGTTGACCACAATTAATGCCATCAGGTACGATTGGTGCCCATTAGTCTGATTTTTTTCTTGTTTTATGAAATTGTATTTGTTAACATGTGTAGTCAAGGATCTAACAATCTGAAAAATCATATCTGAGGAATGACCTCTCTCTTGATTTCCACTTTGCTTAGGAAATAACTTTTGTCACTACAAGCCCTTCACAACCCCCCTCTGTTGTCTATTACAGGCAATGATCTACTCAACATAAAATTGTAAACTGTACCTTAAGAACTTTGCAGATGGCTGGCTGAATTACTGTTATAGCTAGAGATGGTCAAGAATTCTGGAGGAAATAAAGAATTCTCCAGACACAGATTTTACTTGTCATGATCACTGCTATCTGCTTCACTATCTGGCTCTCAGAAATATGGGATTATTTTTTCACTTGAGTTTTAGTCTTCAATGTTCTGAATATCTAGATATGCTGAAAAGTGTTTCTCTAAAAATAGTACATCCATCTTACATATTTTGAGATTAACCAGTGAAACCTGTGAATCCAACTAATTATGTCATAGTTTATGATTTTGACTGTGATGGTAGCAGATCAGCACCATTTTCTCTAGGAAATAACATCTAACAAATATATTTTCCAGAAAAACCAGAAGTGGTGCTACAAGCAATATCAGTAAGCCTAGAATTCACCCAGTGATATGGAGTGCTGGATGTTATTGAAGAAGAAAATAAATCTGTGCTTGTTTCTGAAGGTCATACAGTTAAAAAGATGTATAATGCTATACACAGCTTGTTTCAGAAGAAGAATTTTCATTGCGAAAGATATGTGGTATTTTCCTCATTATTTCCTGATTCATTTGAAGGCTAGACTTTACTGCATCCTCTAAAAAGGGTGTTATTAGGCATAAATAACAAGAGACTGCTTCCTTAATAATATAATAAAAATCTACAGTGTGATTAGCCAATCTGTGTTCCACAGAGTGAATCAGAAAGCAAGATGATTCCTTGCAGACAGAACATGCTCCTAAGAAAGGGTTTTTGGAACAGCATGTGGGACTAAGATTAAATATCTTATACACATATACATGCCCATGCATCTTGGACATGTCCCAAGATTTAGGATGTAATCACTGGAAAAGATTCAGCTTTCCCAAAGGATTATAAATGGAAGTAGTTAAATGCCCTGATAGTCAAGGGAAAGTAGTCTTGCATAAGCTTTGCATTTTACAGTGCTGTGGCCATCAGTGCATGGATGGGCAATAATTAGCATAGCTGTCTCCCAGTGATAGCATTTATACCTGGATCCAACCCTTCACAGAGTTCATGGATGTTTTGTTTCAGTTCCATCAGTGCTGACAACAGTCATGTGTGTTGAGATTGTTGTCTTGGATGGTCAAGAGACTTCTTGAGCAGAGATGTTTCAGAAAACTGAATCTGCAGAAAGCAAGATGTAGAACAGAGTTTTTTATGAGACCTGATTCCTAAATCATATAGGTGCTATGATTCTGTGAGGATTTTTATGCTACTTCTGGCATAAAAAATGCTCAGTTTCTTATAATATTGGAAGGCTTGGATCTACTTCGAATCATTAGCATTGCATGAGGAGGGGCAGAAGCTGAAATTAGGGTTTTGCTCTGCTCGGATACTGTCTTTCATGGTTTCCAAAAGGTGCCAAAGTTCAAGGCAGAAAAGTTATCTAATTTTGTTTTTCTGTAAATCTTAGAAAGAAACTGTCTGTATGGAATAAACCTAATCTATCAATAGGAGCCCTAAGGCAGTATGTGGTTGACATATCTTTTTCTATCACAGGGGTGACACTATTCAGTTAAGCACAGTTAAGCAGTTAAACACATTGGGGAAAAAAGCCCCAGTTCCCTGCCATAATGCAGTAGGTTATTATCCAATTAAAAATGATCTGATAAAAACACTTCTTAACATTTGTCACATTTTTTTGCCTGTTTGTGATCCAGCCAAAGAATTTCTATCATTTTGTGAATGCAACCAAGATATAACTAACTGTTGCCATACCAATAACTAGGAAGAAAAAGAACCTCCTCCACATGTACTACCCACACAGATCTGATGGGCACAGTTTGTGAAATGCCTTGGGAATAAAATGGTGTGGCAACTGATGGCGTGCACATGGCTGCTGCAGTTGGATCTGGCCTGGGACTTACACGCTCTGTCCGTGTGTACGCGCGTGTGAATCACCGGGCATTGTATCTGCTCATGCTCACAAACACAGCTCCCATTTAACTCGCTTGCTACTTCTTTTTCTCAGTCTGTCAAACTCTGCCAGAGGAGCTGTGAGCCTGAATCTGGCTCTAGCTGTCTAACAGTGCAACTTGCATAATCCCCACAGAAGAATAGTGATCTCATTCTTATTTTCCTTTGTTCTAACTTAAGGGCAGTTTTGCCTGTGTAACATCTTGAGGTGTTTGGTGTCTATGTGTTCAGTGATATCTTTTCACTGACACTAGATGTTCTGGCACTCATATGTAAAGTGAGAAAGTCTTCACATAATGCAGCTTATATTTTCACTTTTAATATGTCCACTAATTTTCCTTTTAAAATGGCATTTATTTTTTCCGTCCTCTCTGTCTTCTTAGCTGTTAGATTGTGAGCATCTTGGAATAGCATTCAACTATTTCTGGATGATGGCAGTGGGCTTAGCACACCATGAAAACTAATATATATATATTTTTAAATGGATAAGCTTCTGAAGAAGTGTCTGAGCTAGTTATTTCTCACTTATGTTATAATCCAGAAAACAAAACAAAACCCAAATCTCTGTAGTCCAAGGAAAACACTCCGTAGAAAAGAAAATGACCAATATGTAGTTCCTTAATCTTTAGACTCTGAAAGATATTAAATTTACTACTCAGTTACAGTTATCCTGTAATGTCAATGTTGTGATATGACTTACTGTTATGAACAAATACAGTCATTGAACCCTCAACATTGAAAAAATTAAACCAGTTCAAGTCAAATTAAATTTTGTTTGATAAAGGAAGATTTCTGCAAAAGGAAAGGAAATCCCATGCTGCTTCATTTCATATCAGTCAAAAAAAATTAATATAAAAGAAATCATTTGGTTGTGGGCTATTTAAGACTTTTAACCCTTTCTTCCTCATTTTAATCTACTATGAAATTCTTCCATTTTGAAAGCAGAGAAAGCAAAGAAAAATTCTGACTCTCCCAAAATAAATATTTCAAAAATATTTTGGCTTTTAAAGAGTTCTATTGGATTTTTAGCTAACATTTTTCATCAGGTTCTACCCACACTCATAGATAACTTATGCAATATGTGCCCCTTCTTTTCACTGAAAATACCATTAAAAATGCATTAAAAATGCCATTAAAAAGTAACTGATGGCAGTAGCTGGTCATCAATAGCACAGCACTTCCATTTTAACAATGTAGTCATACTTTTATATACACTTAACTGTGTGCAAGTTTTTAAAAATCATGTTCCAATGTAATAAATGTGGTCATTTTAAATGTGTCTAATGCACTCTGTATTGAATTCAAGCTTTCAGCACTCACAAATATGTATTTTCACATTTACACAGGACTTTTTTTACGTACGTTTGCTAATAAATATATCTTCTAAGATATTTGATGGGAAAAAAGTTTAGGATAGATCTACCTCCCTGGGCAACATGTTGAAGTGTTTCTCTTCCCTCATAAAATAAAATTTCTTCCTGATCTCTAGTCTGCATCAACCCTCCTTTAGTTTAAAACCATTATCCCTTGTCCTGTTACTACAAGCCCTACTAAAATGTCTGCACCCATCCTTCTCATGTGCTTCCTTTAAATATTGACAGGCTGCAGTGAGGTCTCCCTGGAATCTCCTCATCTCCAGGCTGAGCAACCCAAACTCTATCAGACTTTACTTATAGGAGAAGTGCTCCATCCGTCTGACCATTTTTGTGAATCCAACAGGTCCACTGTCCTGTGCTTAGCACCCCAGAGCTGGTTGTAACAGTCCAGGTGGGGTCTCAGAAGAGCAGAATAGAGGGGCATAATCAGCTTCCTCAACCTGCTGGCAGAATATGGAAGCAATCTTCTAATCTGACTAGGCATCATAGGATTCACCCACTTGGATCACAGTGACTTCAGCAACTCATGATGAAGAAAACTGCTCAGGGCATTTATGTCAGATTTGATAAAACTTCTGCTAAAGCATCCATTCAAATAGGTCAGAAGTTTTAATGGTGAATCTATCAGACATTTTTTCTGAGGTCATGAACTGTGAAGAATTTTTTCCTTCTGGCTGTCAGTAGGTCTGCTCTTCTGGAAAATAAAAGCAGTATTTAGCTATGGATACAGTGTTTCTCTGGGACACACACATCACTTCATATGATTTCAGTGGGGCTTACAAAGTTCACCTGAGGATTAAATGAGTCTTCTGATAATTACTTGTAAGGATTTTTAGGCTAACTTTAACTGTTCCAGGTAAAAGCTCAGATACAGAATAATTTATAGTAACAGAACAAGCAGCAGAAAGGCATCAGTCTCTTGTCACCTTCTGTAGTAGTCGCAGACACATGCATGGCAACTCTCTGCTGAGGTTAAAGGGGATATTGAACAAAATTTCTCTCTCTTTTTACTTCTGTGTTGGTGAGAAGGTTGGTTTTTGTTTTCCATAAGGAATTTCAGCTCCAGTCAAGCCAGCATCTTGTCCTTTTACATGACCTTCTGAGTTACAGAGTCATTGATAGCAGGGGCCAAAAGATAAGGGAAAACCTGTCCTGCACTATACCAAAGTGAACTGGGATCACTGAAAGCACAATTTGTCCTGCTATTTCTTACATCACAGATGAGTATGAAACATTTGTGTGCCTATTCTAGTGGTTCACACAATTGTGTATGTTAGATTATATTTTAATATTAACCTAACTTTGCGCAGTTAATAAAAAAATAATATCTTTCCAGATATGATAACAGGATTTTATTGCCAATACACAAGTATTTCCCTTCAAGAAATTAATTTCATAGTAGGTTCAGAATTTTGCAAATGTTGCCTCAAATTCTGGTCTTGGTGTTGTATACTGCACTTTTATATGTACTCCTTCATACTGACTTTCTGTTTACTTAATAGAATGGTATTTAGCTTTTGTAACTTTACCTTTTTTGACACACTAAAAGAAACCAACCTGCTTTATTAAATTCATGATTGAAGGAAATCACTCTAAGCCTAATAAGATTTATGTGTTTCCATTCAGTGTCAGCAGGGGGGTCAGATTAAATCAAGGCTGAAGTTCTCAGCTGCATTCAAACCCTTGATCAAGCCACGAATGCTTCAGTTTGAAAAGTATGACAAGATGATTAGATGATTTAAATAGCCTTGTGTTTTTTGAGGTGGTGATATCATGAAAGAAATTATTTTTGCAGCAAAAGTATGTATTTCTTATAATCACATTAATACAATGTGGTGTCATGGCTTAATTCCATCTGTAAACTAAGTACTGTACAGCTATTTACTCACACTTGGGTGGGGAGGAGAATTGGAAAAAGGTAAAATCTGTGAGTTAAGAAAAGCTTAAAAATTTACATAAAATAGTGTATATATATATATATATATAATGCTAATACCGATCATAATAAAAAAACTAACACTAGTAATACTAGTAATGAAAAGATACATACTAAAAAGAGAGGAATAAAACCCAAGAAAAGCAAATGATGCACAGTACAATTTGTCACTGTCTGCTGACTGATACCCAGCAAGTCCCTGAGCAGTGACCAGCCCCTCCTGCCAGCTTCCTGCAGTTTATATGCTGAGTATGAGGTTCTCTGGCTAGTTCAGGCCAGCTGTTCTGACCATGCTCTCTCCTGGCATCTTATGCACCTGCTCAGTCAGGGCATGGGAAACTGAAAAGTCCTTGACTTAGGGTGAACACTTACTAAAACATTGGTGTGTCATCAATATGTGGTTTGTCAGGTTTTTCAATGAGGTGGTCTAATGGAAAGAATAATTTATTTTGTTTCATATGGTTACCTGTTACACAGGTTATCTATTACTAAAAGCATAATGCCTGATGCTTACACAAAATTATCCTCAAAGCATTTTACAAAAGAGGTCTATGTCATTCTCATCTTCTATAAATATGGATTGTAATATCTTTAATGTTGCAGTTATTGAATAAGGTGCCAGGATTTCAACATCTGTGCTGATCTAGCGTGACTAATGAGTAGTCACCCACCTTTAGAGCTCTTATTCCACAAATAAAGTTTAAGTACAGCTAAAAGGAAAAAGCCGTTTAACCAACACCGAGTATTTGGAAGAATTTTCTTGTACCATTTGAAGATTAGATAGTGGTAATTCGTGTGCTTTCATGGGGGATGGTTCAAAAGCTGTCTGTGAAGGTCTACAAACTGATTCATCCACTTTTCCAAGGTGAGACCAGTGGTGCACCAATGGCTCACTCCCTGGTGTATACATGAGACTTATAGTCAAGGACAGATGTCAGATGGATGCTGGATTTAGAAACACATCTTTTACAATTTTATTGGAATTAAACGTGTCTTCATTTTACTGCAATTTGTGCAAATCAGACTTTGATTCCTGCTGAAGAAATCCAGGAAAATGGAGTGAAATCCTGGGAATCTCATTTTCATGAGTTTGTGTGATGACGTTATCAAAATCAGTCAATCAAATTATATTTCTGATAAAGCACACCCTTCGAAAGCAAAAACTATATTAATATACCTTTTGCAATGTCTGCAAACCAAAATTGCAGTCCCTGACAGTCAGTCTGGGAGCTAAGATCTGTAGATAATGGATCCATTTGTAATTAAGTCAAAAGGTAAGCTGAGCATTAAGGAGAATGGTAGATATGGAAGGTTACAAACTTTCCTAAACTTTATCCAGGCAAAGCTCCTCTCTAAAACGTGTTTCTCTTCCTTCACTAGCTGAGCAACCTTTGCTGGCATTGTCAGTTTGCAATGCTGTGCATCTTGTTCCAAAAGATGGGCACTGCTACAAAATAAATAAACAGAACAAACTCAGTTTTGGCAACAAGGTATTTCATAGTCCTCACTATGACTAAATGACAACTTGTGACACAGAAAGCTGGAAGTAAATCAGATTTTAGATATTTTCTAGCCATCTTACTGAAATTTTATCCTGTATCCTATACTGGACTTTGTGCACGGGCATCAAGCACTTGGAGTAGCAAATAATCAAGGTCTAACCATGTGGTGCTAGAATTTTTCTGTAGTGAAAGAGGTAATAGAAAACAACATTTGGGACTCTCACATGGAGTACAAGTAACCCTAACACTCTTCCAGACAAGATGGATGTGGAGAGTAGGGAAGATCATGGATTGACACTTAATTGGAGTAGATCTCTTCACAATGGAAAGGCCTTCCAAGATACAGAGACATCACTGTTGATAATGCAATGGAATTGTCTGAACTGTAATCATATTGTTCCTGACTGGGATAGCCTAGGATCGCTTGGGAGATAAGTACTTTCCCCTTGCTATTAGCAAAGTGATAGCTGAGAACTCTCCTTATAATGTTTCAGGCCACTGAAAGATATTTTCCCTTCAATGAACACCTTAAAAAAGGTGATGGGCAATTGAACAAAATGATTGTTCAAAATATGTCACTCAGGACTGTGTAGTCCTGGATCCTCTAATGAAACAAAATGTTGTGGGCTGATATAAATTGTCAATCTTCTCCTTTACTGCTACTTGCCCGTTTGTTGTTTCTGAATATTATCAGTCTACTGGAGAAAGTTGATATATAGAGATAAAAAGTTTCCATGGTTTATCCCAATCAGATAAAATAATAGTAGTCTGAAATACAGTTCCCCCTTCAATTTCAAGCTACATGAATACACAGTTATGTTTGACTAATGTGGGCTGTAAAAATTGCAAATAATGCAATGGCTGAAGCAAGAAATCACAAACACATTGCATTCTAGATGCAGTTGAGTGAGTACTGGCTGACCATTTAAAAGGCTCTGGCAATAAATTCGATGTGGTTCAGGAGTCTCAACTACAGAAGTGTCTTAAGATATGTAAAAATGTTCCTTAGGAAGTACAAACATACAAGAATAATTTATTCTATATGTGGGAAGCAAGAAATTATATATTTTATACATGTATCAAATGTTCACCACTCCAGAAAAAGCGGCAAGGGTTAAAGGGATGGAAGTTGGAAAGAAACTCTCCCTTTCTTATTGTGAGTAAATCAATGAGGGAGTATTTTGCAAAACCATCCACTGAACTGATTGAGCTTTCCAACACTACTTCAGGCTACTGACCACAAAACAAAGTACTTACGCATCTACTTTGTTACAGGCTGTGAAATGTCATGTTTGCATAGAACTTGTTTAATGATGAAGGTCTGGTAAAAGAATTCTACTTCTCCCTGCATGAATCTCCTATTTTCTCAAGCAGCAGTCTTGGCTAAGGCTCTGCAGTGACTGGCCAAGCTCGCATAAGAGAGATAAGACAGGTTCTGAATGGCAGATATCAGGAGCGAAAGCAGCTGCGTGAAGCGGGACTGCTGTGGAAGGAGCCGGCTGGCTGCCAAGACCTCCGAGCAGCGATGTGCTTGAGGTATGTGTGAACCACAGAATTCTGTGCTTCAGTTGCTGGGCTGCTCTGATCCGTTTTGTGCTTACATATGAAATGTGTCTCCAAGTACCCGAGATAAAACTGGAGCAGTGTGAGACCAAGAAGCACATGTGTATCTGCAGCACCGAGCACCCTTAGATAACTTGAATGGACTCCAAAATGAGAGGAACTCATGTCTGCTGTGATAGAAGAGCCAAATGAGTATGGACTAGACTGATAACTTGGCAGTAGAGGCACAAGGTGGGCTCTGACACACAGCGTGGCAGCCTTTAACCCGAGCCTCTCGTATCCATGACCGCAGGAACCCATTGGCTCCAAGCAATGAATACAGAGGAATCAGAGACTGTCAATGACAATCCCATTCTTGTCTCTTCAGAATCATACAGACACTCAGATTCAGTGTTTAAGGGTTTTTCAGATGCTAACTACTAATTTACAAAGAGGTGACTGTCAAATAAATAACAATGACACAATAATAGCAATAGATCCTAAAATGTCCTGGCTTTAGCTTATCTCTAGGGCTTGCAAATTACTAAGTGGCATACACACCCACACAAACTCCTGAGGATGAGTAGGAAAACACATCCTTCATGCTCACCTAGCCTGTTTCTTTGCTATCCACTCGCAAGGATCACCATCCTGCCTTCTAACTCCTTGAGTATTTGAAGTTTTAATCTTTAATATATCCACACAATGCTTTTTATTTGGTTAACAGTACCAACAGTAATTGATTAAGTGTCTTTTTTTAATAAGTTGCCATGATTGTTTATGAAATGTAATATCTGTATGGGACTTATTATTTGGCTTTGCTGCTATGAAAGAACAAAGACCACTGTTTTCTACTAGTGTTAGTGGAAACAATAAGCTAATAGTCTTAGCCATAAATGCAGGAAGCTTATTCTCCCTTTGTTTTTATGATAAAGCAGAATTAAGGCATCTTCATACCTTTGCAAAATGCAACAAGAGAATCCTTGTCTGATAGTGTTTGTCTCTTTCCAGAGACATTGCTTCCTAGTCCACGTTGGGCAGCTGCTGCAGGTTAGCCCAGGAGTGCTTGTATGACTCTCCCTGCATTGTACCAAGAGATGGCTACCTATTCCTTGAGCCTCACCATCCAACGGGTCTGCAAGCATTGCATTTATCCTGGCAATAGTAAGTCTGCTGTGCAACTGGCCTGTTATTGCACTTCATCTGTAGGAATAAGCACACAGGCAGAGACATGCTGCAGCTCTTCTTTGTGCTAAATGTAGGGTGAGAGGGTGAGTGGAGGGACAGAAATTGCTGTTGGTTTTAGAGCGTTCACAGAAATTATGAAAAAAGAGCCATATGTTTGGATAAAATTTGAAATATCTTTAATTCAAGCCTACATGAGAATGAAGATATTGTAACCCTGCCACCTACATATTTTATACAAAGTGAGCCAACAGAACAATGAAGATAAAAATTGCTGTACATCTCTTTGCTTAATCACTCTTCCCTGCAGCTCTGAACAACAAATTCGACTTTTAAAGATTCAAAACAATTCTTTCCTGACAAGTGCTGTCTGAAGGAGTTCCTGCAGAGAAGCCTTCTTTTCCTATGGAAAGGTTCAGAGGTATTACTGGCTACTTGGGTACAAGGTTGAGGCTCCTTAGTGACTGTAAATCAGTCCCATCTTGTTAATGTCACTAAGGCTATGCTAATTTATGCTTGCTAAAGCACTCGAACCTGCCAACAGGCACCTGGTTAAATAGGTATGTTTAACCTGCTGGAGTTGCTCAGAAACAATTAAAGCAGCAGCCACTCCGTTCTGTGAGGAAAGGTTACACAGTCCAAGTCCATCTCTCCCTTCACCATCAGAGGCATTAGGGTCCCCGTGCCAGTAAAGCCTCTGATGGAAATGTGAAGGCAGAGTTCTCTAGGTACCAGCAATCTGGAGTAGGAACAATTGAAGAAGGAAGCTGAAGGCTTGCTGAGACCTTGTCCTGCTGTGCTCTGTGCTGAATGACATTTTGATGCAAACTTCCCTGCCTATATCCTCACAGTCCTTACTTTTGCCTTCTGGAGCTGCCATATTTCCTTGGTCTCTTCAGTTCCTGAACAAATTTTCATTTTGTTTTTTGTAATCACAAAAACATGAACCAACAAACAAAAAAAAAACCAAACCAAAACCACAAAAAACCCCTCGAACAACCCCCCCACAAAAAAACTAGCCAACTCAAAAAAAACCCCACAAACCCCACAAAAAAACCCAAAAAACAAACCTCCTCAAAACCCCCAAAAACTCCCCAAACCACCTGACCTGATGTTGCTATTGCTGCTAGCTCTGCTTACATACCTCATGTTTTCCTCTCCTTTGTATTGTCTACTTGGACTGCATACTCTGAGCACTGTTTTCAGCTGAATGCTGTACAAATAATGGAGACTAAATCTTGGTTTGTCCTCAGGCATTACCATAATAAGAAAGGCATTTCAATTAAGAGCAGTATTGCAAAAATGTGCCTGTTCTTAATGACAGATTGTCTTTCCTAGGTCCTACCAACACAAACAAAGCAAGGAGAGACCAGAATAATCATTATGAACAATGCTTCAGTGCAATCCTGCTATTTCATTGCTTTCTGCAGTCTACCACCCACTTCTTTTCCATACAAAATGTACCTTTTTAACAACAGTTAAATATTATCATGAAACTAAGCAAAAAAGTATTATTCTAATATGGCAAGTTGTGCTCTTGCAGAAATGATAACAGAAGTGTATCAAGCAATTCAATTAATGTTTAAGATAACATATAACATGAAGGAATATTTAAAAACAGAATACTGCAAATTTGCAATGTAACTTGGTGATGGCAAGATAATTTTTCTGTGTTTTTTGCTTTGTTTTGTTTGGTTGGTTTTCTTTACATTCTTGTTAGCACCTACTTTTCTGTCTTTACATGGGACACTACTTTCATACAGCAATAACAGCTTTTTGTTAGGGTTTTATATGGGTTGTGAGGTGTCAGAGATGATTTTGTTGCTTGGTGTTCATACCAGTTGTTGCTACTGTTCTCCTGGCTGCAAATTTTTGTGGAAAGATTTAACCTGGGCAATACCATTAAAGAAAGACATAAATTTGAAATGCCAGGGTACTCATTCACATGGAAAGGGAATGTGTGAATGATTTTTGAAACTCAAATCAATGCCACTCTGCTATCTTTATTAGATGGAGATACATCTCACCTAACTGTAAACACCCACAATATAGATGACTACTCCTTTGACCAAATTGTGCCACTCTTTATAGTCAATGGAAAGAACTGCCCTATTTTAGCCATTTCTTTTCAGATGAGAGAGATTACATCCTGTCAGTGCCTCTTTCTCCCTCTTAGCTCTAAATGCCATTTAGCCTACAGGCCCAGATGGGGATGTTTGCATTATAGATATCTGCATTTTGTCAAGTCTGTACTTTTCTTTAGTGTCAGGTCTGTAAGGACTGAAGAAAATGCGTCTTCTGAAGGGCCTCACTCAATATGTATAAATTGCCCCTTCTGTGCATGTCAGGCTTGGACCAGAGCTGAGTCACAGCTTCTGAGTTTGAGGCAAAACTGAACATTTCTGTGTAATGGGAAGGACAGTCAGAGCAGGGTCTGCAGCACAAGAAGGAGCAGGGCAAAGCTGGAAAATTTAGAGGACTTGGCTTAATGGTCTCACCATTTCACTCCTCGCAGCTCTCAGCCCATGCTCTGACACCTGCCTTGGCTGCAGCCTGGTCTCCAGCCCTCTGGCACAGAGAACTCATGCTCTGAGCCTGTAGCCTTTCTGACACCTCTGCCAAGTGCTGCTTCTGGTGCCTCTGACATGACCTGAGAAGGAAGGAGGAACACCTGCTTCCAGACCAGGTGTTCTCAGGGATAAGGCCTCTTTCCTTGTTCATCTGTCCAGCTGCAGTTTTTTATTTGCCACTCTCTTGAAACACTGTGATAACTAGCAAGTAGTAGAAGATAGTACAGCCAGGCATCTGCCTCCCTTAGGAATGAAGGGAACAAAATATTGTGAAGGAATTTGCTTCCCTTAGAAACTTAATTCTATTTAAAGGCCTTCCTGTCATTTCAATAACTAATCTCAGGAGGAGGTATGCGGCTTGAGGGCTATGGGAACAGTTAATTCCTGACTGCCACTTGCTCCTTATGAAGAGTAAATCCTTCATGGTTCTCTCCTCCTCAATCTCTCACTCACCAAAGTTGCCTGAATCTAATATAATAGCGAATATTAAAGATTACATAATTTTTTTAGAGGTCATGCTAAGCCTCACAAAACCAATACAGAAGAGGAATTACTACTGTTTTTTATGTCTATGACAAAAAAACCCACTGTGATAATGTTTGTGGGAACTAAATTATGGGTCAAATTCACAGAAGAGTCTCAAAGGGGACAGAAAAGCCCAAAATACTTGTTTCAATACTTAAAGAATTATGTATACCTTTCTAGTCTGTAAATCTTTACATTTTGCAATTATTTTATTTTAAAGACTTTTTTTTTAAATCGAAGAAAATAGGTTCCACAAACAGGAACATAAATGTATTTGCTTTCTGAACCAATCTTTTATATGAAGCCTAAAAGTACGTTATTCATAAAATTGTGCTTAGAAAAACTGGAGGCAGATGAGACAAACACTATTCTCCAGGCTCCTTGGAGACCAGTGAAGCTGCTAGTAGCTTGCTTTAATGCAGAACTGGAAAAGGGCTCTGCCTACCCACACAATGTAGCTGTATTTATCTGAAACTATTCCTATTATTTGTCTTGGATACAATTAATTATTTTGCACCTAAGATGTTCTGTGGCATACCATTACATCACATTTGCCTTGTGCTTGACATCAGACTGATGCAATGTGATACATTAAGAGTTCTACCAGAGCTGTTTTAATTAGGCAAGGTATTTTATTCACTTAGTGAATGTTTGCTTTGAGTTGACTGTACAAGGCCAAAAAATACAAGCACCTCAATGTTCCCAACTAAATGTCAGATGGGGTATCCTACACTCTGCTGAATAATTACATAATACTTAGATCATTTAGCTAATCTGTTGAATGCATATCACACAGTTAATGAAAGGCTTCAAAGCTGCAGGCAGACTTAAGAAATGAATCACCGTGTATAGCAGAGTCTTCATTACTCATAGCAGAAAGGCAGCATTCATAGTTACTACCTTTGAACTGGGAGAGGTGCAAATGGCAAGGTTACCCTGCCAAACTCTGCTTGTTCTTTTCTGTCTGTTTAAGGTGTCACAGCAGCAGGGTGAATAGATACCCTGGCTGCTTTTCAGAAGAACAGAGACTGATCCCTGAGGCATTGATGGGGAAGGGGACTCACCAATATTGTTCCATTCTCCACAGTGCTGCAGCACCCATGAACAGGGCTTTCCCCTTAACTTGCTTCCCTGGCTAAAATTTTAAGGCAGTAAAGGAAAATAATACTGCTTGCCCAAGCAGAAAAATTCTGGGAAGAGCTAGAACTTGTGCTAGAACTTGTGGGGTTTGTTTTTTTCTTTTTTCTTCCGACATAGATGTACAATGATGCACAGACTAAAAAGACAAGACATTATCGTCATCATCATCACCTATTGTCATGGCTTGAGTAGCTCATTCCATTTTCAGGCTGCGGGGGGTTTTTTTCAGCCCGTTAGCAGCAATTAAAGGTATCAATTGACTTCTAAAATGACCATGAGTTTTTTTCCATATCTCTGAAGGCCGGAGTTTACCCCGTTTCTCTGGGACGGTGGAGGAGAATTTTTATTTTTTTTTTAAGGAAAAGATCTGGGACCATGGAATGGAAGCTTCATTGAACAGCAGTTCATTGATGTTTTGTGATATGGCTAATTAGGTCTGGTCTGGAAGCCTAAAGCTTGCAGCAAAGATATGTCGTGAGGGCTTGGGTGAAAAGCAAATTAAAAATGATAAGAAAGAAAGGTATATGGGTTGAGAGGGCGAGAATGAAATCTGTTTAGTTAATATGATTTAGCTAATCAGGCAACTCCTCACTCACAGATTACCTGTGGAAAGAAATTGTATGAATGGTGTGGCATACTATTACAAAGATATCAAAAATAGTAGAAACTCTCTTCTAGGATGCATCAAGGAGACTCCAGAACGACATTCATCCTCACATCTCTCACTTCACTGTTCTGCACCGTTATCAGTGCTCCGTTGCACTGGGGGTCATCCTGCCCCGGTCTCCCTTTGTGGGAGGACTTGTGAATTCTCTCCCTATCTGACTCACCCGAAGGAAGCTGGAATAGCTAACAATCACCTACTCTTGTTTTTTTAAAATTGTCTCTGGCTGAAGGAGATTAAGCAGTATGTGAGCTATCCCTCTGTCCTCTAACCCTCCAACAGGGGAGTGGAAAAAAGCATCTGAGTTTGGAGTGTCCTATCCACTCTAAGAGCTTTCTAAGTTATGTCGATTGGAGTATGTGGGATATATTGCAAAATACAGCATACATCTCCTCCCTCTGTTTAAAAACTTCTTGTATGTGGTCAGAGCCTGAGTTTTTTATCTCATCTGAAAGATAACACCTCCAGGAGAGCATCTTAGGAGAGCAATCTAGTACTGAGTCAGAGGGAAGAGAATGAGTCACTGCAGTGCTTAGATTTTTCTTGGAAGTTTTTCACTAAAGCTTTGCCCCAGTCTGACACTGTTTGGTAGATGACATCAGAGAGGCTGGAGTTTATGTTGAATTCAGAATGGATAAAGGCTAGGATCCCAGGAAAGTGTTTTTAAAAGAATGGTTAATTTTTTGTAAGGCAGTTAAAAGTACTTACTCGGGGGTATATTCATCATGCACTTACTGTAAAACTAGAGTAAACAACAGCAAAAAAAAATCAGAAAGGAAGAGTAACCAGAAATCTTAGGCTGCTAAGTAGGATAGATACAGCATGTGTCACATTGCAGACTGTTCCTCCCTTTAGCAATGGCACACAAAGTGAACTCATTATAACTGGTCTTTTTTATTTTTTCTCTTTGCAGCTACCTGATTTTTGCAGTAAAGCTGCCCGCAGACCTGTGAATGTTCCCCTCAACAACAGCAAGACATCAATGACAGTGCTAGGTTGTCATTGTGGGGTGGTTCTCTAGTGATTATCAGTGAATTGACAATGATTAGTGACTCACTGTTGCTCATTCTTAATCCAGCCCACTCCACCACTTCTTATACTGCCTTGTGGGAAGCAAATCTAAGCACATGCAGAGGAAAAAGCATCAGTGTTATTTTGCTGGTAGCCCTCTAGAAACCTCCTTTGCACTGTAACTGCTTGACTGCTACCCATGGGGTTTGCCACCTGGCTAAAAATTTTCTTCCAGCCCTACAGGGACTTCAGAGGATAGACATTGTACACTAATGCCAAATGATAAAAAGGATAAAAATTATTTAAGCCAGTGAATTATGAGATGCACATAACATGTGTGTGCTATGAAGGTACCACATGTTATGAATGAAAAATGTGCTGGCAAGAATCACTGCCGTCAGTCTCCTGAGGAATCTCCCTGTAGGGAAGAGATCAGATCCTGTGGACCTCCCTCACATCCTTAACAAGGGGCCCAAACCCAGCAAGGTTTATATCAGCTTCTTTTCTCCTACTTGAAGCCACATGACATGCAGACAATTGTAGCTGAGCAGAAGCTCTGTTTGCTTTGCCTTGCCCTCAGCATACTACTTCTAGTAAAACTCAGATGAGGTTGAAGAGTGGTGTGGCTGCTGCCTGGCTCATGTGCCTTGATTCATCCCAGTCAGATATGTCAAAGCAGCCTGTAGGCCAAACATCCCCTCACCAGGTATCACAATTTTATGACATCAAGAAAGGAGAGTAGAAGGGCAGATCAGAAACTGAGAGACTTCAGCTTCAGAAGGGCTTTTAACAACCTGAGCTGGCAAAGTTGGAAATGAACTTGCCACTGGAAGTGTCTGATATTCACTGTATCTGTCTCAGTTCTCTTAAAATGTTATAAAATCTGTCTCCTTCCTACTATTGCCTTCTGCCTTTGTTGCCAGCATATTTGCTCCATGAAGCTGTCCAATAAAACCTGAGCTTCCTTTATGATTAAGCACTCAAAGTGCAAGCAAATAAAGGCCCAATGTATTTTCAACAGGCAATTCTTTAAAATACGGAGAGAAAAAATAACTGCTTATACAAATACCTGTCTTTTTAGTCTAGACCTCGTATTTAAAGCAATATTGCTCAGAAACAATACAGAAGGCAAAAGCATACTCAACAGTTATACGTTCAACAGCATTATTTCTGAAAAGAAAAAACATTTCTGATACTTGAATGAATTTAAAAAAGAAGGCAAAGTGATTTACAATCACTTTGAGTAAAAAGAGGTAGGTCTGCTATATAGAGTCTCTAGTCTTTGACTGTTTTTCATGCCAAACGTATTTTGTCACATTTGCTCTCATTGCTTTGAGTTGTTTCCCGGCAAATTGAGCAAGTTCTGCTTACTGCAGCTATGCATCTTAAACAAACATGATTTTGTTTATATGTGCATTTTTGATGGGTGGAGTGAAAGCTGGCATTTCAAGTTGTATTTCAAGAGTTTGCATCCACGCTTCTTGGCAAACTGGTACATCCTGAAAAAAAATTGATTCTGCCTCAATGGTATGGAAAACCT
This sequence comes from Anthoscopus minutus, assembly GCA_013399455.1. Taxonomy (NCBI): domain Eukaryota; kingdom Metazoa; phylum Chordata; class Aves; order Passeriformes; family Paridae; genus Anthoscopus; species Anthoscopus minutus. The sequence goes on from VWYI01035388.1 coordinate 77,647, forward strand.
CAGTGATACTAAATGGGCAGCCACTTCTAAAGTGGCTTCCACACAGCTGCCTGCCAGATACTCTAGGCAGGTGTCCAGACATAGAATCGTAGAATGGTTTGGGTTGAAAGGGACCTTAAAGATCACCAAATTCCAACCCCTCTGCCATAAGCAGGAATGCTGTCCACAAGCCCAGGTTAGTCAAGGGCTATTCAACTTGGCTTGAGCATTTCCAGGAATGGGGCATCCACAGTTTTTCTGTGTGACATGTTCTAGTGCCTTACCACCCTCCCAGTTGAGAATTTCTCCCTAATACCTAATCTAAACCTGTTCCCTTTCAGTGTTAAGCCCTTTTCTTGTTACTAGATGCTCTTGTCAAATGTCCTTCTCTAGCCTTCTAGTAGATCTGTTTCAGGTGCTGTAATGTTGCTATGAGGTTATCTTGGAGCCCTTTCCTCTCCAGACTGAACAACCTCTGTTCCAGGGGTTGGAACTCCAACTCTCTCGAGCTGTTTTCATAGGAGAGGTTCTCCAGCCCTCTGATTATCTTTGTGGCCCTCCTCTGAACTTGCTCCAACAGGTTAATGTCTTTCTTATATTGGAGGCCCCAGAGCTGGATGCAGTACTCTAAGTAAGGACTCATGGGAGAAAAATATAAGGTGAAAAACACCTCCCTCAAACTCCTGGTCACACTTCTTTTACTACCTATCCAGTCCAGGACACAGTTGGCTTTTTGGGCTGCAAGTTCACATTGACAGGACACTCTGAGCTTCTCATCGGTGCACCCGCATTCACAAAGCCCTTCTCCTCAGGGCTGCTCTCAATCCATTCTCTGCCCAGCCTGTATTTGTGCTTGGGATTGCCCCAACCCACATGCAGGAGCTTGCACTTGACCTTGTTGCATTTCATAAGAACACATCTACCAAACATGTAGATGGTCAGCATGTCTGCCTCTGCTCAGTGATGCCAGCAGCCACGGACTAGACTGAGCAGCAGTGGCACAGAGTGTTGGAGTGGGGCTTTGTGCTGTCTCCTCCCAATAGAACAGTGCAGATCACGCTGCAAAACTTGTGCAGTGTGTGAAGTGAGGCGTGTCTGCCACAGCTGGCCATGGCTCACCGTCACTACTGCTCTGTGGCCCTTCATTAGCAGCCGCAGTGGCTGAGAAACCTCAGGCTCCTGCTTCAGACATAACTCCAGGCAGCATCAACAAGTGTCCCAAGGACACGTGCTGTGCCTCACGCTTGTTGGAGCAGGCTCTCCCCCTGCTGCAGTTGAAACCAAGGGACAAAACACCCATGGAAAGTAATGGGAACATGGGCAAGCCCACTTCCCATATGGTGCCTGTCAACCACGTGCTTAGGAAACATCTGATGTATTTTTATTCGGATCATGTGTTTGGTATAACGACTGAGATTTGTTAAGTCCTGAGACTGTAGACCTTAAGTAATTCCCAATTTTTGTATAAATATCCATCTTTGTTCTTTTGTGAGAGAATCACATGCCAGCATGAGAACTCATATGATTTTGGGTGCAGCTTAGAGAAGCTATCTGATTTAAGGTATGCTTAAAGTGCTCCACAGCAAACTCTGTAACTCCCATTAGGGTAGGATTTACACAAACCCGAAGTGGAAGTAACTTTGATTTTTTGATGAATAATTGAGAAATATTGTGGCTGAATCTTATAATTTTTTACATTCCTGTGTGTTTTATATGGCTCTGGAATATCTACCACCATGGCAGCTTAGAAATTGTATAGTTATAATGCTATCAATCACTTTTGTTGTAAAATGAATTCTATTGTTTATAAAGTTTATTTATTTGTGATGTTTGAAACATAAACAGGAAAGCTTTCATGAAAAATTTTAGTTGAGAGCATAGCCTTTACAGTTAAAATATTTCTTGCAATAAAGCTGCTATAACATAAAATCATTGGAATGATATTAGATCTTGGTATCTCTTCTCCACTGATTAATATCTTGTTAGGTAGATAATTTCAATTTAAATAGGTCCCTGAACTTCAGGTAGGTAACCAAAATGTTAATATGACATTATAGTGGACAGGATTTATCTCTTATGAAACACACTTACTGTTTTATGTCACCTTGACTTTGAGAAAATGTATCACATTATAACTGAAATTGTTCAGAGTACAGTGGAGCATAAAAGAAAAATGATTCTGAACGAGGCACAAGCACAAGTTGACTTTCATGCTTCTTAAGGACAGATGCTCAAGGGAAGTGTGTAACATCATCTTTGTTGGTTTGCTTTTAATTTCTGGAGTCATCTGGAAGTCCCTCAGCACTCATTGATTGCACTTGAGTGGACTGGAGGTAAATAGTATATGGCTTAAGAAAACAAAAGAACCTTCCCAAAACTTTATTACGTTATAGTAAATTGCTGACAGTGTCAGCAAAGTAGAGACCATCTTGTGTTTTCTTATCTTAACAGTAACATTCAGGGAAATTTTTCCCATTTTACTGTTTCATAATTGTTATACTACATTTATCAATCTTGCTTTGCAAGTGGGTTTGTGATCAATAAATGGCTGGTGGAGGAAAGGAACAGAACTCCACAGCAGCTATGATATTTATAGGAAACAAGAATGAATTTCATATAATTTATTCTATTCAGGATAAAAACTAATATCTAACTGAAACAGCTAAGAACCTATCTTGAATGGACAAAAATCTTCATTTACTTCCACTGCACCCACAGTGACTTCCCACTCTGCTGCCTAAAGCTCATTCTTCACAGTTAATAATAAACATCCTTGACTAAATGATGACTGCAGTTCCTCTGCTAGAATCACAAGTGATCACTTATGTTCCAGTCAGTGATGTTCTTCCTTCAGAGTGCACCCTGTTTTACCAGACCCTCTGCTTGATCACTGGCTTCAGTCACCATCAAACTCACTTAAAGTAAAGATGTAAACATTTTCCAAGTAGTTGTGAAACGCCTGATAAACCAGACTACTATCCTTGCTCTTCCCTTAGCCACTGCCTATTTACCATAAGGAAAAGCAGGACTTTGACCTCTAGAGTAGAATTTCAGGGACGATCTCATCCAGAACATCTGAAAAATGTTTCACCTCAAGCCACTAACCAATTTAACCTTTACTGTGTTTCATACTTAACTTCTATGTGTATCCTAAGGGTACGGGAGAGATACTGATATCATTTACAGTGTATTCTGGTAGATAAGGTTTCATTTTCATCTTTGGCATTAGAAGATGTTAAGTCTAATGGCATGACACTGTATAAAAACTATGATCTCTTCTAATTTGGTAATGCAAAAGGTGAATGGTGATTAACTTCTGAAAGTAGTTCATTTGTCTACCATTAATAGAAAATATTGGCTTGACTTCTTAATAAATAGGTGGTTAAGTCCTGGATCATGAAGCAAAATAGTTAGAATCTGAGAAAATCTAGAAGTTATTTGAATGACTTGTGCATTTTTTTTTCTCCAAAATGGATTGGAGAAACTCTTCATATGTGGTATGTTTATTCTCCAGTAGTATAAAATGCCTGTAAATCCTGACATACTGATTGAAGCATTTCTCAGACCTATGGTTGCAAGACATCCATTAAAAAAGTTAATGTTAATCAAGGCTTGGTTATGAGTGAGTGAAAAACATGCCTGATTTACAAACCAGTATATCTCCTTAATCTAGACAACTTGTGTCCCACGTCCATGTCACTGAGAAAGTCCATGAGAAAGTATCTCCTTCCTTGATTATTATCTACTCTCTTGTAATCTAAGAAATAGCTTATCATAGAGACAATAAGCTTTCCATGATAAATGCAACAGGAAAATGCTTAAGTTCCAAATCTGTTTGTCTTCCTGATGATGCCAGGCACACACCAGCCATGTAATATGATGTAGTGTCATGCCATACAGCAGAATGGGAGTTGCACGAGGCAGCCATGGGCTGGTCATGTTAGGTTTTGAGCAGAGGCCTGAGAGGCTGTGCCTGCCTTCTGCATGAAGCCTACACACCAGAAATACTGATGTTATGTTTCTGTTTCAAGTGATTAATTAATGAAGGCAGAAATAATTAATGATGAATGTAACAGAAGTACAGTGTAGGTACTGAGGTTAACAAGTTTATCTTATTTCTCACCATCCACTATCTGTACATCTCTGTAATAAATTGGATAAATTGCCTAATCAAGAATTGGGTAAGTATAATCCAAGGCCTTTGGGTCCTGCAATATTCCATTACATTTTTGGCAATGTGAAAGATGTGTGGTTAGTCATCAACTTGATTGCTGAAGCAAGAGTGTTGCAGGTAGCACCAAAAGATCCACCCAGGAATAATTTTATCTTCAGGACTCCCTATTACTAAGTAGGAATACTGTCTAAAGATCATCAAAATAATTATGCTTTTCTAGTTCAATCTGAATGCTGATATTATTCTTGTCAAAATGAATGCAAAAAAAACCATTTAGTAGGCAGACTTCAGCATGGCTTCAGTTTCTGTTCAAGTGTTGGCAGAAGGCGCTTAGGATGCCTCAGGAAAAAATTATGCAACTCAGTAAACCAGGTTCAGAACCTGCAGGAAAAGAAATCATTCTTACTTCCACTTTTTTTAAAAAATAAAGAAAATGGAATCTTTCCTGTTATTAAAAACAAATTTCCCAAGAGCATCTTGGTTTTCCAAATGTTTAGCATGTGGATGACTCACCAGCTTTATGCTAAGATATTATGCTGTTATTTCAAAACCGAAATACCAGCTTTGACATTTTTACATGTTGTACAGAAATCCATAGTCTTTCTCCTTATTATATATTATTTCATCCTGTAAAAATCTAGAAAGAACCTTGGATTAAGTGTGATGCTGATTTTGAATCTCTTATAAAATGATTTTTCTCTGACACACAATTTGTTAGAGGAATTGTATTTTTTAAAAGCCTTTATTTTTCTTGCTTGGCCAGACTCTCATTTTAGCTGAATTTTACTTGTTGCAGAAACTGAAATTAAAGAAGTTTTCTTCTGAGCTCAGGACTTAGAATGAACCAAAGGCTTTCCTGAGCTGAGCCAATTAAGATGGTCTTTTTAGAACTTCTCTGATCATTGGGCTTTGCTAGAAGGCAATTCAAAAATGCAGCTCTTCCACCGCTGGCCAACAAGTCTTAACTGCCCAGAAACATAACCTTTAGAGAGGGTGGAGGGAAGGAAAAAATTAAAATAGATATCTTTTTATATTTATATATACATATGTATATTTTATAATTTCTGAGACATTTCACCAATATGAGTAGTTTATAGGAGATATGGGGCTTTGATTTCTGGTGCCTGTACATAAAGCTGAGTAAAATGCCCTCCTGGAAGTACTTACATTTGCAAGATTTCATTTTGGCTTCTGTGACTGTATTTAATTTTTTTGCATAAAGAATTATATGTGCTCAAGAAATATATACTAAAACCCTCAGTTTGGTCATTCAAATTATGACTTGGAGTAAAATAAACAAGGAGTCTTCTTGAATGGCTAGTACTAGGAGGATGAAAGTAACCTAAACCAAGGAAGGGAAAGGGTATTGCTGAGACACGTGTATTGCTTGTGATTTTTGCTACCATGAAGCATGGAACAAACAAAAAACCGTGTCCTCAGAGGGTTCCAGATCTTCAGATAAGAGTGATCTTTTGACTAGTGTAAGAGAAAGAGCAAGGTTGACTTATCTTCTGGGGATCTTTATATTAACTCAGACTGACAACAAGATGATCTCAGGATGAAGAAGAAAATGGGTATAGAAGGCTTCTCTATCTGCCCAATTTAGTGCTCAGGTTGTGCTACAAAATGTGTGTATATTTATAAAATTCAGAGAATGATTTTCAATGTATGGAGACCTATATCACAAATACAGGAATTCAGGTCTCTGTGTACATCAAATAAGAAGTTCTGAAATTGCTCTACACTATTTTTCATGATAAATTTGAGTCTTTCTTTAGCCACATAGTCTTGTTAATTTTACATTTCCCTGGGTTATCACCAAATAGAAGGAAGACTACCTTTTACTGTAGCTGTATTTGTATCTAAAAAATATATGAAATAATTTTTATTTCTTTTATTAAGAGCCATGATTACAGCACAAAGATTCGAGTACAGAGTCTATCTAGCAACTGTTAAATTATATTTTTTGTTCTATTCCCAGAAAATCTTGTTCTCAACTTAGGCACTGAAACATAGGTGTCTACGCATCTGAATAAAAGAGGTATAGGAAGGAGAAAAGACCAAAATCCCCTAGAAAGGCTGCACCATTTACTGGCAGTGTCCCATCAAAGTAAGCTAGAACTATTAGCAACACTTTAATGTGATGACTGGCCTGGACATGCAGATATAATAATTGTAACTTTATAATCTTCCTGTCTGTGGTCATTGTTATTTTTCTGTGACTGTAAATGTTGCTTAAGCCCAGCTGCCAACTAATCCCCAAACAGCTACTCAGTTTCTGTGCTTCCTAGCAGGACAGGGAACTGTAAGGGCAAAAGTGATAGAAGTTGTGGGTTGAGATAAAGATAGTTAATGGGATAGAACAGGAAGAAGATAATAATATTGATAAAATTAATGATAATAGTAATATACAAAACTAGTGATGCACAATGCTATTGCTCACCTGCCAGTTACTTCCTGACCTGCCAGCTCCCAAGCAGCAGTGGCTCTCAGCCAGCTTTCCCCCCAGTTTAGATGGTGAGCATGATGCCATATGCTATGGAATATCCCTCTGGCCAGTTTGGGTCACCAGTCCTGGCCATGTCCCCTCCCAGCTTCTTGTGCCCATCCAGCCTTCTCACTGGCAGGGCATGAGAAGCTGAGAAGTCCTTGACTTCGTCTAAACACTGCTTGGCAACAACTAAAAACATCAGTGTGTTATCAACATTATTCTCATACTAAATCCAAATCACCACACTATACCAGCTTTATCTCTATTCCAAACAAAGCCATGGCAGTAAAAGTCATGGCTGAATAAGAGAGGGACACCTGTTCCTTTCCTGGGGAGCAGACTGCCTTCTTTGAGCTCTGAAAATCCCTTTGCCTTCCCTGCTCCTATGCCTGCTATCCATTGCATCCCATTAGGTATACAGTTCCCTCTCAGTAGCTAATGAGACTTAAATAAACATACTGAGAGACTATCATGGCCTCTAGAGTTTAATAAATGATGCTGATTCTGGTTTCAATTACACTGGTGTAAATCTGGAACATCACCACTGCTTACAGTTGAATTAGTCTAGATTTATATCACAGCTGAATTTAGTCCATAGATTTCATTTTTTTAACCCATTGGAATTTTATCCTTGTGATTTAAGCCCTTTTAAATGCCAAACACAGAGACAATTTTATAGATCAGGTTGTGTACCTATTTTTTTCCATATCTTCTTGCATACTGGAACTCTATTTTTTTTTGTTTTTAAGCTTTACTCTTCCAATAATCAAGGAACTGATAACATTGTACTGATAATTGATAACATGGCATATTATAATTAGAATATTACTTTTTTCTTAGTCCTTTGATTCTGCCCTTGAATTTGTGCACTTTTGGATATAAGTAATGTACAGCCAAAGTTTTTAAGTGCAGTTTGACATCCTGTTCAGGATTAAAATGAAGTAATTTGATGGATGGAAGAAGCATAATGCATCTTATACTAGTCAGAGGAACAAAGTACTGTTTTGCTCTAAAAAGCAAGTAGTGCCATCTATACTATGATCACATCACTGGTGTTGTAATGAATAATGTGTTCAGAATCTGCCAACAATCGAAGGTGAGTCAATGGAAAAAAGTTGAGACTGGAGATGCAGCCAGTGAGTTCACAGGCAACACAGACCTTTGCAGCAATTTTTTACCACAGTCTTTCCTTTAGGTATAAATGCTAATAAGTGACAACACTCTCTACTGAAATTGAGTAGCCTTCTTTTAAGTTCTTCTTAGCTCAGAGTATGAGGACCCATAATTATATAAATTATAAAGAGGAAAATTTCTATGCGTTCTAATTCCAGGATAGAGATGCCACACATTCATGAAATGTCATGATTTTAATCTTGTTTGAAGATGATTCATCTCATTAATGTTAGAATTTGGTGAAAAAGGGAATATAAATAGATGTAGTAAAGGTATTAGTGAGCAGGAATCTTGGATTGTAGGATTCTCGAGAACACAAAATGTGAATGCAATCTAAACTGACTGGGTTAAATGTGATCGCCCATCTTGAAGCCATGATCTTCATAAAGCTGAGGACAGGAATCCATAGATCTCATAATAGTTACCCATATCTTCTTGTTATAATAAGAAAATGTGTGTAGGAAGGGGGAGGGGGAAGAAGATATAAAAACCGGTGCAACAGAAGCCATTTAAAAAGCAAGATTTGCCAACTATCGTTACCATAGTTACCTTGATTTATAATTATAGGAAAAAGATCTGTGGTGGACTTATTTAACTATGTGTGGGATGTATTGGTGATTGGATGATGACCCTTGTTCTCTGAAATAAAGATGAGACATAGCCTCTCTCAGCACATCAGGCTCATGGAAATGAAATACCAAACTCATTAAAAATATCAACCTGTCAGTGCAATAATTAAGAATTATGTTTATTTCAAGATAGCTGGTCGCATATTCTGGAGATGAATTGAATGTTTCTTAAAAACAGGAAAAAGAAGGTTAGCTGAGTGCTTTAGTGTTAATTTTCAAACCCACTGAGTCAGGACATGTGCTTCTACAGAGCTGATACACACTTCTGTTGAAGAATTAAAGTACACTGACAAGTCTGGATTAACTATGAGAATAAGAGTTTGCTTGTTAAAGCTGTGTATGTAAGACTCTGTGGTTCTTTGTTCTTCTTGTTTGTAAGCTGATCATTCCCGAGACAGGCATGCTCTCTTCCTATATCTCATCACTTTGTGGTGTTTTTTTGGTTTGTTTGGTTTTTTATTGTCATTGTTTTTGTTAATTTGGGAAAAAAAGGGAACTGGGTGTTCAGAACAAATTTAACAGTGTAGAGGAGCAGACATTCTCTGGCTGTCTTTTCTTGCAAATCATACTAGCCCAGATCTGGTGTGTGGCTTAGAAGATGCAGAAATTCTGGCATTGCCATACCATACTGCATTGAAAATCTTCTATGGATTCTTGTGCCTGGTACAACCTATGGAGCAGCTGAAGATTTGCCTTGCCATTGTTCTACTGTTTATCCTGGGGACACTGAAATAATGGACTGCACAAGGCAAAGGTACGTGCTAACTTACATGCTTAGGAGCTGCTACTCATAGAAACCCAAAGAAACAAACATTTTGAACTCAAAAATTTATAGTATCAAGTCTTAAATCCTTCACAATTGGCTACCCCCTCAAGGCGACCATTTTTTCCCTTTTCCTCACACATACCACTATGAAAACCCAACAGCTGAACCAAATGCAATAACAGGACTTAGTTGAGAGAGGGATTGATTTGTAGCCTGGTAGATTTTGAGCCACAACTGCATTGGCCTTTTCAGAAACTTACATATATTTATTGTGGTCAAACAACTGATATTACTGTGAGGTGGCTAATTTGGGACTTGCTAACATCGTCATCCTGACAGCTCAAGCTAGCTGCCCTTGTATTTCTCTGTTTCTGAGGCCTATTTTACAGCCTCTTTTGGGCTGGTGGCTGCTTCTTCTATTGCTGAGATTAGGGTCTGAAATAAAATTTAAAATTATACTAAGTGTGTCTGCAAGGTTTGGAATGCACCCCTGTAAATGTTAATATAAAACACTCTGTGCCATGCTATGATTCATGCTTAATTTTCTATCAGTTCGGCATTTTCTATGGCAACACTGCTACTTATTTTTTTTAGATCTCTTTGTTTCCCACAATTTCTTCCTGAGAAAAATCAATCTGCCTGGTCCTCTGTTTTTCTAGCATGGCTATTGCTACTTTTATCACCCAAATCATGGCACACCTGTGAAGAAAAACACTAGCTGTGCTCACTATATAGAGAAAAAAATTAGTTTACATAGGGTTTCCATAGGGCTATCTAGGGCATTCAACATCACTTCCTGCTTGATAGGTTTTCAGACCCTCATCATGGCTCCAGAGGAGGAGTTATCACAGCATCAACAGATCTACCACCTCCCTCTTCTGAGTTTCTCTTATATTCTGTTGTAATTCTAGTCTGGTTTCCAAATTTCATTTAATTCTACATTAAAGATGCCCTGAATTATGAAAAAAATCCCCATTCTGAAACATTTTACTTTTCAGTTGACTAAATTTTTACATGGCAGAAAAAGTCTGAACCACACTTAATCCATTTTGCATCTTTTATTTGTTTTCTGCTCTGCCACTGACACAGAGATATCAATCTTTTAGATAGTTCTACTTTTAGGACATATTTTTATTTATTGTAAATCTCAATTCTGCTGGGCTGTGGCCAGATAACATATATTGATAATCTGACCTATAATTTCCATGTTCTCTGTGTACTGAACATTCACTCATCCTACACCTAGAATGAAATGCAGAAGTGGAAAGGAAGTAGTCTGGCATTTTTCTTACGGTGCAAAACAATTCTTATTCTGCTCACATGATGCTATGTCAAAGAAACCAGTAAATTTATTTCAGGTCAGCATTTTAATCTTTCTTTGTGATAAAGTCATTAATCATAAAGGTGCAATACTTCACGGCAGTGAAAAAATGTATTGATGGAAATTATTTTTATGGGTCTCACAATGCCTTATTAGTATCCATAACATGATAAAGCAATTCAGAGAAGGAATCCATGGCACCCTCACTCTATTACTCAGATTCTACCCTTTATTTATGGGCTGACATTTATTTCCTGGAGATATTAACTAAGGACTGGAAGGACCCAAATATTCCATACTTGCTGCATGACCATGGTGTCTACAGAATCTCTGAAGTCACTTGATACTATTTCTGCAATCTTCTGCAAAGCCTAACAGCCTGAATATGTGCTAAAATATCTATTAGTTAATTTTCAGTGGGGAAGGTTGTAGTTTTTGAATGATGCTCTACATTCATGAATGACTAAATTAAAGTCTGTTAAGCCTTTGGTCCGGGTGATCAGCCATGAGAGAGGGTGGGGGAACATTTTTTCTTTCATTTTGAGTAGCCTCCATTTTACTCAACAGAAGTGGTAAGTATCACAGATTCTTCTGTGCTAAGTGTAAGGCTGTTAAGATGTAATTGCAGACTGTCTTCATTTTGGAATGGATTTTCCTTTTTTATCCATATCAGTAGCGCAGTAATGAACATGAATAATTTATTATTGCTGTAAAACCAGATGCTAAATTGTTGCACAAGCAAACAGTTTTCTTATGCAAGGGAGATAATAGGGCCTTAAACTCATTTTGCACATATTAATATTGCCTGATATTAATATACCAGTATGGACTAAAGGCCAATATTGGACGTGTGGAGAGTCATATGGACAATGTACCTTGCTGATACAGTTCTGGTCAAAAAACCTCACACTGAAGAAATCAGCATCTGAGCTCTCTGATTTAAAGAATCATATTATTTATTTATTTGTTTGTTTATTTAAAAATCTTTTAAAAATGCATGTTCAGGATGTAATCCAGCAAATCCACAGTGGGTGGGAAAAGCAGAGTATTTCACTGATCTACTCTGGGATTTATTTTTGAACAGAATTTGCAAGGCTGGAATCTTAGATTTGAAAATTTTCTGTGGGCATGATAATGTCCAGTTGCAATTATCCTAGGAGAGAGAGTTCATTGAGGTGAGCCTATGTCAAACATCCAGCACCCTGAATCTCAGTAAGATTTGAATCTTTTTACACTTCTCTGTCTTCTATTTCACTCCTACATCTGCAGTTTTGAATATTCAAGCACAAGCTGAGAGAGGGAGTACATTATTTTGGGCTACTGGTATTTAGTTTGAAGTTGTCAATCAGCCTACAGTCAGTAGAATAAAGGGAAGAATAAACACTGCCACAATCTGAAAAAAAACACTCATTGCTGTTGATACAAAATTAATCTATACAAAATAATCCCAAATTAAATGTTAACAGCTCTCAGATTGTGTATTAAATTTTGGTTCATGTTGACTTCCTCACAGGGTTCTGCAGTAGTGTAAGCAGAATTACACATGGTTCTTAAATAAAAATGACTTCACACAAACTCACTTTTCTTACAGATTGCTCAAGGTCAATAGCAATTTACCTGCAGTGAATTAAAAAAAATGTAGTTTTGTTTTCTCTGTATCCTTCTCACAACTGGATTTAGTCTTAACACTCCAAAGCTGCTACTCATAAAAAACAGGAACATCTGCACATGCTCAGTCTCTTGTCAACAAAATAAACTCAACCTTCAGAAACTGCTTGAAGAAAACTGTAAAATTCACACATATCCAGTAGCTCTTTAGCTCTTATGTTATCATTAGCTCTGGAAGAAATATAAGAAAATTTATAGAGTACTTCTAAATAAATTAAAATTTTCCAAAGAATTTGAGATATGAAGATGTTTACACAAAAACTTGGGAATTAAATTTCCGCAGCAGTGTCATTGTCAAGTCGTTGAGAATTGGGTAGAATATTTCCTTCTCTATTTTAACAAGGAAAGGAGATTTTTCAGAAGATCAGATGTCACAGTGACTTCAGCTAAGTCTGATGGCTGAAGTTTGGCCTGAGGAATGTTGGTCTGGGTCCATGTTGATGTGGTGGCCACCTGTTTGATTGGTTTTTTGGAACTGTGATGGAATCACTTATAAAGAAGCCCTGCTGAACTGCGGAGACGTAAGTGGAATGCTTTTAAACTGGAAAATAGTAGATTATCAAGACAGGAAAAATTCCATAAAATGCATTTCTTTTGAGAAAAGGGTTTGCTAAAAGGGCGACTCATATCCAGTGTGAAATTTCTATTCAGGAGGAGAAGAGGTAAATACAGAACTTTATGGTATCTCAGGGTGCTGTAATATCTCTTTTAGCTTGCTGTGGTTCTAAGGAACCCTGAGTCTTGAAGAACACTCTACTTCTTGTACACTGGCTCATTTTTTAAAACTGGATTATATTTTTTATGCTAATTTAGGAGAAAAAATAATGAAAATATTTTCCCCCCAATTC
>VWYI01035389.1:13796-26780 GCA_013399455.1 Anthoscopus minutus
TATATTCTCTCTATATTCTCTCTATATTCTCTCTATATTCTCTGTATATTATCTCTGTATATTCTCTGTATATTATCTCTGTATATTCTCTATATATTATCTATATAATTTTATGCATTCTGCATATGTGCTACATGGAAATATAGACTAAATTCCAGATAGAGATATATTGGAAGTACAGATGTATTCCCAAGATTACTCAGGAATAGGACCCTGCCTTGGGATCCCATTAAAAAGCTGTTTAAGCCTAGGAATAATGGGAGAAGTCTACACCCATCTACCCCCAGAAAGAGCTTCGGGAAAACAACCAAGAGCTCACCCTCCCTCCACACAAACTGCTCTTGCCAGGAACAGGAGGGAAAAGATGCTCAGCTCAGAACTTCCCTCCCTGGTAAAATATTTAATAATAAACTCAGAGGAGAAGCCAACTGTCTCCCTTGGATGTGGTTTTCATTTGGAAGTTAATGGGAGTTTTATTTTCAATCCAAAATATCTTTTTTTTTCTTTTTAATTGTTGTTGTTGTTGTTGTTTTAAAATTCCTGATGTATGTTTTGTTCTGATAAATCCATCCTGTCACGGCGAATTAATTCCAAATGGGATGCACAGAGGGATGACACCAGTGTCACACTCCATTCCCCTCCAGCCACCCTTTCCCGAGGCTCCCGATCCCTGGCACTTTGTTACTCGATCCCGGGAACAACATTTGGAAATACCCCGAGCACAACAACAGCCGCGTTAATGCGTTAATTCCCACCATGCCTGGGCGCTTTGAAATCCCGGGGGAGAAAACACAAAAAAAAATCCCGGGGGAAACACAAAAAAACCCCCGAAAAAAAAAAAAACACCAAAAAGGGGGAAAGCTGAAATGAGTCCTGTAAAAAGGAAAAGGGCATCATTAACACAGCCGGATCCGTATCACAGGCTGCAGCAATTATTCCCGGGTGGAACACGGCAAGCTGTGAAGAGCTTTCATTACCAGGGGTGTTACAGGTCCCTCACCTCTGGCCAATCTCCCGCTAAAACGGGCATTTTCTGCACCACGGATTCCAGCTCCATTTAAATCCATAATTGCTCTGATTGGGGGGCATACGGAGCACGGGGAATTCATGACTGAGAAATCTATTAGGCAATAAGTTGGTTACTTTTAGGTACCTTGAAGTCAGCTTGCCTCAATTGCAGCCCGGCTCGGGGGGATGGTTGGAGGGGCTGATTTCCAGGGGGTGTCATCTGCCCCGGCTCCCCTGAGCCTCAATTACCTGCCCGGGTCACCAGGGGGGAATTCAATCAGGGAAGCAGCCCTTGGGATGCTGCTCCTGCCTTGGAAATGCAATTCTCTGCTGCTGGCAAATATCTCCTCTCCAACCCACCCACGATGGATGTTGGATGGGGTTTCATCGTTCCCCAGGCCAAGCAGGAGGTGTTTGCTCCAGGGATGCTCGGGTGTGGATCAGATCTGATCCCTCCATTCTTTTTCCCTCTCCTGTATCCGTGTTTGCTCCAGGGATGCTCAGGTGTGGATCAGATCTGATCCCTCTGTCCCTATTTCCCTTTCCTTGTATCCATCCCATCTTTGCTCCAGGGATGCTCGGGTGTGGATCAGATCTGATCCCTCCATTCTTTTTCCCTCTCCTGTATCCATGTTTGGTCCAGGGTGTGGATCAGGAATGATCCCTCCATCCCTATTTCCCTGCTCCTGCATTCCCTGTTTTCTCCAGGGAAGCTCAGGTGTGACTCAGTTGTGATCCCTTTTCCCCCCTCTCCTGCATTCCCTGTTCTCTCCAGGGAAGCTCAGGTGTGGCTCAGTTGTGATCCCTTTTCCCCCCTCTCCCGCATTCCCTGTTTTCTCCAGGGATGTTCAGGTGTGGCTCAGTTGTGATCCCTTTTACCCCCTCTCCTGCATTCCCTGTTTTCTCCAGGGATGTTCAGGTGTGGCTCAGTTGTGATCCCTTTTCCCCCCTCTCCTGCATTCCCCGTTTGCTCCAGGGATGCTCAGATCCAGGCCGGGTATGACCCCTCCATCCCCATTTTTCCCTTTCCTGTATCCATATTTGGCCCAGGCTGTGGATCAGACACGCTCCCACCATCCCCATTTCACCCTCTCCACTTTTCCCCCCAAAAACAGCCCTTTGGCAACCAAACAAAACCCATTTTTATGCCTTTTTTTCCCATCACTCCTTTGTGTCAAAACGGGGCGCATTCCCCGTGGCTGCACCAGAAAACTCCCGAATTTCCGCGCTGCCGTTCCCACCTCCCTGACTCCCGGGGCGAGCTGTGCATGCCAGGGTTATCCATTCCCTGGGGACGCTGCCGGAAACGGGAGACAATGGCCTATTCTCCTCTTCCTCCCCATCCCTGCATCCAAGTGCCTTCCAGGAGTGCATTAAATGATGCGATTAACATCTGTCACATGCGCTCCAGTCTCTCTTTCAGCCTCTCCCGGGGGAAGCAGCTGCACGTGCGGGGAAAGGGTTTGTTTTGGTGGATTCAGCTCCTTTTTTCCAAGCTCCCAGAGCACGGAGTGGGAATTGAATCTCTCCGTGGGTGAAGTTTGCCGTGGTTGGAGCAGCATGGGAGGGGTGGCAGCTTCCAGCCTAATCCTGCAGTTTGGGGTGATGGGTTCAGCTCCTGGGGTGAGAGGGGGTTTGGGGAAGATGCTGAAGGGTTGGATCAGAGGCAGCAGCAGCATTCCATGGTCCCCACAGTGGGAATCCTTCCCTTTTTGTACCCAAATCCCAAAGATCTTTCTGGGGGTCGATGGGTGTAGATTTCTCCCATTATCCCTAAAAATTTTTGAATGAGATCTCACAGCAGGGCCCTGTTCCTAAGGGCTGATCTTCCTATCCTTTTTATACCTAAATCCCAAAAAAACCCCAGAGCTCTTTCTGGGGGTCGATGAGTGTAGATTTCTCCTATTATCCCTAATAATTTTTGAATGAGATCTCATGGTAGGATCCTCTTCCCTTCACTGTTTATACCCCAAAATATAAACCTTGATGGAAAAAATTCCCATTTCCTTCATGTTTCCATTTCTTCCTCGTAGGAGCTGAGCCCGGTGCCTTTAACCAACCACCCAAGCCGTGGCTGCTCCCAAAAAAACCCCCACACCCCATGTGGACATTGGGATGCACCCAGGGCAACCCTTCCACTCCCAAAATCCACCAAAATCAACACCAGCAGCGAGGCTGGGACACCACAGGGCAGGGATGCTCCAGCATCCGGGAGATTGGGAGGAAAAAAAAAAACCCAAAACATTTAGGGGGATCAATCCCTTCTGTGGGATTTTTTTAGGGGGGACAGAAAGGATGAAGCAGCATTTTAGCAGAACAGGAAGGAGGGATGAGATGCTGCTCCCACAGCCAGGATTCCTTTTAATTGATTTCTCATGGTTTGGTGGCTCCTGGCTTTAATTACAACACAAATGTTTGCTGATGCAATTAGGGTGCACACGCCATAAAGCTGTTAGAGGGTGTCACCAGGTCGTGGGTCTTCATTTATTTATGGCCTCGGGAGAGAAAAAGAGAGATCCTGTTTCCTGCCCAGATCCCTGGGGATCAATCCTAATCCCAAGGTGGATTTCTTTCTGGCAAGGCAGATTGGTTTGGATTTTTTCAAAAATTTTTTTCTTTTGGTTTAATATATTTAAAAGAGGAAAAAAAAAATAAAAACGTGCCTTGCAGCAGCTCGTCTGGGGGTGAAATAATCCACTCAACATTGCGATTATCAGCTAATGCACATTTGCATTAGAATGGGTTAGAAGAGCTCCCGGGATGGAGCAAGATCCCTACGGATCAGCCGCTGGCCTTACACAGAAAAGCCACGGATCCTTGCCCTGAGCACAAAAACGCTCAGGGATGCAGTGCCAGATCCATCTTTAAACGCATGGAATATAAAATAAATGTATAGGAAAGCTGTGTTCTATCTGATGTATCGGGAATGTAAATATTATATAGCATACATTGGGAAAATACTTAATATATGTAATAGCTTGGGAATATACATCTGTTATATCTAATATATTTGGAACGTAAATATTATATAGCATACATTGGGAAAATACTTAATATATGTAATAGCTTGGGAATATACATCTGTTATATCTAATATATTTGGAACGTAAATATTATATAGCATACATTGGGAAAATACATCATATATATATAATGATAGATAAAATATTATATATATATATATATAAATTAATTGGGAAAATATGTCATTTATATAAGATTATTTGGAATATATTCACAATATTCTTTGGAAATAAGACCATACCATGAGATTTCACTACAACATGTTTGAATTCAGGAATAATGGGGGAGAAAAAAAGCAGAAATGGCCAGAATTAGCCAGGTCCTGAGCCATGGCTCAAATCCTGGGCTTCTCCTAAAGATCACACTGAGATGGCAACCACCACCCCATGGAATTGTGCAAAGCCAACAGCACCCCTTGGCTCTGGGCCCATCTCAGCTCTAAACCCCCAGGGAAATGGGGAGCGGGGGCCTCACCCCGGGTGAAACCGAAGCCGAGACCAAATTCCCGGTGCCGAACGCAGCCCCGGGAGCGGCCGGAGCGGCCCCGGCAGCGCCGCAAACCCTGACTCTGCACCTTTCCCACCTCAGCTGTCAAAATGAAGCCCTTTCCCCCCCTCCCCGAGCCTCGTTAAAAATGTGATGCTTCCCTAAGGCGACCGAAGGAGACATGGCCAAATTAATGAGGATGTGACAGAGTTTACAGCGTGGATTAGACTCCTCTTCCCCGGGAATAAACCTGGGCATTGAGGGAGAAGAAGGGAAGGCGAGGCTGGGGGACAGCCGGGGGTTTTTGGGAGCATGTGAGCTCAGCAAAAGAGCAATGCTGTCCTTGTCACTGTTAATCAGGCACAGGGACAGGCGGGAAACACTGGGCCCTGCTGGGAAAGGATGGGAATTAATCCTTCCCTGCCCCCTCGGATCCGGATCCGGCCTCCTCTGGATGCGCCGTGCCAGGAGCAGGTTTGCAAACACGTCCTTGCAGCTCTCCCACTTCATTTCCCCATTGGAAAATAAATAAACATCATTGTTTGGTTGTTTGGGTTTTTTGTGGGTTTGTTTGGTTTTTTTTCATCTCTCTTTTTCTGCTTCTCTTTGTCCAATGTGGAAAGCAGCAAATTGCCAGAAAAGAAGCTGGGATGGGCTGGAGGCGTCTCCATCAGTGCAAGGGGCACCTTGTCTGTGTGACGAGGAAAGATTTGTCCCCCAACACCCCACAGTGCCTAAAACACAGGGAATCCACGGTCCCAGTCCAAAAAAAGGGGATTTGGCACCTCTGGAAGAATCCAGAGGAATTTCCAGCTGGAAATGCTGCTTCCAAAATGCCCAGTCCCTGTAGATACAAACCTATAGCCATGTCTGGAGGTGAGGGGACACCTGTGATCCCCTCTCCCACCATCAACATCATTTGAAGGGATCAGGGATTTTGGGAAAGCACTGAGAGGGTCCTTTTTGAGGGCAACTCCTTAATCCCAACCCCTTGAAACCAAAATAAAGCTCGAAACAATCCTGAACCAACCCCTCGAGCCCAAACAGCAGCGAGATTTGGGAGCCAGTCCAAGCTCTGCAGCTTAGGCCCATCTCCAAATATCTCCCAACAAGTTTATTTATGGAAAATAAAATCAGTCCAAGATGTTCACAGCTCAGGAATATTTAATGCTATTTGGTGAGAAAATATTTCCAGCGAGGAGGGAAGCGCTCGGCTCCCCGAGCCCGGCTCGCGGCATCGCGCCGGGAACGGCGGCGCTGGCACCGACCCACACCGGTCACCCCAGAGCCCTGAACTGGTCTGGCTGGATCAAACACCTCCTGCATTTCGTTCCTACCAATCCTGCTAAATTCATTGGCTCTGGGATGAGGGGAGCTGTGGCTGCTCAGGGATCTCCGAGGGGAGCGCTGCCTCTGGGTGCCACCGCATCCATCAGGGCGGGGACACCTCACAGCCCTGTCCCTTTCCCGACACCCAGGAACGGGCAGGAAATTTCCCTGAGTGAGAAGGGGAGGGAAGGGTGGCAGAGTGAACCCAGATGATGCTCACACACTGATCCCCCCCCCTCCCTCTGGCAGCCAAAATCCCGGGAGCCGCGGCCACCTCGGCGCTGAGGTCACCCGCGGAGGTCACGCGTGACACGGAGCTGTCTGCTGGACCAGCCCCGGGTCAAGGGCAGGCCGGAGGCAGCCGTGATGGGAGTCACTTTAATAGACACCTGTCACCTGATGGGGAGCGTTAATGCGTCCCCCCCGGAGCCCGCGGGACACGGAGGAGCATCCTCAGCCACATCCCGGCTGCCACCACTCGCTGCGCTGTCACCTTGGCCCGGGGCGGGGACACAAAGCAGCCAGGGAGGGAGGGACAGCGCCAGGGCAAGGCCTGGACTTTACAAACGGCTCTAATATCCCTGGAAGACGTCTCCGAGTCATGCACAGGGTTGGAAATGTCTCCCATTATAATTCTGAGTCATTCGTGACTCAGTGACATTTCTGCAATGAAAAAGCAGCGGCTGGCCCGGCCCTGCGCTGCCCCACTCGGCAGCCACACCACAGCTCCAGGGCTTATTTCTGATCCTGTTTCCCAAACAAACAAAGCCCCAGAGCCATCACTCCCCAGCCTGGATGTGCAGCCGCTCGTGGATGGTCCTCTGGGATGGAAAGTTTTGGATTCCCAACCCTGAGAGTTTTTGTTTCCTGTGGGAAAAGCTGGGATCTGAGCCCAACTTTGCCACTTGGGACTGAGCCAGGTGTGGTGGCAGCAGCTGGAGATGTGATGAGAGGGGTGGGATTTCCTAAATATTTGTGTTTAAACATAAAATCCTTAAAAAGAAATAAAAACAACCATAAAATAAATAAAAGCAACTCCCGACAGCCCAGGACTGACACACACAGAGCCAGGGTCACGCTGCTGCTGCAAATTCCTGCAGGAAAAAGAGTTTGGGAACACTCAGACACAACAGGGTTGGAATGGTCGCTAAAATGGGACTAAAATAAACTAGGGACAGGCATTTTCACTCAAGGCAGCCCTCATTGCTCAGTTTTATCCTGGGAATGGCCAAATCCAGGGCAGGAAACACTCGGTGAACTGATAACCCTGGATCACACAATTATTTCCCTCCCTCTCTTTTACAGCCCGTTATTAAAGCACTGGATTTTGGGATTTTAGAGGCTGGGAGGAAGCTGCCCCCGGGGAAGGAGTGGGGCCAGGATGCTCAGGGATGGGGATGCTTGGAGGATGGGTGCTGGGAGAGCAGGATGTTCAGCAGCTGGGGGATTTGGGAGGATGGAATGTTTGGGAGTGAGGATGCTCAGAGGTCCAGATGATCCGGGGTCAGGATGCTTGGACATGAGGATGCTCAGAGAATTGGATGCTTGGAGGCCAGGATGCTCAGGGGTCAGGATTCTTGGAGAGCAGGATGCTCAGGGGTCAGAATGCTCAGGGACCAGAATTCCCAAAGGCTGGGATGTTCAGAGGTCAGGATCCTTGGATGTCAGAATGCTCAGGGTCTGGGATGCTCAAGGATCAGAATGTTCAGGGATCAGGATGCTCAAGGATCAGGATGTTCAGGGATCAGCATGTTCAGGAATCAGGATATTCAGGGGCCAGGATGCTCAGGAATCAGAATGCTCAGAGATTAGGATGCCCAAGGATCAGGATGCTCAGGGATTAGGATGCTCAGGGGTCAGGATGCCCAAGGATCAGGATACTCAGGGATTAGGATGCTCAGGGATTAGAATGCCCAAGGATCAGGATTTTCAGGGGTCAGGATGATCAGGAATCAGGACTATCAGATGTCAGGATGTTCAGGAATGAGAATATTCAGGGATCAGGATGCTCAGAGATCAGGATGTTCAGGAATGAGAATATTCAGGGATCAGGATGCTCAGCAATCAGGACCCTCAGAATACTCAGGAACCAGAACCCTCACATGTCAGAACTCTCAGGCCCTGCTGTGATGCCCACATTCCCCAATCCCTCCCTGCAGCGACAGCACCTGCGAGAACCCGGCCCCAAACCAGAACCAACCCCTGCTTCCAGGGACTTTGGGGAAAACCCAGCTCGGAGCAGGAGCCCTCCCTGCACATCCTGCTTTGCCACCTGCAGCAGGCACAGCTCTGGCAGCCGGGGAAGGCTCCGGCGGCGCCAGGACACATCAGAGCAGAAAATAAACCCGGAGCCCTCAGCCCCCTCCCCATCCCCGCCGCCCCCTTTTTACTATTATGTCTGAGAAGAGACGTCTCTCCTGGTTTTTTTCCCGATGATTTAATCGCTTGGTGATGAGGGCTGCCTGGCTGGGATACAACTGCGCTCTGGGCATCGCCAAAAGAAACGGGGGGATCTAAAAAGAGGAGGAAGCATCAGTGGCAGCGACGCTGATTGACGGTGAATGAAATGAAGTGGCCAAATTCCATTGGCGTGGTTTGAAAATCCCAGGACGCTGCCGAGAGCTGATGGCTCCTTTCCTAGGGTTTTGCCAGAGCTGGCATTTGCCTTTCATCCTCATTTAATTCACTGTTTGGAGGCTGCCAGGGGTTTGTGTGTGTGCGTAGTGGGGTTTTAATTGCACGCTTGCCCTCGTGGAGGAGGTTTTTTTGTGTGTTGAGGTGTGCAAAAAGGAGGCAGAGACTTTCCTTGGCCACAGCTCTGCCTTGTGGCCTCAAACCCTTGGGAAAAGCAGCCCTTGGAGTGCAATTCCAATCCCTGGATGCCGGTGGTTAAATGGTTTATAAAGGATTTTCCTGGAAAGAAGGTGACTGTTGGGGTTTAAACTCTGGGTGTCTGGGTGGGATATGGGTGGCATCACTCAGGTGGGGACCCCACAGGGATCCCCCCATCCACCTGCAGGTATCCCTATCCCAAATCTCATATTTTGCTGGGAAAACCACCTGTGTGAAGGCTGTGCTCACTGCAGGGGCCAGAGTGGCTTTGCACATCACCCCGCAGTGACATTCCGACAAGAGAAGACCAAAAGGTAACAAAATTCCTTTTTGCCAAAGATTCCCTCACTTTCCAATGGGAAAGGTGCCAGACTGCAGCACCCAGCAGCCTCTCCTGGACCAGCTCATCTCACAGATATCCCGGGAAAGGCTGAACTCTGACCACAGCCCAGCAGCCAAACCACTCCTGTCCCCAGCCACCAGGAGCCTTCATCTCTCCACCCAAATTCCCAGGCTTTTCACTCCAGCTGGAAGGAATCCGGGGGCAAATCCCTCGGCTGCGTGTGACCCGCCCCTCGTGAGGAGGGAGAGCTCCCGGGAGCAGCGAGGCCAGGACGAGGTCCAGCAGCTGCCCCACAAACCAGGACAAAGTCTCGAGCAGCAACTCAATCCTGACCCTCGGGCCCAGCGTGTGCCCTCACCCCCATCCAGGATTATCCCCCCCAAAACAGCCGGGTCCAGGCAGGAATTTCGCAGTTTTTGTGCAGAAAAGCTCTGATTTTGCAAATCTGGTGGGTGCAAGACGCTGCTCCCATCCCAGGGCCATCCCTGCTCTGTCACTGTCCTCCCTCTAGGCTGGGAGAGATGGGGAAGGGGCTGGGCAGCATCCTGGGGCGTGCAGAATTTTTTGGGGTGCAGAATTTTGGGGGGCTGTGGCATCTTGGGGGGGGGCGGCAGCATCCTAAGGGATTGCAGCATTTTGGGAGCTGCAGAATTTTGGAGGGCTCAGCAGCACAGGGGACTTGGCATTTGGAGAGTTCAACATTTTGGGGGGCTGCAGCATTTTGAGGGCTCAGCTTTTTGCAGGGCTCAGCAGTTTGGGGGAGTTTAGCATTTTGTGGGGCTCAGCAGTTTGGGGCAATTCAGCATTTTGGGGGAATTCAGCATTTTGGGGACTCAACATTTTGGGGTCTCAGCTTTTTGGGGAGTGCAACATTTTGGGGGAATTCAGCATTTTGGGGACTCAACATTTTGGGCACTCAGCTTTTTGGGGGGGTTCAGCATTTGGGGGAGTGCAACATTTTGGGGGAATTCAGCATTTTGGGGGAGCTCAGCATTTTGGGGTCTCAGCATTTTGGGGACTCAGCATTTTGGGGTCTCAGCATTTTGGGGACTCAGCATTTTGGGGACTCAGCATTTTGGGGGAGCTCAGCATTTTGGGGGAGCTCAGCATTTGGGGGAGTGCAACATTTTTGGGGGAATTCAGCATTTTGGGGGAGCTCAGCATTTTGGGATCTCAGCATTTTGGGGGAATTCAGCATTTTGGGGTCTCAGCATTTTGGGGGAGCTCAGCATTTCGGGGTCCTCAGCAGCGCTGCTGCCTCCCCTCCTCTTCCCGCTCCCAAATATTTGTTCAACCAGGGAATTCCCACCTCACACCCGTGGGCTCTGCAGGATGAGCGGCCGCCTCCAGCATTCCCAAACCTTGGAAAACCTCTGGAAGGAGAGAGCCACGCACCCCTGGAGCCCCAGGCCTGGCATGGAAGTGCCAATCCCTTGCACTGGGCACAGCGGGGGCATCACCCCGTGCCCCCCGGGCTGTGCTGGAGCGAGAGCAGCAGCGGCCACCGCCGTGTCCCCTCGGTGTCCCCTGGTGCCAGCACCGCGCGTCCCCGCCGCGTCCTCCCCGAACGCCTCCCGCGACGCGGCCGCTTTGATCCGCTGCTTAATTCCTGCTTCCCATTAATTCCTGATCAGGCTCTGAACCTTCTCGCGGAGATGCCGAGATCAAATGCGTAGTTAAGAGACGGTCGGGCCGAGGGGGAACATGAAAGGGAGAAGTTTTGTTTAAGGATTTTTCATCCCGGCGAGGCGGCGCCGGGAAGCGGCGGAGCCGCGAGCCGAGAGCTCCCTCTGCTCCCAGAAAAAAACCTTCCAGGATTCCAAACGCTCCCAAGCTCCTTCCCCGGCCCGGCCTCGAGGCCCTGCAAACTCCTCACACCCCCAGGGAACAAGCACAAGCCGCTTCACAGGGAAAGGTTTGCTCCAGGGAATGATTTGTTGATTTAAAAAGTGGCAGGAAAAGGATAAAATGGTCACAAATCGCCTTGGCACCCCAAAAATGCATCAGCTCCCACGGCAGGGATGTCAAATACTCTCTATAAATCATAAATATCTGATTTTTCAATTGATTAGAGACAACCTGAGGCAAACGGCAGCACCAGGAGCTCCCCCGGGATGGGGGGAAATGAGGGAATTTCTATTTCCATGGTTTGGGAGGGGAAATTAATAAAAACCAGGTCAGCAAGGGGGGTTTGGGGCTCAACACCCAAAATAAAGAGGAAAATCAGTGTGCAGAAAATTATTTCAATTCCAATGAAAATGTATTTTATTAGAGGAACCAGATTCATCTTTGATCCTGGATCCCGAGAAAAGCAATATCCAGGGCTGTGATATCCCATCTCGCAGGGAGAATGAGTTCTTAAAGCACAAGATGAATGGCTTGCAGTGCAGCTAAGTGCTCCACTTAAGAGAAAAATAGTTCTAAACTTACTCTTTGCCCCAAAACACATTCCTCCCCCTCATCCCCGGGCCTCGGCTCTCCCCTCGGGTGAAGCTCGCTCCTGTGCCTCATTTTTTTCCAGCTTATCAAAAATTCCGGAGGGGAAATTTTAATAGAAGTAAAAATGAGGGTGAATTTAGACGGGTGCTGATGGTTGGATTTTTTTTTAGGTTTTTTTTTTCTTTTCTCCTCCCCTTCCCCCAACCTTTTTATTTTTTTTTTTGCCCTTCAAAAAAAAAAAAATACACAAAAAGAAAAAAAAAAAACCCNAAAAATACACATAAGGAATAAAAATAACCCGGATAAGTTCAGTTGTGGGGAAGGAGGGAGGATGTAAATGAAGGAGCGTTCTCATGGAGAGCAGCGCTCCTGAGCAGGGCGCCTCGCCCCGCGCCTCGGCTCTGCATGAATAAATAGGGATAAAAATGTAAAGCTGCGCGCACAACTCCCATCCCAGCACCCCGAGAGAGCTCCTCTCCTCGCAGCACAAGCCACCAACGATCCTGGATTTTTGGAATTTAAGGGAAAAAGCGTTGAAATGGTGATTTTTGGGGCGGTGCGGAGCTGGTTTGGAGGCGTGGAGGTGGCCCCTCCCTCAGATATTGAGAGAGGTGGCGCAGATCCATTGGGAAATGAAGGATTTTTCCCCCAAATCCTTGGATCTTTGAGGTTGGAAAGGATCTCCAGGATCACTGAGCTGTCACCCGCTTTGTCAGCAGCCCGGAGCACCGGGCGCCAGGTCCAGGTGCTCCTTGGACACCTCCAGGGATGGGGACTCCAAAGATCCCCTTCCAAGGTCCAACCAGCCTTTCCAAAAGGAAATTCCTGCTGATGTCCAAGCTGAACCTCCCCTTGGGATGATACCAGGAGCTCCAGGAGCGCTCAGGATAAGGTCACCTCCTCCACCAAGCCATCACTGACGTTTTCCTCGAGCCCAGCACTGAATCTCATCACCAAAAATCCCTTTCCTCCCAAACAAAACATCCAAACAAAACCAGGGATGCTGGGAAGTCACCCAGTGACTCAATTAATCCCAAATCTGCGCTGAGAGGCGAGACCAACCCAAAGCCCCCCAAAACCTCCTGGCGAGGCGCCCGCACCACATCCCAGCGGCCGCATTTTCCCCAGCACCACGGACTTTTCCCACTCCTTTAAATCCATCGCTGCTTTCCAAACCCCCCCTCTCCTCCTCCTCCCTCCTCCCCAGGCAGGATCTCCCGACCCCCCCACGTTCTCCTGGCTCCCCGTTACACAACCCTGCTCGGGAGATCCTACGTGGGCAGCCGTGGGTTTTCCTGGGAATCGACAACAGCTCTCGCTGCAGCTCAGCAGAGCATGAGCATCTTACATAAACAGCCCCGCGAGTTCCCCTGCGTGGGGGGCTGCCCGCAGCCCCCCGGGCTGGGAGGGAAAGCTGGGAGGGAAAGCTAGGAGGGAAAGCTGGGAGCCGCCTTTTCCCCCCCTTCCTCCTCCTCCTCCTTCCCTCCCCATCCTCACCCTGCTTTTTTTTTTTTTTTTTTTTT
>VWYI01035389.1:26863-38189 GCA_013399455.1 Anthoscopus minutus
AACCCGAACCCCGGGGGGGGGGGAAAAAAAAAAAAAAAAAAAAGAAAAAAAAAAAAAGAGAAAAAAGGCAACGCGCGCGCGCGAGAGCGAGAGAGAAATGACTCAAGTGTTTTGTAACTTGTCACATTCGGAGCTGCAATTTGGAGGCAGGAAGGAGAGATCCAAAATAGTCGCCCCAACCCCGGATTGTATAACTGAGATCTCCCCCCTCGGCCCCTCCCCTCCCGCCGAGGGAGAACTAAAAAAAAAAAAAAAAAAAAAAGGGGGGGGAAAAAAAAAGGAGGGGAAAAAAAAAAAGGGAATTTCTGCTGGAGATTGGCAGCTGGAAAAAAGCAGGCGAGCTCGGGGTTGTTATAGCGCAGGAAGGAGCCCCCAAATTGGGAAGAATTACTCATCCATGGAAAAAAAGGCTCCTGTGCTGGCGGGGAGGCACCGGGGAAGATGCTGCAGGGGAGGAGGGAAGGCTCCCGGGAATGATGCTCCGAGCCCAGGGGTGAGGCTGAGCTCCCCGGGATGCTCCCTGGAGTGGGAGGTGATGTTTGGGAAGTGCAGCTGGAGCGGCAAAGCAGGACGGAGCAGGATTCCCTGCCAGGAAGGGACCTGGCAAGGGCTGCTCAAGGGCATCCGCTATCAAAATTCGGGTTCCCAGCGGGGCTGGAGGCATCCCAGATGCCAGAGCTGGGCTGGGACATGCCTGGATAATCCCACGGGAGGGTGGCAACAGGGGTCAGGGTGTGTTTGCCTCTCCCACACCTCGCTGCCCTCCACACTGCACCTGGCAATTCCCAATTTCCCAGATTTTTCATCCATGTATTCAGCAACTTGTGACATCCCAGAGAAACCCAGGAGAGAAACCCAGGAACCCAGGTTCCCAGAGAAACCCAGGAGAGCCTGGCTGCTCCCAGAGCCCTCTGAAAATCAGGGAGAGCGTTGAGAGCAGGAAGAGTGATGGAGCAGAGACCCCTCCCAGTCCACCCAGCCCAGTACACCCAGCCCAATATTCTATGAGGACCTGAGCCTTTCCCAGCCCCAAAAAAAGTCCAAGGCCAGAGCAGCTCCATAGGGAAGCCCCAAGGAATCAGGAGGAGCTGGGGAGACCAGGAGGATGCCAGGAAGGTGAGGAAGATGAAGGGAAGCCATGCTCAGCTCCCCCAGAATTAAACACAATTCCAAACCCCACAAATTCCATTTTCAAGCGCCAGCAGCACCGGGAGGAACCTGCCTGCTGCTATAAATCCTCCTGCCCACCCCAACTGCCGCTAATTCCTTTTGAAAGGGCCCAATCGGGTCCGGGGGATGTCAGGAGACACCACGAGTGTGACAGGTGCCCTCGGGGCTCATTGATCTGCCATCGATCACCCCGTGGAAGCTTTGGAACCCAGATGGGCTCTGGCTCCAGGCTCTGAGGGGGCAGCACTTCCTAAGGGTCTCCTCAAAAATAAATCACGGAGTTGGGATGAGGGGAGGGATCTTTGCAGTTTTTTCCTCCAGTGTCACCCTGGCTAAAGGCTCTGAAATTGCGAGTGCCCGACGCCCACGTTGGCACATCACAGGCATGCCAGGAAAATGCAAACGTGGGACAAGGGGAAAGGAAAATCAGGTTGTTTGCAACAGATTCATCAGTTTTTACAACTCAGTTGGGCTCTGCAATTAATAAAATCCATGTGAAATCTATATTTTTTTATGCCAGACCCACCTGGCAGGTGCATCCCTGCAGCTTTGGGATTGGCAGGTGAAAATAAAGTGGATGTAAAGCACTTGCCCGTGCAATAATCCGAGACAAAAAGCAAAATTCCCTACAAATTCCCAACCAGAGCACAATCACACCTTCCCCAGGATATTCCACTGGAATCCTGGACAGCCCCTGGCACATCCCATCCCCTCAGACACAGCAGCACCAATTTCCCCTGGTTCATTCCATACAAAACATACATCTGCGGGAGCCACACAATTATCTCTGGGAGCAAAGCGTTGATGGATGGAAGTTTTAATTACCAAACCTTCTCATCCTCCCCCGTGCACAAAAAGTGCATTTTCTGGCACGTTTATTTAATAATAAAACATGGCCAAAATCCACACTGGTGGAACACGTGCGCGGGGCACGGGAAGGACGAGATGAGCTGAAATCTGTTTTGTCACCAGAGCTGGAAATTTCAAGTTCCTTCGATCTCTCTGTTCCCCAAAAGCTTCTGGGGAAGGAGAGAGGAGGGAGCAGAGCACAGAGAATGTTATCCCAGGGAGTGGAGGGGTTCAGGGATGGATCCCAGCTCCTGCCTCTGCACGTGCCAGGATTGTGGAGATTGACGGCTCCACTCCCGCGCACGTCCCCGTCCCTTGATGTCCCCAAAGAGAAGAGCAAGCACAAGCCTTAATTCCCATGGACAGGGCTAAAGGGTGCCCCTGTCACCCATCAGTATCATTTAAGGCTTGGGAAGTGCCCAATTCCCATCAGGAATGCCCGCTGGAGCTCCGTGCTCATATCAGTCTTAATTTCATTTGGTCCTTCGCACCGTTGTGGGTGAACGGCGACAGCGAGCGATGCTTCCCGTGCCCTGGCAGAGGGATCCACGGCATGGGAGCCACCCTCTGCTCCAAAACCTGCCTGGCATCCAGGAACCACGGCAGCTCCAGCCTGTTGGAGCCCAGTGTGATCGAGGTTACTCATTCCCAGCACAAACGTGCGGAGGTTTGAGGTCCCCCCACCCCCCAACCACCGCCTCCCCTTCCTTCCTTTCGCGAGTAAATCCTCCAGCAGGAATTTTCCCCCCTTCCTTGGAAATTCACAGCCAACCTGCTAATGAGTCTTTGTGAAACTTGTGCCTTCTTACCTCTAATTTTACAGCCTGTTCGGATTTGAGCTCTGTGGACAGCCTCACATTTGGTTGGGAATTATAGGCTGAGTGGCTGTTCTCTCCTATTATTGTGCTGTCAATCTCCTATTAGCACATTATAATATGCTACACTGAATGCATCTGTTCTGTAGATCGCAAGTCCTAATTGTCATTTGTTGAATCACTTTGTCTTATATGATTGTTAAGCAATTATTTCACCCAAAGCAGCTTAAACTTTGATTACTGTATAGTGTTTACAGGGATCAAAGGGAAAAATCAGCGCCGGCTTCAAACGGGGTTTTTTTTTGTGGCGGAAAACGAGGAACGAGTGGGAGATGCCGACGCACGGGGATGACCTGGAGGTGCTTCCTGGCCTCCTGCCTTTGGGGAAAGCCAGGGTGGTTAAAGGTCCAGCCAACAGGGAGGTCAGGAGATGGATGTGAAGTGACATTCCTGCCAGGATTGCTCACGGAACCAGGCTCCCCTGGCGCGTGGCACCAGCTGCCCGCCGGTCCCCTCTGGTGGGACGAGGGCCTGCTGGGGGGAGAACACCCCCTGTGATGTTGTTAAACCACTCCAGCCATTCCCATCCAGGGGAAAAACCTTCTTGCTCCTCCAAAATTCGGGGATTCCAAATCCATCCCCAAAAGGATGGGGATTTGAGCAGGGTTAGGCTCGGAGAGGTCACATCCCGAGTGAATCCTGCATGGAAGCAGTAGCAGGGGGTCAGCAGAGGACATGGCTGAGGCAGCACGCAGAGCCCTCGGCACACACATTCACTCCAAAGCCCTCAGAGGAGCCCTCTGGAAGCTTAGATCCCTCGCACCATTTCCCCCTCTGAAGTCTGGGATGATCCCAGGGCATGGGAACCCAAGCCAGCAGGGCTGGAGGGAGGGGTTCATCACCGGGGGCTTGGGCTAATCCCGGGAATCTCGGGCTGACAGCAGAGGGAAGGAATGTTGGCCCATTGTTTCTGAGGAGCCCAGACAGGATTGAGAGAGGGAGAAAACCACGCCGGTGGCTCCTCAGCTCCAGACGGCTCCACGAGCCAGCAGGGATACACAAACTGTCAGGAATCTTCTGCTTCCAAGCATCCTCTCAAGCAAGGCTTGGATGGAACCTGAGTGCCACAAAAAAGTCCCTCCCCAGCAAGCTGCATGTCCCCTCCTGCCACCCCTGCAGCACATCCCGGGAGGAGATGGAACAGAGCTGCCCCTGCATTTGTTAAAATTGATGAATTTCCTCACACAAATAATGGGAAAGCAGCACCCAGAACACAAAACCCTTTATAAATCAGGCCTGTCCCCAGCCAGGCCCTGTCCCCAACCAGGGCCTGTCCCCAACCAGGCCCTGTCCCCAGTGAGGACCTGTCCCCAATGAGGACCTGTCCCCTATGAGGGCCTGTCCCCAGTTAGGGCCTGTCCCCAGCCAGGGCCTGTCCCCAATGAGGACCTGTCCCCAACCAGGGCCAGTCCCCAGTGAGGGCCTGTCCCCAACCAGGACCTGTCCCCAGTGAGGACCTGTCCCCAATGAGGACCTGTCCCCTATGAGGGCCCGTCCCCAGTTAGGGCCTGTCCCCAGCCAGGGCCTGTCCCCAATGAGGACCTGTCCCCTATGAGGACCTGTCCCCAGCCAGGCCCTGTCCCCAACCAGGGCTTGTCCCCAGCCAGGCCCTGTCCCCAATGAGGACCTGTCCCCAACCAGGACCTGTCCCCAGTCAGGGCCTGTCCCCAATGGGGGCCTGTCCCCTATGAGGACCTGTCCCCAACCAGGGCCAGTCCCCAGTCAGGGCCTGTCCCCAACCAGGGCCTGTCCCCAGTCAGGGCCTGTCCCAGTCAGGGCCTGTCCCCAATCAGGGCCTGTCCCCAGGGAGGGCCTGTCCCCAGTGAGGGCCTGTCCCCAACCAGGACCTGTCCCCAGTGAGGACCTGTCCCCAATGAGGACCTGTCCCCTATGAGGGCCCGTCCCCAGTTAGGGCCTGTCCCCAGCCAGGGCCTGTCCCCAATGAGGACCTGTCCCCAACCAGGGCCAGTCCCCAATGAGGACCTGTCCCCAACCAGGGCCAGTCCCCAGTGAGGGCCTGCCCCCAATGGGGGCCTGTCCCCAACCAGGGCCTGTCCCCAACCAGGACCTGTCCCCAGTGAGGACCTGTCCCCAATGAGGACCTGTCCCCTATGAGGGCCCGTCCCCAGTTAGGGCCTGTCCCCAGCCAGGGCCTGTCCCCAATGAGGACCTGTCCCCAACCAGGGCCAGTCCCCAATGAGGACCTGTCCCCAACCAGGGCCAGTCCCCAGTGAGGGCCTGCCCCCAATGGGGGCCTGTCCCCAACCAGGGCCTGTCCCCAACCAGGACCTGTCCCCAGTGAGGGCCTGTCCCCAACCAGGACCTGTCCCCAATCAGGGCCTGTCCCCAGTCAGGGCCTGTCCCCAGTGAGGGCCTGTCCCCAACCAGGACCTGTCCCCAGTCAGGGCCTGTCCCCAGTCAGGGCCTGTCCCCAACCAGGGCCTTTCCCCAGCCAGGCCACCAAGTGCTTCAAAAAAGAGGGAGAATCAGGGAAAAGAACCATTGTGGACTTTCTGTGGATTCTTGGGATAAACTCATTCTCCTGCTCTTCCCTCCCTGGGTTCCCATTCCCAGGACCTCTCCAACCCCACAGCAGCACTCCTTGGTGCTGGTCACAGGTTTAGGCACAAAAAGTTTCTGGGTGAAGCTCAAAGACAACCCTGAGGGTTTCATCCCATGGCTCACACAGCTGGGGGAGATTTTCCAGCTGATTTCCCAGCCCCAGCTCATTCCAGCATGGAAATGCCTTTATCCCAGAGAGCAGCAGGCAGGAGTTGAGCTCAGGGATGTGCAAATTGGCTGCTTGCAAAAACAAGTTTAAAAAAGTTGAGTTTGGGGTAGAAACACTGAAGGAAAACCCTTCATTTCTAGAGTTTGGTGGGGAAAAAAAATCCAATTCCTTCCCTTATCCTAAAAAAAGTGATGGCACAGCCCAAAGAAGCCTCTAAGGAAGTTGTCAAACCTTGGGATGAAAACAAAACTGGAGGAGCAGGTAAAAGGTAGCGGCTCCAGCACAGGTAAATTGCTTTTTAACAAGGAGACAAGGCCCATCCCTGGCATCTGCCGTATGTTTTTATAAAGCCCAGAAATATGTTTTTAAAAGGCCAGTAAATAAAGTTCCTATCGATTTGATCTCCAGTGTAATCTGTTTTTCTGTCTGCCACCACGAGTGGTAATAAAAGGGAATCAGGGGACGCGGGTTTGGGTTAATGCAGCGATCCATCACCGTCGGGGGCTTTGCTTCGCTGCACAATTGAGAAACTGCCCCAAATTGGTGCAAGGGCCAATTTTCTTTTCCAATTTATTTTTGCTTGAGCGAAGCAATATCGAGGCAGGACAAGGAGGATGCGTTTCCCGTCATTCCAGATGTTCTCCCACTTCCCTGGCCTGGGAAAGGGCCTCCAGCAGCTCCTTGGTTGGGGATTTGGGGAAGGTGCTGCAGGTGCTTGGGTGTTTGGGGTTTGGAGGTCAGTGGGACCTAAAGCAGGACTGGGATGTGCTCAGGAGAGTTTTCCAGTGAGGACTGAGCATCTCAGGGCTGATCTCCCATGGATTCAGCATCCTGAACATCCCAGAGCTGCATTCCCCAGAGATTCAGCATCCCAAACATGCCAGAGCTGCATCTCCCATGGATTCAGCATCCTGAACATCCCAGAGCTGCATTCCCCAGAGATTCAGCATCCCAAACATGCCAGAGCTGCATCTCCCATGGATTCAACATCCTGAACATCCCAGGACTGCATTTCCCATAGACTGAGCATCCCAGGACTGATCTCCCGTGGATGGAGCATCCCAGGGCTGATCTCCCATGGATTCAACATCCTGAACATCCCAGAACTGCATTTCCCATGGACTGAGCATCCCAGGGCTGATCTCCCATGGATTCAGCATCCTGAACCTTCCAGAGCTACACTTCCCATGGATGGAACTTCCCAGGGTTGCATTTCCTGTGGATTCAGTATCCTGAACATCCCCGGGCTGATCCCCCATGGATTGAACATCCTGAACCTTCCAGAGCTGCACTTCCCATGGATGGAACCTCCCAGGGTTGCATTTCCTATGGATTCAGTATCCTGAACATCCTCGGGCTGATCCCCCATGGATTCAGCTTCCTGAACATCCCAGGGCCGATATTCCATGGATTCAGCATCCTGAACATCCCCGGGCTGATTCCCCATGGATTCAGCTTCCTGAACATCCCAGGGCCGATATTCCGTGGATTCAGCATCCTGAACATCCCTGGGCTGATCTCCAGATATTCCCAGCTCTCTGCCCACTAGGACAGAGCAGTTAAAGGTTTCCAGGGTATCCAAGCCATCCATACCCACTCTCCTGTCCCTGACTCCTTTCCCTGAGCCTGTTGCTCACAGAGATGCCCCCACACACAAGAGGTGCCCCCACAGCACTAAAAACTGCCCCCAAATGGGTTATTTTGGGCAGCAAATTGATGTTTGATCAAGCTGAGTTTGACATCTCACTGTTTAAACATCACAAAATACTCAAATCCACCCTAAAATGATGCATTGAGGTCCCCCAGGCTGGGTTTTGCTGCCATCAGAGCTCAGCTTTGCAAGATGTCACCCCACTCTCAGCTCCTTCACCCCAAAACCATCGATGTTCCCTTCGCTGAGGAGCTGCAGGGCACAAAGGTGACCCCAAACCCATCCCAAATATCTGGGGCAAGGATGGGAATCTTCCCATTCCCCCAGCCCCACCCTTCAGAAAACTGATAAACATTTCTAGAGAGAAAAACAAACACTCTGCACTTGGCTTTTTTGGTGGTTGTTTTTTCTTGAAGAGACAAAGTGTTCCACAGAGAGCCGACACTTCCTACACAAGTTTGCATCCTCAAACCCCGAGATTTTCTGCCACGGATTTGGATGGGAAAAGCATCTCCAGCCCTTCAGCCAGTCCTCCCCACCCCATCCAGCATCACCAAGCTGGAGAATCCCCCTGGAGCACCGGAGGGAGATGGAGATCTCCTCGCTTTGCCAAATTTTCCCACCCTCATTTGGGAATAAATTAGGAATAATCGAATTTCCTGGGTTTAGAAATACCCCCATAAAGCATAAAAACAACTCTCATGCCTCAGCTCTTGTTCCCACTCAATTTAGGGTGAGTTTAGGAGGGAAAAAATATTATCCCAAAGCATCCTTAGAGGTTGAGGAGTAAGAAAAGTCTATATTCCTATTAAAAAGAAAACCAAACAACCTAAGGAAACTCAGAGCCAGCTCTCCATGGGGGGTTTAAGGCCACCCAGCCCCTTCCCAAAATGAACTCCAGGTTTGGGCACTGCAGCTGGATCATTCCCAGCTGTGTGGAGCTGGGGAGGAATTTTGGGGGAAGGCCAGAGGAGAAACCCACCCCAAAGCCGGGAAGCTGCGGGGCCCCGTGTCCTCAGATGCCACCTCAGCTCAAGATGTGCCGAGATTCTCTCGGAAGGAAACGGTGCCAAATCCATCAGCGGAGCCATTCCCGATGCCAGCGGGAGCCTCCGGCTGTGCCAGAGGCTCCCTGGGGACCTGCCACCCGCCCTGAGGCACAGCTGGAATTCCATCCCAAAATAAACAGGTGCCACCCACCAACCCAGCCGCTTCCCTTCCCTGCTTTTTGTGGATTCTGGGATGCACAGCCTGCAAGGGTCTGGCTCTTGTCCCCAAAATCCTTCCCACAGCCGTCGGCAGCAGCGTTCCATCCCCGGAGAGTCCCTTCCCTTCTCCCGGCCCTGCTTTGCTTTCCAGGACTAAAATTAAAGGAAAAACAACTGCCCACATCCCCTGGGAAGCTTCAAACTCCCGGGAAGCCGGGGATGGGTCTGTGCGCAGCAGCCTCTGCCAGGAAAGAGAATTTTTTGGGGGAAGAACCAGACATCTTTAAGGAAAAGTTCTTCCAACCATGTGATCCGCAGGGGGAAGAGACTTCCCAGACGGCGAGGAAGAGCCGGAAAAACGGATTATTCACACTCCGAGGTAACGCCAGCAGGAGCTGACTTCTCCCTTCTCAGCTCCCAGCTGGAGCCGCGGGAATGGCGGCAGTTTCGGGGCCAGGGCAGTTTTGGGGCCCCAGCGAGGATTTCACTGGGATTTGGGAACGCTACGAGACGATGCTGAGAGCAGGGACAGCTTTGGGATCACAGCAGGGCAGGGCGCCGGGTGTCCCCTAAAACACCGCAGTGCCACCCCAGTTCTTGTCCCCTCCCCGTGGCCGCAGCACAGCCCGCGGGAGATCCCGGCGCTCCCAGTAATTCCCAGTAATTCCCAGTTATTCCCAGTGCGGGCGGCGCTGGAGCTCGGGCGGTTCAATGCTGGCACCTGGTGGTGAAAGGGGGGAACAGCAGCACCGGGATTTCCTCCCGCCCCCTTCCCGATCCCAAAATTCCATCGCGAATCCCAAATTCCAGAGCCTGGCCCGAGGCCGGGATGGCTTTAAAAAGTTGACTAAAAATTTTTAAAAAATTAAAATCTCCGAGGGGAATTTTTAAATTGAATTTTTTTTAATTGAATTTTTTTAAACTGAAATTTTTTTAAACTGAAATTTTTTTAAACTGAAATTTTTTTAAACTGAAATTTTTTTTAATTGAAATTTTTTTTAATTGAAATTTTTTTTTAATTGAAATTTTTTTTAATTGACATTTTTATTTTTTTTTTAATTGCATTTTTTTTAATTGATTTTGATTGAATTTTTTTGGAGAGGGCTGAGTTGTGGCAGAAAAAATTAAACAGCCTCAATGGAATGAAATTATCCAGTGGTCAGAATACACCAAAAATGAAGAGGCCAAAGTAGAGGCAACAAAATTGAAGTGGCCAAAATGTAGCAAAAAATATTCAGTGGTTACAACATAGAAATAAAATAAACTTTTCTCTACGTGTGGACACTTATTTCTGTTTTTCCTACACTGTGGCCATTTAATTTCTTTTTTAAAAATAGCCACGATGGAGCACAAAATTAAATCATTAGGAGACTGCAAATAGAAAAACATTTAACAATTAAGTGGCCACGTGTAGCAGAAAAAAAGAACTTCTTTGCTACCTTCTGGCCATTTAAATGGTCACATTATATAAAAAATTTAATTGTTTCATAAGTTAATGTAGGAGAAATTATAAATGGCTGCATTCATAGGGGAAATAATGGTTACAACGCAGCAAATATTCTAAATTGAAATGTGGTGATATGGTGAAAACAATTTATTAAATGGTTCCAGCGTGTCTGGAATAGTTGTGAAACAAGTGCAATGTAGAAAAAAAGCATTTACTAAATGGCCAAAAGAAAAAGAAATAAAAATATAAACATACAAATATAAACATAATGACACAGGTACAAAAATATAAAAATTAAACCATGAAAATAGAAATACAAAAATATAAAAAAGAAAAATAGAAATACAAAAATTAAGATATAAAAATACAAAAATTAAGATATAAAAATACAAAAATTAAATATACAGATAAAAAAATCCAAAAGTGCTTTCAGCTCAGTAAAAAAAAAAATCCAAATGTGAAAAAAGGTGATTTAATGACCACAGCGTAGAGGGAAAAAAATTAAAATAAATCACAAAAATATCACCAAAAAAAAGGCAGTTCCATTTATCCACAGCTCAGCCTCCAACCAAACCCCTGAACCAATGAGGAAAAAGTGGGAAAAATCCTTCAGGAGCCATCCCGACCTCAGGAAAAGCCGGAGCGGGGCCTCACCTTCTTGGCCCAGGGGAAGCGCACGCGGGGCTTGTCCCACTCCAGGCTGAGCTGGCGGCGGTAGCCGTGGCACTTGGGGATGTAGGAGCAGCTCACGTCGCCCACCTCGGGGTAGATAACTTCCAAATCGCCTCTGGAAAAAGGGGAGAGGGAGGAAAATGAGGAAAATCCTCCAGCCTTGCCCTGCTGGAGGTGCCAGGATGGGTTTGGGAAGGCTGGGCAGGAGCTGAGGGATGCAAAGGTGGGGTAATGGGGACGCGGGCTCTGCTCGCTGTAGCAAAGAGAAGCAGGGGGTTTAAATGTTCTGCAGTAGATTTTTGGGAAGGAATTCCTGCCTGGGAGGGTGGGGAGGGGCTGGGATGGAAGTCCCAGAGCAGCTGAGGGTGCCCCTGAATCCCTGGAAGTGCCCAAGGCCAGGTTGGATCAGCCTGGGATAGTGGGAGGTGTTGGGGTTGGAAGGGGGTGGGATTTAGGGCCTCTTCCCAACCCAAACCATTCCATGGATTCCATGGAAAAGCAGCCTCCTCTCCTCTGAAGTTTTCCACTGAAAAGTTCCATCATTCCTGACGCTGTCACTTCCAAAGCCTCTGCTCATCAGGCTGGGGAATAACTCCAGGAGCCCAGAGACATCCCAGGGAAAAGGAGG
Source organism: Anthoscopus minutus (assembly GCA_013399455.1). Taxonomy (NCBI): domain Eukaryota; kingdom Metazoa; phylum Chordata; class Aves; order Passeriformes; family Paridae; genus Anthoscopus; species Anthoscopus minutus. The sequence goes on from VWYI01035389.1 coordinate 38,095, forward strand.
AAAACAGCCCAAATTTACGGCCAGGGGGACACTGGAATGGGCTGCACCAGGGGGTGACACAGAGGGAATGTCCAGGCTGGCCAGGGGACGGGGGC
>VWYI01035389.1:40078-54656 GCA_013399455.1 Anthoscopus minutus
AAAAGGAAAAAAAAAAGAAAGAGCCTGGTGTGAGTTGGGAGTGGGGATTACAGCAGCGAGGGGATCATTATATAATGGAGCTGTGGCTGCACGCTCGGAGAACACGAGCGAGCCCTGCGAGAGAAAGAGGCGCCGGGCTTAACTAATTAGAAACATTAATGGATTGGGAATGATCGGGAGCTTTTAGGGGCTTAATGGCTCCCGTTCCCACGCTGCCGAGATGGGCACAGCCCGTAATTAGAGCCCTGAGCCGGCTCACGTGAGTCAGGCTTTTCCCAGGAATGCCGGGCGGGCTGAGTCAGGAGCGCCCGGAGTGGGGTTTGAACCCTCACGGTGTCACATGGACGGGCGGTGTGGAAAATTCGGGATCCCTAGCGCCGGGCAAAGGTGTTGATGAGCAGAAATTGCCGTGAAATGCGGTCATGGAATGGTGGAAAAGGCAGGAATTTTCCTTGGAGAAATGAAAGTTTAACAAGAGGCAGGGCAGGGAGCTGGACACCAGGAGAGGGGGAAATGAGGATAAGGAGCTCCCGGTAAAACGTGGAATGGTTTGGGTTGGAAAGCACCTGAAATCCCACCCAGGGTCACCCCAGCCATGGCAGGGACACCTCCCACTGTCCCAGGCTGCTCCAGCCTGGCCTCAAACGCATCCAGGGGCAGCCCCAGCTGCTCTGGGAATTCCATCCCAGCCAGGAATTCCTTCCCAAAATCCCAGCCATCCCTGCCCTCTGGCACTGGCAGCCATTCCCTGGCTCCTGTCCCTCCATCCCTTGTCCCCAGCCCCTCTCCAGCTCTCCTGGAGCCCCTTTGGACCCTGCAAGGGGCTCTGGGCTCTCCCTGGAGCTTTTCCTTCTCCAGGTGAGCATTCCCAGCTCTCTCAGAATCCAGGGGGGCTCTGGACCTCGGAGCAGCTCGGTGGCCCCCAGGTCTGGCTCAAGATCCACCCCAGGCCTTTTGCAGTGTTTTGGGGGTTTTTTTGTGACCCTTTTGCAGGGGTTCCCCAAACAAGAACCCAAAATGGGATGAACTCATAACAGGGATTTTGTTTTCAAGCCCAGAGGCTGAGAAAAGCTCTTTGCAGAGCCCAAATCAGCCCCTTCCATCTGGAGACCTCTCACAGGTCATCCCAAAAGGGTTTGCCAATGGAAAAGTTGTAGGGGGATTTCCCAGGAAGCTAAACTCACAGGAGCAACAATTGTACAGCATCCCATGGAAGATGAATCATGGCTTCATCCCTAAAAAAAAAAAAAAAACCAAACCAGAAAATAGCCAGGTTTACCTTTTACCTTTTTTTTTTTACAAAGATTTTATTTCTTCCACTCAGGAGACAGAGTTCAAAGGGCAGCAGGAAACTTGCCCAGCTTCTGCAGGGATAAAAAAATCCATGGGGAAGTGCTGCCAGGGCCGGACACCCTCTGCTGTGTGATGCTTCCGAGGGCAGGAAGCGCTGCAATGTTTAATTTTTAAACCCCTGTGTTTGAAACCTAGGCCAGGCCCCTAGACCTGGGCCAGGGTTTCCAGGCCTGGNAATCCAGGGGGGCTCTGGACCTCGGAGCAGCTCGGTGGCCCCCAGGTCTGGCTCAAGATCCACCCCAGGCCTTTTGCAGTGTTTTGGGGGTTTTTTTGTGACCCTTTTGCAGGGGTTCCCCAAACAAGAACCCAAAATGGGATGAACTCATAACAGGGATTTTGTTTTCAAGCCCAGAGGCTGAGAAAAGCTCTTTGCAGAGCCCAAATCAGCCCCTTCCATCTGGAGACCTCCCACAGGTCATCCCAAAAGGGTTTGCCAATGGAAAAGTTGTAGGGGGATTTCCCAGGAAGCTAAACTCACAGGAGCAACAATTGTACAGCATCCCATGGAAGATGAATCATGGCTTCATCCCTAAAAAAAAAAAAAAAACCAAACCAGAAAATAGCCAGGTTTACCTTTTACCTTTTTTTTTTTACAAAGATTTTATTTCTTCCACTCAGGAGACAGAGTTCAAAGGGCAGCAGGAAACTTGCCCAGCTTCTGCAGGGATAAAAAAATCCATGGGGAAGTGCTGCCAGGGCCGGACACCCTCTGCTGTGTGATGCTTCCGAGGGCAGGAAGCGCTGCAATGTTTAATTTTTAAACCCCTGTGTTTGAAACCTAGGCCAGGCCCCTAGACCTGGGCCAGGGTTTCCAGGCCTGGGCCGGGGTTTCCAGGCCTGGGCCAGGGTTTTGAAACTTGGGCCAGGGTTTCCAGGCCTGGGCCAGGGTTTTGAAACTTGGGCCAGGGTTTCCAGGCCTGGGCCAGGGTTTCCAGGCCTGGGCCAGGCTCCCAGACCCAGGCCAAGTTTTCCAGACTCAGGTCAAGGTTTCTAGACTTGGGCCAAGGTTTCCAGACTCGGGCCAAGTCTCCCAGACCCAGACCAGGCCCCCAGGCCAAGGCCCTCAAATGCAGGCCGGGCTCCCAGGCCCTGGCCAAGGTTTCCACACCTGGGCCAAGTTTTCCAAACCCAGGCCAGACTCCCAGACTAGGGCCAGGCCCCCAAACCCAGGCCAAAGTTTCCAGACCCAGACCAAGGTTTCCAAACCCAGGCCAGGGTGATTCCAGAGCCTCTGGCTTTGCTGTCCCTGCCACATTCCTGGAAAACCGAGCCCAGGGATGGGTGATTTCCACCAGCACCCTCCTGCTCCTTCCTGTGCCTGGAGCTCTCCTGGCTGGGGAAAAGCAGGAAAAAACAACCCGGGAGAGGCAGCAGGCAGGAGTTTCCCCTCTGGAGAGGGAGCGTGGGAAGAGGAGCTTGTGGTGTCAAACCAGGTCCCGAGCAGAGCCAGGCTCCTGTCCTGGCCATCCCAGGGTGTTCCCAGGTTCCCTGTCCTGACTAAGCCCTGTGGGACTGCAGGAATCTCGTTTTTCCAGCCAGGAAGCCACTGGCACCATGCTGGGTGTGAGGCTCAGAGGTGAGGGAAATCCAGGGATTCTCCAGGGAGGGATGAGAAAGCAAGAGATGCTGCCCTGTGCTTCAAAATTTTTAAATTTTTTGGGTAAAAGCGTGATTGAAAAATCTGTTTAAAACCCCTCAGCTCTCCTAGCTTCCATGGGGGATATATCCCAATATTCTGGAAATAAAATTAAGCTTTCAAAGTAGCCAGCGCGAGGTTAATTTAAATAATCAAATGAGGGAATCGATGGAATAAAATTTCTGCAGTCCCAACAGCAATTCATTTGGGAGCAGATATTTAAATAGAGATACAAAAATTAATATATTTTGCATTTGGATCCCCAGCACACAGCTCCAAACGCTGCTAAAAAGCCTCTCAGAGCTGGCAAAACCAAGAGGTAGGTGAGGAAATTATTTTCCTGTTAATATCAGAGATTAAAAAGCTCTTAATAAAAGGCAACAACCTGAAGTCAGGGAAGGGAGGGAGAAGAATGGGGCTTGTTTTAACAGCAACAAAGCAACTGTGAAAGCCAAATCACCCGAGCTGGGAGCCAAGTTCCACCTGGGCTGAGCCATGGGGCCACAAATGGGGCTTTGAGAATGAAAGAAAGGGACAGAGGAGGCAAAAATCCCCAGGGCACTCCCCCATCTCTGCCAAGGGACCAAAATATTCTTCAGGGGAGCTTTAGGATCCAGCTCAGGCAAAAATAGAAAATTTTCGAGGCTCCCCATGACCATCAGCTGAGAGTGAGGAGCTCTCAGAGCTCCTCCACACGTGCAAAGCCTCCAACTCTTTGTTTATTTAATGCGGAACCGTCACTTCCCGAGCAGAGTTTCACTCAAAAAGTTCATTAAAATCTTGTTTTTACTTCTCGGGAAAGCATTGTTTGGAACTTCCTGGAGTTCCTGTTGATGTGAAATCGAGCTAAACCACCGCCCACCTCAGGGCTTCATTCATGTCTCCCTGCTCCATAAAAAGGGGCATTTTGCCATTTTCTTGGAATTTCCAGCTTGTTCCAATCTCATTTTGTTGTGGCCTCAGTGGCAGGGACAGGAAGGTGACACTCTTCCGCAGTGACACAGGAAGCTGTGGGGTTTTGGTTTTTTTTCCTCCCAATTTCAGGCTGGACAAAATTTTAAAGTCACTACTAAAGCTGTTAAAAACCCTTCCTCAGGAGCCAGCCGAAGCTCTGGAAAAGAAGGATTTATTCTGCTTTTCACCAGCAAAACTATTTCTGAGCCATAAAAATGCTCCTTGGGACTACCAAGACCCACAAGCATCAAGCCCAGCCCTTCCTTTGATATTCCAGCATTTTCCTCTGATCAGGAAGAAATCCAAATATTTCCAGGTGGCCCCTCCGTGCCTCAGTTTCCCCCAGAGTCCAGTGAGCAAAGCACCGGAGCAACTCCAAAAAAAGCCAACACCTACAGGCTGAAAAATCACTATTAAAAAAAAAAAAAATTGCTGATACCAAGCAGCGAGGCTGCACTTGGCAGAGCCTGGGTGCCCGGGGGAATTCCCTCCATTTTGGCCTCACAGGAAGCCCTTTCCAGCCCTTTAATCCCGCAGCAATCAGGAAAAGAAACAAAACCCACACCCTCTCTGCCCATTCAGCAGCTCCAGCTGTGGCCTGGCCCGGCTGTGCCTCTTATCTCCCTTCTCCAAGGGTTGTCCTCACATCTCCCTCCTTCCCTGGCCAAGATCTCCGGTCCCTGCTCCAACCCAACCACCCCAAGGTCGCCTTCACCTTGTCCCGGCCAAGCCCCTGGGCAAGAGCTTTGTGAATTAAAAACCCCACTTGACCCAGGACTGCGCCATAAATTTGCATCTGAACCGATTTGCCGGGCTGGCTCTGCTCCTTGGGGAATTTTTTTTTAAGTGGATTTCAGGGATGTGACAGATTTACTGTGCTGGGAGTTCCCCTGGGTTTGTCTAGGGCCACGCTGGGGACAGGGATTAAAGACCTCACATCATAAAAAGCAGGAGTTCAAGGGCTGAGCCCGGATTTTTGGGTTTCTCCAGCATTAATAAGATGCTGGGCCAAAATCTGGAGTGAGGAGGTTGAATTTATCTCCCCAAACCCTTCCTGCGAGGCGCAGGAATGCACCGAATGCAGATCCCTGGTGCAGCCTGAGATTATCAGGGAAGGATTTCTGGCTTTTCCCTTTATACCTGCCAAAGCTCCGGCGCTGAACTCTCACCCCCTCCTGGCCCATTTTCCTGGCCGGCAGCTGTGCCTGGTGGAGCTGGATTAAACCCAGCAGCGCTGGGAAGGTCACGAGTGACCGCGGGGGAAGGGTCAGAGCCCCGAAAAAGGGGGATGGACCCACGGCGCCCTCTGAGCAGGAATCTCTGTGGGATCAAGGAAGGGATCCACGATGTTTTTTGCCTTCGGAGTCGGCAGCAGCTCGGCTCCCGCACGGATCCGCACAGGAGGAGCTGCCAGTGCAGCGGGAACGCAGCACCAGAGCAGCCCCGGCGCTGCTGTGACCCCCAAAACCTTCCCTGGCAGCACCCCCGCTCCCTCTGACTCAGCCGGGTGCTCCAGCAGCGCTCAGGAGAAGAGGAATAGCCGATATTCTCCAGGGAAAAGCTCGCAGCTGAGTGAGCCCCCGGCGCTGCCCCTTCCCATCCCAAACCTCAGCCCCAGCAGCGGCACGAGCATCAATGATCCCAACCCCATCCCTGCAGCATCCGTGGGATCACAGGATTTGGGGATGCGGCCCCCGCACCCCATCCCCATCCCGGGGGCGCCTGCCCCATTCCTGAGCTCCTCCGGCACCTTCAGGGAGGGTCGTGGGGAGCTGCAGCCCGGGGGGAGGTGACCTTGGGGACAAGGAGCTGGCGGCGGGATGTGCAGCGCTGCTGTGCTGGCACACCTGGCACAGCTCCCCGTGCCACGCCAGGTGCCTTGTGACTGCTCCTGCCGGAGCTGCGGCGCTTTCTGGGGAAGGGCTTCTATTTTGGGCAGAATGTTTTCACTTGGCCTATATTAAGCACATTCATTTCGCAGTCACAAGGCAGCGCAGAGCGGTGCGGGAGCCGCTTCTCCTCCGGCAGCAGCTCCGCAGCCTGGCAGCTCCCGAATCGCAGCGGTGCTGGCACGGCCCGGCACGGCCCAGCCCGGCCCAGCCCAGCCCGCTCCTCTCCAGGTGCTGCCCGACCCCATCCCGTCCCCATCCCTCCATCCCCACGAGCCGCTGAGCGCCTCTGTAAATTCCTGGCTCGAATTCCTGCATTAAGCACTCCCCGCTCCTGGAGACGGGGAAAAGCCACCAGGAATTGCTGCAACACCGACACGCGACAGCAGCGTGGAGGGAGAGCATTGAGAAACCCTCAGGTGTGACCTCTGCCAACCTCGCCGCGCTCCCCAGGGATGCTGTGTGGGCACAGGGATCGGGGTGATGGAAGCATTTCCACCTTTTCCCTCTTCCCCTCCCACTCTCCTGGGCACCGCGGCCTTGGAAAGGAGATAAATCTCTGCCCCGTGCCTCGTGGACGCTCTAATTGTGATTACAGCCCTTCAGGGATGACAGCAAAAAATAAACACCTCTTCCAGCTCTCACGGCCCGGCTGGATGAGGCTCGTGGGAAAGCCCTGGGGCAGCGGGATAATGAGGAGCTGGGATGAGGAAGGAGCATCCTCTGCTCTGACTCAGCTCGGCCTCAGCCTGGTTCCACGGGATGGACTGGGAGGGGATCCAGTGCCCACCCTGCTGGACACCGGGACCCGCGTGGAATCCAGGCCGGCTGGGCAGGGATGGGCTATAAATAGCGGCGTTTCAGATTCAGCCTGCATGAGGCTCTTCCTTTCAGCCCCTGGTTTATTTTCTCCCTCTTGTCAAGGCTCTCCGAAGCCTGGGATGAAGGGGAGCACAGGCTGGACCCTTGCCGAAATCCTCCAGGGAAAAACCTGGAGCTGGAACAGTTAAATTGGTTCAGATCCCCGATGTTGATGCACTTATACCAGATTAACCTTCGCATCGATAGGCTCCCAAATCACACTGAACTGGCTTAACCCTTCCCTAAATGGGTTTAACTGGTTTGCAGCAGGGGCTGGTAGAGCTTTAACGAGCTCACAGCTGAGTCCCAGCCGTGGTGCTTTCCTGGGAAGCCCTAAGCCCCCCTCACGATCCCCCAAAACCAGTCTGGGGGCTGGAATGAGGTATCTGGGGATATTCCCCCCATATTTGGGGGGAACCCTTCAGCATGAGCATCTTTTCCAGAACATTTTCCAGCCTCTCCCCTTGCCAAGTGTTTTTTCACAATCCCTTGGTACCCTGGCTCTGAAGAGGACCCCGAAATCTCTCCTATTTACAGTTCCTCACACCGGCAGGGTCACAGAGCCGCTGCCTTTACACCCCTAAAAAATCCCTCAGCTGCAAAGCGACAGAAAACAGCCGGGGGTGCCCAACAGAGCCAGCCAGGCCCCCCTTTTCCACCCACCCCTTTCCAGCACCAGTTCCCCCAGTCCCAGGGCAGTTCAGAGCCTCTGCCCGGCCAGCTCTGCCTGAGATCCCCTCGGGGTGAAAATCTGGGATCAGTTTAAGCGAGATTAGCACCATTTGCAGATGCTCCAAGACGCCGCTGCAAACCCGCCCTTGCTCCGGGCGGGGAACGTTTCGCCTGCTCTGTGACCCAGCAAAACAAGCGCCTGTTAATACCCACCCCCAAATTAGGCGGAAAAACTCCCCCTGAGCTCCCTCCCCAACCCAGGCCGGAGCAAAGAGCTGCGCCTGCAGTGAGGACAGAACATCCCGGAGGTGCGAGAGAGCCCCCAGGGGTCCCGCAGCACCTCGGGGTGGAGGAGAGGCAAGCGCTGGGCTGGCCCCGTGTGTGCCGAGCTGCACGTTCCTGCTCTTATCAAATCCATCGGCTCCAGCGGCAGCCGCTGCCAGCGTTCTCCAGCGCTGCCCCGAGGGGAGCAGCCCAGGAGGAGCGCGCTCAGGGGGCTCCTCCTGCCTCATTATCCCATTATCCCATCGCCTCCCTCCTTTCCCACAGAGTCACCGCTTGATCCCCCTGACTCACGCTCGTGGCTCCTTTCCGTGGCCCGTGGCCATTTCCCCGGTGCCTCGGTTCCCATTGACTCACCCAGAGCTCACCCTCTCTTTTCCGATTCCCGAATATTTCTGGACACTCGGACTCACCTGGGACCTGCCTTCCTTCCCTGCATCCCTGAGGAGCGTCCCAGTGCAGGACCCTCAGGCTGGGCAGCTCCTAAAATCACCTTCCAGCCTGTGCAGAAGTGCTATTCCCAGGCCTCAAGGTTGCAGGGAGTTTCCTTTTCCAGGAGCAAAGGATTCTCCCCATTTCCCAGCCTGGTTGGCATCTTCTGCCGTGTTTTTGTTTTTGTTTTGCACGGGAAAAAGAAGAGATTTGGAGAATTTAGATGCAATCAGTGCCTCAAACATATTCCTTCACACTTCCCATCCATCCCTTCCTCCATCGTGGAACCATCCCATGGTTCGTTTTCTCCAGCTGCAGTAGAGGAAACATTTAGGAACGAGGCTGAAAGACTCGGGAAGTGCGGGGAAATGGGATTTCTGGGGGTGGGAGAGCAGGGAGACGCGTGCCGGCGTACCCAGAGCCGGCCTGAACGGCTTCGAGTGGAAAATTCCTGTCGGCTGAGCTGGGATTGTGGTCCAACAGGTTTTTAGTCCCAGCCCCTTGAGTTGTGTCAGTTCAAAAACTCATCCCTAGGGCATTTATTTGGATCACATGGGCAGGTGTATAAAAATGGGTCCTGCCCGTCCGGGCTAGTTCGTACCTGGAAAGGGAAGGCGGCTGCTGGGGTGGAGGAAGAGCCGCGGGACAGAGCGGGGCCGCTGCGCTCAGGTAACCACGCCCGGAGCAAATTATTCCCCTTTTTCCCCAGGGAGAGGCGATGGGGCATGGAGAGGGTGAGGGTTTCTCCGCCGGGAATGCAAAGGCTCTGAGGGCTGGGAAATGGGGGAATTGTGCGGGAGAAGAGCTGGATCTTGTCCCGGGAAGAGCTCCAAGCACTCCCGAGGCTTTTCCCAGCGCCCAGAAGCGATGCAGCCCGTCCGGAGCGGGCGCCATTCGCAGCTCCTCGTTGCCTCACGACCCCTTGGAGCTGTCGAGAATTGGGGTGTGGGACCTGTGGGGTGCCTTGGTGGCCCTCAGGGCAGAGAGGCGGCAGCTCAGGCAGAGCCGCATATGAGGAGACACCGAGACGTGCGGGTTTTCCAGCATGGAATTTCGCCCTTTCTGGCCCGGCGGCAGCGCGGACAAAGCCGGCGGCTCCCTCGCGGTTCCAGCTCTCCGTGGCCCCTGGCCATGCGGGGCAGCGGGAGAGGCAGCGCTGCTGCCGCTTCCTTCGCCCTTGGGGTGGGAAGCGGCTTTGGGGACCCGGGAGCTGCCGGGGCAGAGGTGCGGCCGTTCCCACGCGGGCCAGGATGAGGAAAGAGGGAAATCCTCCAGCCCCGGGGCTCCCGGTGCCTGCTCCCGGTGCTGTCACCCCAAGGTCCCTCTTTTCCTGCTGTTCCCTCCCTCCCTCTCCCCGCTGGGATCCCCAGAAGTTTTCTTCCCCACTCAATGTTGCTGCTTCTCCTTCTCTGCTCTCCATCCCTGCTTGGAGACAGTTGCTTGGAGACAGACTCCCGTTTTTTTGATATTTTAATCGTTTATTTTTTATGGGGGAACAGTGGGGGCAAAGGCAGACAATGGCAGCATGGGTTCCACTGCACTGAGAGCAGACTGGGGAGGAGAGTCCAGGAAAGATCTGACACCAGAGGGAGAGGTCTAAACCAAGCAAAACCAGCATTTTTTCCCTCATTAGGAAACATCCAAACCCCACCACTCTCTGTGCTCAGAAACAAGTCCCAGGAGGTTTCCACTTTCTCCCTTCTTGCCCCAAGCCCCCACCCAGGTGCGGCATGAGGATGAATTCCTCGGCTGGGGGTGGCCTGGAGGGTTATTTTCCTTTTCTGACGAAGAGCCCAGGCTGGTTGGCCATGTTATCCATCTATTTTCTGCACTGCTTTCCGTAGCAAGAGAAACCAGGAGAAAAAGGGGGAAACAGAGAAGCCACAGGATGCACCGTTATAAGAGGAACTTTCCCCAGAATAGAAGCTTTTCACAGTTTTTTCACGAGGCGTCAGCAGCTCTTAATGCTGTATGAAACTGTGAATCCTGCCTGGAGCAGCCGGCGGGAGCCTGTCATGCTCCAGGCTGCAGCTGCAGCCTTTCCCAGGGCGTGGGGCCGGCTGTGCCCCCCCAAAACCTGCCTGGGGTGTCGGGAACATGCAGCTGGAAGAGCAGCCTCGGCTGTGATTCCATCCCAGCAGCGATTTCTGCACCCCTCCGGGTGGTAAATCCAAAATATCCCAGCTGGAGGCTGCAGAAATCCTGCACGGATGGATCAAGACCTTGAATTTCGCCCTGACCTGGTTTTTAGCTGCAAAAGATCCGTCTGGAGAGCCCCAAATGTTCATTAGCTCAGCGCTGGGGCGAAGGGATGCTGGGCTGGTGCGAGGAGTTGTGTTTTACACGGCTCCTTCTCGGTTTAAATATTTATAAGCTGAGCGATGAATCCCTGGAGCTCTGCAGCCATATCGATGGCAGGGTGAGCTGTCAGGTGGCTGATTCCAGGCCTGGGAGTTGGGATCCAGCTGGGCCACAGAATTCCTGCATGCAGAGAATTTCCAGAGCCCCCCAAAACTCCTGGCTCGTAGACAGGCCCTGCTGCTTTGGCAGGCCAGGGGATGCAAGGTGCAAAAATGGGGTTTTTTTGCTTGTTTTAGACCTTTCCTTCTGGTCTCAGCTGTTTCCTGGGCTCTGCTCCCCACCACACCCCAATGTGTCCTTTTGTCCCCTCGGTTCCTCCATCAAGGTTGGGTTTTGCCATTTTTGCAAGGTTCTGGTTGAGGGTTTCTCCCAGCTCCAGTTGGATACTGAGCCTGTAAATGCCATTTTTTCTGGAGCTGCCACCTCCCTCCCTGGCTGCTGACAGGGCTGAGGTGCCAAGGGGTGCTTGGAGCAGCTGTCCTGAGCAAGGAGCCCCCTCGTAGCCTCATCCAGGAAACCAAACTGCAGGGTTTGGGATTTTCAGAGAAGCAAAACAGAGGGGTGACCCTTGCTGCTCTTCCTGGTGAATCCATGGATGGATCCAGCACCAGGGTGGGTGTCTGGAGCTGCCAGCAGCCAGGACTGTCCCAGGAGCAAATCCCAGGCTGGACTCTGCTCCTGACGTGCGCAGGATCCAGTGACGGAGCAGGAGGGACAGCCCCATGCCCTGCCTCTGCCAAAGCCACCATGCCAGGGCACTCGGTGGCCTGCGGGCCACCCCAGGAGCCAGGCACTGCCCAGGGGCCCAGATCCACAGGGAAGGCTCTTAGCCCAAGGGTGAGGGGCTTGGAGAGGGGATGGGAGCTGGGAGGGCCTCGCTGGGGCTGAGATTGTCACTGTGGAGCCTTCAGAGCAGGGGACAGGTCTGGGTGTGCTCCGTGGGTTGATTTATTTTGGCTGATTTGCAGGGTGGCACGAGGAGGGCAGAGCTGGCAGAGACGTGGGGACAATGGCACAGCTCTGTCCCCACAGCAGGACAATGCTCAGCCAGCCCAGACCTGCCCCCCCAAAACCTTGGCTGGGAGGTGATGCTGAGTGGGGAGGGGGTGGCTTTAGGATGTGACTCCGTGTTTGGGGTGATCTCACAGATCCCTGTGCCCTCTCCTTGCAGAGCCTGCCAAGAGAAAGCGATGGAAAGCTCGGGGAAGGGCAGCCCTGCTGGGAAGATGACAGCCATGGCTCACAGCCTGTAAGTTCCTCCTGCTCCTGGCACTTTTCCTCCAGCCACTTTCTCCAGGGACTTTGCTCTTTGCTCCCATCCCACCCACGCCGCAGCAACGCCTCCGTTCCCCATGGATGAGGTGGAAAACACCCAGCAGAGAAAGGCAAAGGCAGGGTCCCGGTGCTGGGAGCTTTGGGAATGTGTGGTTCGGAGCTGCCCGGGGTTTTTGGGGTGTCTCCCCATCCCAAATCCGCTTTTTCCAGTGAGGGATGCATTGCCTTGGTCTGTGCCAGCCTTTCAGCCCCTTGCAAGGTGAATGATGCTGGATTTGGGGAACAGGGTGGGGAAAAAAGGGTGCAGGGGAGCTGCAGCACTTGCAGAACATCCAGGGAGCATAAGGAAAATGGATTTGGATCGCTGCATCCTGTCCCCAGCAAGGCTGGGCAGGGCCCTGGCAGCACCTGGGAAGGGTGGAAACACCCCTGGCTTTAAACTGGGGAGTGATCAATTTTACTGGGGCTGGAGCAACATCTGCTGATATCTCAGATATCCTAAGGGCTTCTTCATTCCTGGCTGGGGAGTGGGAGATGGAGGGAGGGGGATGCTTGGTGTGACCCCAGAGCTCAGCCTTGGCTGTGGAGCTCTTTGCCTGGGAGTCAGGCTGAGCATGGAGATGGAATTCCTTGGGGAATTCAAGGGGCTTAAACTGGAGGGATGGGAGCGGAGAGCAAAAGGCCTTTTAATTACAGCAGGGAGCAAAAGGCCTTTTAATTACAGCTGGAGATGGTGGTGCTGAGGGAGGGGGATGTCACTGGGCAGCTGTGCCATGCCCTGGGCAGCTGTGCCATCCCATGCCGTGCCGAGCCATGCCAGAGTGTGGGCTGGCTGGGGAGCAGTCAGCTGAGCCTTGTGTTCCTCCTCCCACGGAGGAGAGGGGCTGTGAGCAGCACCCACGTGCTCCAACAGCTGCTCCCGACCCCTTTCCCCTGCCCCGTGCCCACTCCGGTGCCTCCATCCTCCGGCTCCCTCCTCTCCTCCCAGGAGGGAGGCCCGTGCGAGCTCCGCAGCCGGAGCGTTTCACCCGCGGGTGACAATCGTGCTTTTGTTTTGCCTGGCTGCGAGAGGGCCAGGCGGGAATTTGGCTGCCCAGAAAGCTGCCAGGAACCCTTCCTGCCACAATTAAGCACCTGCTACAAGAGAGCAAATAAGCCAAATCATGCGGCTGGCAAACAAGCTTTACGTGTGTTCCTTCCCCGTGACCCACTCCAAGAAGCAGAAAGCTCCAGGCTCTGCGACGAGGCTGCTCGCAGCTCCCGGGGCAGGGATTCCGCAGCTCCCGGGGCAGCGATTCCGCAGCTCCTCCGCCGGCTCCCGGTCCCGGCGCGGGCAGCGAGGCAGCGCCTGGAGCCGGCTCAAAAGCTAAAAAAGGCTTTCCCCTCCCCAAATTAGCGGCTCCATCTCCGTCTGCTATGGAGAGACAGATCCCCGTGCTGCGAGTTCGGTGAGGCGGGGGGCGCCGGCGGGGCTGGGGCGAGGCGATGCCGGGCTCTGCCACCTCTCGCTGCGGCAGCGGCAGCCCCGGCAGGGCTCCAGCCGGCCGGATCCGAGCAGGGATCCCGGGAAGGGATGAGGCCATGCAGGGGGCCGAGCTTAGCGCGGGGATGGGGAGGGAAAGGCGGCTGAATGCGTCGGGAAGGGATGGCGAGGATCACATGATGCGGATATGCGGGGTCAGAGCAGCGGGGCCGCCGGGGCCCGGCGCCTTCCCGGCAGCCGCGCTGCAAAGATGACTCGGAGTTTTTTTGGGGTTTTTTTTTTAATGCCCTGAGGGTTCGGATTTCGGGGAGCTGCCCTGGGGGTCAGGAGGGAGCTGTAATGAGCCCTGTAGAGAAGGGTGAAAAGGCAGGACCGCAGCGTGCGGCCTGTGCTTGGAGGGCACGGAGGGATGGAGCAGCTTCGCTTTCCCCCCCTGCATCCCCGCGAGGGTTTGGGGGTGCTCCGGGGGGCTTGAGAGCGGTCTCCTCCACCCGCAGCACCGCACACGGCCCAGCTGGGAGCTGGCACCTCCCTGGAATTTGGGGAGAGGGAAAAGCGCTCGGAGGGACGCAGGAAAGGGTGCACCCCTTCCCCAGATCAGGATTGGGGGGGGCACGGGGTGGGTGGGATCGGATGCAGAGGAAGGATGGAGGTGACATTTAGGGGGGGATGAGGGTCTCATCTCCCCCTCCCCGGGGATGTCACAGAGGAGGGAGAGCAGGGTGGGGGTCCCGTGCAGAGAGGGGACAGGGATCCATGGAGCGCAGGGTTGGGGGCCAGGATGGAGCTCCCTGAATGGGAGGGGTTTAGGGCCAGCATGGGGGTCCCTAGGCAGAACTGGGGACACAACGGAGCCCCCTGAGAGGGAGGTTTAGGGACGGCATGGGGTTGCACGGAAGGCAGGATCGGGGGCGAGCACAGCGGAGTCCCCTACAAGGGAGAATTAGGGCCACGATGGGGGGTCCGAAGGCAGAATTGTGGGGGAGCCCCCTGCGAGGGAGGGTCACCATGGGGTCCCAAGGCGGATTTAGGGGAACATGACAAAACCCCGTGCGAGGGAACTTTAGTGGCAGAACGGGGGGGATCCCACGGCAGGACTGGGGGCCACAACGGAGCCAACAGCGAGGGACCCACCGAGGGTCCCCACGCGCGACAGGATGAGCCCGGAGCCCCCCCGGGAGCCCCCCCGGGAGCCCCCCCGGGTGTCCCTCAGCCAATGCGCGGCAGCGGGGGGGGCTCGGGGCGGGGCTCGGCCGGGGCCGCTTGTTTTTTGTGAATGAAAGGCGGGGCGGCCGCGACTGCAGCGCGCAGGGCAGCGCAGGGCCGCGATCCGCGCAGGGCTCCGCGCAGCGCAGCGGGCCGCGGATGCGGAGATCGGGG
>VWYI01035389.1:58048-73409 GCA_013399455.1 Anthoscopus minutus
CTCCTCCTCCTCCTCCTCCTCGCAGTGGGGTTGTGATTTACTCCCCACGGTGAGCACAGCCCTGCTGCCGCTGTTGTTGCGAGGCTCGAGGCACTGAGGAGCTGGGTGGTTTTCTGTTCCTGCAGGTGCTGGAGCGCTCCCGGGATGTGGTAGACGATGTCAGCGTGTCCTTGCGCCTCTGGGACACCTTTGGTGACCACCACAAGGACAGGCGCTTTGCCTACGGCAGGTGGGGAGCGGCAGAGCCGACGTCACCCCGGGCACGGAGGGAGTCCCCAAGCCGGACCTTGACCCTTTGTCCCCTCACAGGTCCGACGTTGTGGTTTTGTGCTTCTCCATCGCCAACCCCAACTCCCTGCACCATGTGAAGACCATGTGGTACCCGGAGATCAAACACTTCTGTCCCCGTGCCCCCGTCATCCTGGTGGGCTGCCAGCTCGACCTGCGCTACGCTGACCTGGAGGCCGTCAACCGGGCACGGCGACCCTTGGCCAGGTGGGGACCCTCGCGCCCTGGAGACGTCCCCGCCTGCCCTCCTGATCTCCAGAGGTCTCTTGGTTAATTATCTCCCGTCTCTTCCAGGCCAATTAAGCCTAACGAGATCCTTCCCCCGGAGAAGGGCAGGGAGGTCGCCAAGGAGCTGGGGATCCCTTATTACGAGACGAGCGTGGTGGCCCAGTTCGGCGTCAAGGACGTCTTTGACAACGCCATCCGCGCCGCCCTCATCTCCCGCCGCCACCTGCAGTTCTGGAAGTCCCACCTGCGCAACGTGCAGCGGCCCCTGCTCCAAGCCCCCTTCCTGCCCCCCAAGCCCCCTCCTCCCATCATCATCGTCCCAGATCCCCCTTCCAACAACGAGGAGCGTCCAGCCCACCTCCTGGAGGACCCCCTGTGCGCGGACGTCATCCTGGTGCTGCAAGAGAAGATCAAAATCTACGCACACAAGATCTACCTCTCCACCTCCTCCTCCAAGTTTTACGACCTGTTCCTCATGGACCTGAGCGAGGAGGACCAGCAGAGCACCGCGGGGCACGGCTTCGGGGTGGCCGTCACCGCGGCCGCCGAGCGGATGCTGCACCAGGAGGAGAGGCACCACGGGCGGGATTTCCTCCTGAGGGCCGCCAGCTTCGACATCTGCGAGAGCGCCGAGGAGGCCGGACCCGGCCAGCGCAAACCGTGCCTTAGAGCCTCCACCAGTGACGGCATCCTGCGGGGCAACCGCTACGAGAACGGCGAGCGCGGGCTGCGGCGGGGCCGGAACCTCTCCTCGTGGAGCCGGGCCTTTGCCAGCATCCAGGAGGAGATGGCTGAGGACCCGCTGACCTACAAGTCCAAGCTGATGGTGGTGGTGAAGA
The DNA here is from genome assembly GCA_013399455.1 of Anthoscopus minutus. Classification (NCBI taxonomy): domain Eukaryota; kingdom Metazoa; phylum Chordata; class Aves; order Passeriformes; family Paridae; genus Anthoscopus; species Anthoscopus minutus. The sequence goes on from VWYI01035389.1 coordinate 59,404, forward strand.
TGGACTCGTCCATCCAGCCGGGTCCTTTCCGGGCCGTGCTGAAGTACCTGTACACGGGCGAGCTGGACGAGAACGAGCGGGACCTCATGCACATCGCCCACATCGCCGAGCTGCTGGAGGTGTTCGACCTGCGCATGATGGTGGCCAACATCCTCAACAACGAGGCGTTCATGAACCAGGAGATCACCAAAGCCTTCCACGTCCGGAGGACCAACCGCGTGAAGGAATGCCTGGCCAAGGGGACTTTCTCGGGTACGGTTCCGGGAGCAGCAGCCTGGTCCTTTTTGGGGGGCTCGCGGGGTGGTTGGGGGCTCGGAGCTCCTGGCTTTGCTTCAAGTTGGGGGGAGGCCGTGTCTCTCTTGGGGTTTTTGGTCATATTTTGGTGTTTGGGGATTTTTTACTGGGTTTTTTTCCCCCCCAAGAAAGTGAGTGTGAAGCCCTTCCCCAGGGTTTCCTGCTCCCCAGCTGGCCCAGCAGTTCTGTTTATTTATGGAAGAGCTGCAAAGGCGACTTCCTTCTCTCCCAGCCTGGATTTCCACAGGCTCATTCTGATTTATGAGGAGTGAGTGCCCTTTAGTAGGATTTCCCCAGCTTTCCAGCGAGCACCACGAGCCACCAGCATGAGGTGACATCCCAGGGGGACGTGAATGTCCCAGCCTCCCTCTGGCTGGATTTGTTTCATGCAGAAGGATCCTAATATGGTCAGGCTGTCCCTGTCGGGGACAGATGTGTGGTGGCCCTTGCACACCCCTGGGAGAAGCTGCACAGAGCGAGGCAGGAGATCCCCAGCTCTCCAAGAATTCAAGTCTGGGTGGGATATTTGCTTCCCAGGTTTCCCCCTGGCTGGCAAACGTATTGTGGAGTGACCTGGGAAAACCCCTTGGAAAAGGCAGAGCACTGCTGAGGCTCTTCCCTGAGCTCCTCTGAGCTGGCAGGGAATGCTGGATAAAAATCACAGATACTTCATGGAATAATACAGGATATGCCAGGCTCTATCACCTTCCCTGTGCCATCCCCTGGGGCGAGGTGTGTTGTGGCTGAGCCCCCGGTGACAGGACCCTGTGTTTGTCCCCAGATGTCACCTTCGTGCTGGATGACGGTGCTATCAGTGCCCACAAGCCCCTGCTCATCTCCAGCTGCGACTGGATGGCTGCCATGTTCGGCGGCCCCTTCGTGGAGAGCTCCACCAACGAGGTGAGGAGAGCTCCCTGGGAGGGGTGGCACAGCTGGGGACAGCCAGGAGGTGACAATTCGCGTGTCTGGCAGGTGGCACTTCCTCACACCAGCAAGAGCTGCATGCGGGCGGTGCTGGAGTACCTGTACACGGGGCAGTTCAGCTCCAGCCCCGACCTGGACGACATGAAGCTCATCATCCTCGCCAACCGCCTCTGCCTGCCGCACCTGGTGGCTCTCACAGGTGAGTCCGGGTGGCTGCAGCACGGCAGGGTGGCTGTCACCCCATCCCAGCCACCCCCTGACCCCGTGTGTCCCCCTGTGCAGAGCAGTACACGGTCACAGGCCTGATGGAGGCGGCGCAGATGATGGTGGACATCGATGGGGACGTGCTCGTGTTCCTGGAGCTGGCTCAGGTAGGGCAGGAGCCTGTGCTGGCAGGGCTGGGGGAGCTCCAGGTGACACACAGAGGGGTCTGGCAGGGCTGGGAGAGCTCCAGGTGACACACAGAGGGGTCTGGCAGGGCTGGGAGAGCTCCAGGTGACACACAGAGGGGTCTGGCAGGGCTGGGAGAGCTCCAGGTGACACACAGAGGGGTCTGGCAGGGCTGGGGGAGCTCCAGGTGACACACAGAGGGGTCTGGCAGGGCTGGGNGCTGGGCTGGGGGTGACACACAGAGGGGTCTAGCAAAGCACAAGGTGACACAGAGGGGTCTGGCAGCTCCAGGAGCTGGACAACCATGTCTGGCCTTGGATGCCCATGGAGAAATGAGGTGAATCCCTGGTGCTGGCCCGTTCCTGGTGGCCCTGAGCTGGTGTCCCTTCCTTTCCCAGTTCCACTGCGCCTACCAGCTCGCCGACTGGTGCCTGCACCACATCTGCACCAACTACAACAACGTCTGCCGCAAGTTCCCCCGGGACATGAAGGCCATGTCGGGAGGTGAGGGGCAGCCGAGGGGAGGTCCGGGGGTCCCGGGGGAGGTCCCAGGGCAGCCGGGGGATCCCGGGGCAGGTCTCAGGGCAGCCGGGGGGCGGTCCCGGGGCTTCCCCGGCCAGCCGGGGTGGAGGTGCCCGAGGGTCCCGGCGGTGCCGGGGCAGCCGGGGGGTTCCGGGGGTGCCGGGGAACCGGGGTGGAGGTGCCGGGGGTTCCCGGCGGTGCCAGCGCCGCCCTCACCCTCCCCCGTGTGCCCGCAGAGAACCAGGAGTACTTCGAGAAGCACCGCTGGCCGCCGGTGTGGTACCTGAAGGAGGAGGATCACTACCAGCGGGCGAAGAAGGAGCGGGAGAAGGAAGACTACCTCCACCTCAAACGGCAGCCCAAGAGGCGGTGGCTCTTCTGGAACGCCTCCTCCTCCCCTTCTTCCTCTCCTTCATCGTCGGCAGCCACAGCCTCCTCTTCCTCCTCCTCCTCCTCCTCCTCCTCGGCTGTGGTTTGAAAGCCCCGTCCTTGCCCTGGCTCCAGCGTCCCTGGGAGGAGACGGGGAGGAGGAGGAGGAGGAGGAAGGGTGGGATGCCCTGCCCCAGCGCCGGGCGTGCAGCGGCACAAGCCCCGGAGGAGCAGGCGGCGGTGGCCGCAGGGGCGGTCCTGGGGAGGGGCTCGGGGCCAGCCCCCGGCGCTCCTGGAGCCCTGCTCGCCCCGCGGCAGGACTGGCAGAGCCCGAGCAGCAGCAGAAACTCACGTGTACAGGAGCACCAGGGCTGCGTTGTGGTTTCGTTTCGGAATTTTTGTTGGAAATCGGTTTTTTGGAACATCCGCAGCGTGGGGAAGAAGATGAAGAAGAAGGTGAAGGAAACACATCCTGCTTCCACTTTGATTTGGAACCAGAAGCTCTGGGATGTGGTTTGGGTGTCTGATGGCATCTCACCACCTGGAGCCACCGTGGGGGTCCTGCCACCCCCTTGACTCACAGCAGGGTCAGGCACAGGGCAGGGGACCCTGGTCCCCAAATGCCTCCTGCCACTGCAGAATTTTCCCTACAAGTGGGGTCTGTCCTAATTCAGGGCACAGAGGGGACTGGAGTCCTCTCCTCCCTGTTCTTAACTCTTGTTTAGACAGAAAACTTAAAGCAAAAAAGCCCCAAACCCAAACCCACTCCCTCAACCTGCCACACCAGAAACCAACCCCGAGCCCTTGGCTTGGGATTTTAGCCCGGAAGGCTCCATTGTAATAAATGGTGTTTTAAAAGCCCGGCGTGGTCGCTGTGTGTGTGGGAGGAGCTGCTGCACAGGCACATCCTTGTGCCGGGCTTGGGGTGTTGCCATCACCCCCTTCCAGCGCTCCTGGGACGGGCAGGGACAGTGAGGCCTCGCAGGAACCCAAACCCCTGCTACAACACGAGGTGGCTTTTCCATCAGACTTAACTCTGCATGTCCCACCTGTGTCCCTGCAGGGCTTGGAGGCACCCAAACCTCCTCCCCCTCCCCAGCTGGGATGGGGAGAGCTCCCTGGAGCCCCTCCCTGCCGAGGCTGCTGCTGGAGGAGCACCTGGGGATGCTCCTGGTGGCATCCCCTCCCCACTCCCCACTGCTCCCCTTCCCAGCTGGCCTCGTGGAGCACCTTGGAGCCTCTCATTCTGCATGCCTGCCCTCAGCCTCGGATGCAGGAGGAGCGGGGGGGGCTCCTTGCCCTCGGTGCTCTGACCCTGGCAGCCCCAGCGAGCAGGTAGGACCACGCCTTCCTCCTTTTCACACAGGCTCGCTGCTGCTTCCGAGTCCTGCTCGCCTTCCCCGGGCCAGGAGCCCAGCCCTGGCACTGAGCCCTGCATGTGCCTGGCTCTGCAGCAGCTCCTGCCCAGGGCTGCATGCTCGGGGGGCACAGGAGAACGCCCAGGAGATGCCCCTGGGCACGAACCCTGCGGGCAGCTCAGCGACAGCTCCCGCTTTTCACCCCAGCCCCACGCTCTTAAATAAAATCCCCGTGGCAGTGCAGGGGCTGGGGAGCAGCTCCTGGGGTGTTTCTGGGGGTTGAGCAGAGCCCTTTTCTCACTAAGCACTGCATGGATTTGCAACACAGCTACTGCAACACACAGAGCCCTGGCTGGGTGGAGCCCCAGCCCCCGGGGCAGCGCCGCTGGTGCCACCCCTGGCACGAGGGACAGAGGGACAGGTGTCACCCCCTGCTTTGACAGGGGACAAAGGGACTCTGGTGTAGGGTAAATAAAGGCCAGGGTGGATGCTGAGGGCTTTCCCTGGCAGGGAATAACCCTGGTGGGGACCATTCCTGGTGGGATGCTGGGGTGGCAGAGCATTAATTCTATGGGCAGAGTCCTCAGCAACTGGTGCCCACTGAAATCCTGGACCTTGCTGTCCACTGAGACCCTGGACAGGTCCTCACCAGAGTTCAGGGGGGGAAAAAGAAAAAAAAAATCAGGATTTTTTTTTTTTTTAAAAACTTTTAACTTTTCCTTCATAAACAAACAGAGAAATGTAAAAAAGTGGAAAACAGCAAACTGGCTGGGCCAGAGCTCTGTATTAAAATACACAGTCATAAACAAGAAAAAATAAACATTATTTTTATATAGCTTTTAAGTTAACATATGTAACATTTAAACAATTGCTAAATAAATTAAGAACAAAACTCCCTTGTGGACTCACTCTTGGAGGGTGGGGAAGGAAAAGGAGCAGCAGGAAGGGTGCTGAGCACCCCTCACCACACTGGGGATGGTCCTGGTGGACTGGGGTGGCAGCTCAAGTAATGCAGTAGTTTTCCCAGCTGTTTTCCCAGCTGTTTTCTCTCTGGAGCCGTCCCTGAGCTCTGTGAGAGGCAGTGCTGGAGGAGCTGGGATGGGCAGAGGGGACCCACGGCCTCACTCGGACCTCAGTGCATTCACCCCTCCACGCTGCCTGGGGACACGGGGACAGCACAGCCACCCACAGGAGCGGGGCTCACCTGGGACCAGCAGGGCCACCAGGGGATTTTTTTTTTCCCTTCTCCTCAGCTCTGGTGAGACCCCACCTGCAGCTCCATCACAAGGATGTGGAGGTGTTGGAGCAAATCCAGAGGCTCATGGAGATGCTCTGAGGGCTGGAGCCCCTCTCTGGAGCCAGGCTGGGAGAGCTGGGATTGTCCAGCCTGGAGAAGGCTCTGGGACACCTTCAAGCCCCTTCCAGGGCCTAGGAATGGCTTTAAAGGGAAAGAGGGTGACATTAGATCAGCCATTGGGAAGAACTGTTTCACAGTGAGGGCGGACAAACTCTGGCAGGAAGGCTGCCCAGACGAACTGCCCCATCCCAGCAAATATTCACGGTCAGGCTGGATGGGGCTCGGAGCAACCTGGTAGATGTCCTGGCAGGGGGCTGGGCTGGGTGACCCCTGTGCTGTCCCTTTCCCCAGGCAACCCCAGTGATCCTAGTGCAAGTCAATCATTCCTACTCTCCCTCAAAGTCCAGTTTCATGCTGGCTTCTAAGAAAAAGCAGAGCCACGTCAAAAACTATTTAGTCCACAGGAAGTAAACCAAGGTTCCAGCTGAGACCAGAACCAGAACTGTTGCAGAACCACCAAGCACGGAGAATGAAGCTTACTCAGACATGTTCTAGAAGCAGAAGCCATTTCATGGTCCCAGGAATCCTCTGAGGAACAAGGATGATCCAGTTAAAAAGCACAGGGATGGCAAAAACCCTGCAAAAGCTCTTCTCTGCACTGATCCCGAAGGTATCCGGGTAGTACCAGCGCTTCCCAGTGAGATGGTACCAGAGGCAGATGGAAATTATCTGAAATTCTTTGCACTGATCCAGTGAAATCAAGAAACCAGCTTGGATTTCATGAGGAAGCACCAACATCGAACCTAACTCCAGCAGAGAGGGCCCCGAGGCTCGTACTTTGCTGAGGACCAGCTCCTCCTGAGTCAGCTGAACTCTGTGCTGGCTTCAAAACAGAAAAACCACAGGAGAGCTACATACAGCTAAAATTCAAGTGTTCTGGGAGGTATTTCATGGCTGCAGTTTGAAGGAGGAGGGGAGGAGAACCGCGTACCCTGCTCCCTTTCAGGTCGTTTCATACTGAAAAAATCCATCCTGGACCAGCGTGGAGGAGATGTCCTCTGCCACCCCACCGAGGTGCAGCTGCTCCAGGGTCCTCAGCAGTGTGTTCACCGAGGACTTGAAGCCCTCCCTACTCAGCCACTTGTTGAGCATCTCGTAGAAGCCATCCTCGGACGTGACCATGACCACGTCATTCTCCTCCAGGTCCAGGCTGCGGCCGAATTTCTTCCAGTCCACCCTGGGGACTTTTCTGGCGAAGGTGTAGAAGGAACGGCGCAGCACTGCAGGGGGAAGGGGACAGCTCAGAGCACGGGCAGCTGGCACAGGAACCTCAGCCCCCAGCACGGGCCCCGCGCCCCAGCACTCACCTTGAATGGGGTCATGCCCTGGCGCTGGAACCAGGCTCCTCTTGGGACTCGGCTGCATCTCCTGCAATGGCAGCGTCACTGCTGGAGTGGCAGTGTCACTCTTGGAGTGGCAGTGTCACTGTTAGAGTGGCAGTGTCACACTTGGAATGGCAGAGTCACTGCTGCAATGGCAGTGTCACACTTGGAATGGCAGTGTCACTGCTGCAATGGCAGTGTCCCTGCTGGAGTGGCAGTGTCACTGCTGGAATGGCAGTGTCACTGCTGGAATGGCAGTGTCACTTTTGGAGTGGCAGTGTCACTGCTGCAATGGCAGTGTCANTTTGGAGTGGCAGTGTCACTGTTAGAGTGGCAGTGTCACTCTTGGAGTGACAGTGTCACTCTTGGAATGGCAGTGTCACTGCTGCAATGGCAGTGTCACTGCTGCAATGGCAGTGTCACTGCTGCAATGGCAGTGTCACTTTTGGAGTGGCAGTGTCACTGCTGCAATGGCAGCGTCACTGCTGCAATGGCAGCGTCACTGCTGGAGTGGCAGTGTCACTGCTGCAATGGCAGCGTCACTGCTGGAGTGGCAGCGTCACTGCTGGAGTGGCAGTGTCACTGCTGCAATGGCAGTGTCACTGCTACAATGGCAGTGTCACTGCTGCAACGGCAGTGTCACTGCTGCAATGGCAGTGTCACTGCTGCAATGGCAGCGTCACTGCTGGAGTTGCAGTGTCACTGCTGCAATGGCAGTGTCACTGCTGCAATGGCAGTGTCCTACAGCACCCACCAAGCCCCTGCACCAATGTTTGATTCATGGGGACAGGAGACCCTCTCCCTCTCTCCCAGGGCAGGAGATCCCCAGCCACCCCCAGGACATCCGTGTTTCCTGGCTCTGGGATGGCAGCAGGCCCCGGGACGGGCGACACAAGAGCTGTGCTTGCTCAGCATGAATCCCCCAAAGACTCTCCCGACTGCAACAAGCAGATTTTGCCATCCTGATCCCAACAAAGCGACCCTTCACCCTCTCCCTGCGTGGCCCAGCCCTGGAAGCCCCTCAGGATGATGAGATCTTGGCTGGGCAGAGGGTGCCAGGCACGTACCAGCGTCTTTGTGGCCGTGTGACGCTGCTGGCTCTGCAGCTGCGCGTTGGTGGCGTTGTCCTCGGCCCCCACGTTCACCCTGCGGTAGCACAGCAGCTTCCGAAACATGTTGCTCTGTGGCAAGGCAGAAACACAAACCCTGCTGGTTTTTGGGAAGGCAGGACCCTGCCATGGAGCCAAGGGTGTGGATCCCGAGCTTGGAGGAGCTCAGGGTGAGCACAGCCCGTCCCTGCTCTGGGGTCTCCGCTGTGGAGCCTGGATGTGCCAGCACAGTGGCCAGGAAAGTGTTAATGGCACTGAGCAGGGGGCTGGAAGCACCTGGGGCTCAACCAGAGCTTGGCCCAGCTCTACCACAACCATGCAGGGATGAGCCTCATCCCCCTGCTCCTCTGGCATTCCCACTGGGATCAGCCTCATCCCCCTGCTCCTCTGGCATTCCCACTGGGATCAGCCTCATCCCCCTGCTCCTCTGGCATTCCCACTGGGATCAGCCTCATCCCCCTGCTCCTCTGCCATTCCCACTGGGATCAGCCTCATCCCCCTGCTCCTCCAGCCCCTCCAGGAGCTGCTGGCCAAGGAGGGAGCAGATGGAAAGGGAGACCTCACCCCAGCCCCCAACCAGAGCCACCCCCTGCTGCCATCCCAGGAACTCACCACCATTTCGAAGGGCCTCCTGCTCGAGGGTCTCCCATACCCTGGAAGATGCAAACAGAGCTGTGATCCCTCTTCCCCCAGGCAGGATCTTCCTCCCACCCAGCCCACACCAGGTGGGTGCTCCTGGGGTCCCTAATCCCACCCAGCCCACACCAGGTGGGTGCTCCTGGGGTCCCTAATCCCACCCAGCCCACACCAGGTGGGTGCTCCTGGGGTCCCTAATCCCACCCAGCACACACCAGGCGGGTGCTCCTGGGGTCCCTAATCCCACCCAGCCCACACCACCACAGAGCCCCCAGCCAAGGTGGGTGCTCTGGGGGTCCCCTGCACCGACCTGGGGAGCTGCAGCCACGTTTCCTGAGGCAGAACACAACCCCCGGCAGGATCACAGCTGCAGTCACCGGGATGATGACCCAGAGGTCTGAAGCAGATAAAACAGAGCTGTGAGCAGCAGCTCCCACCCCTGAGCCCACCTGCCCTCCCCCAGCATCCCCCACTCACAGAGGAAGCCGCTGCGGGTGGCAGGACCACACTGCAGGTCACTGTCAGGTGTGCAGGGCTTCAGCACCACTTGACCCTCGGGACACCTGGGAAAGGAGAGACAGGGCAGGCTCAGCAGCTGGAAGGGCTGATGCTTTGGGCTTTTGGGGTTTCTGTTCTGCAGTGCTCTGTGGCTTTTGTTCGGGGTTACTGGGATCCTTTCTCAGGGTGATGAGGACACAACAATCCTACTCCAGTGGGGACTCAAGGACATTTTTTCCAAACTTCAGGCCCAAAGTACAAACCCCGTGGAAGGAGGAGGGTGGGCAAGTGGGACTCCTGTGTGCAAATGGACCCAGACATAAAAATGTGAGATCTGGGGCTGGGCCCTCCCTTTTTACGACCATTTTAGAGCCACCCAGCAGAGCCCCGAGGGTAGCACTGCTGATGTCCGGGTGTGGCCTTTGAAGACCTCAATAAATCTCCTTTATTCTCCTTAACTCCGCCCAGCTCCAGCCCTCCCAGGCATCAGGGCTGGGAGGGGCCGGAGCCGCAGCTCGGATCCCGGGGCACCCGACCCACCTGGGCTGGCACTTCTGGCACATCTCGCAGGGATGCTCCGGAGGGCAGAAGGAGCCATTCCTGCAGGCACACTCCGTGTTCCTGGTGGGCTGGCAGGGACTGCGCTCCACCTGATCTGTGGGGACACAGCAGCCACGGCTCCATCCCGGCTCCTCCGCTCCCAGCCCAGCCAGGGGCTCCGGGGAGGACCAAAACCCCTCCCTGCTGCTTAGGGTCAGCTTTTCCTGCCCCACAACTGCCCGTACCAAGGGAAAAGCAGTGCCTGCATCAAACTCCACCAGCAGCCTCCAGTGCTGCCGGGAGCCTCGTCCTCCTGCTCCGTGCGGAGGTCTCGTGTCCAAGCCGTGCACAGGGGACGTGGCCTTTAGCAGATGCGGGTCTGGCACGTGCTGCTGCACGGATTCCAGCCCCAGCCACTCTCAGGGGACACTGCAGGTGACACTGTGCTCTGTGAGAGCTCAGCTGGACCCAGCCTGAGCCATCAGCCCCACTCTCTCCCCAACCCCAGCTCCTACCTTCCCTGCACTTCAAGCAGTCCTGGCACCAGCGGAAGGCGTTTGGATATTCCATGTACTCCCCGTATCCACAGGGCTCACACCTGCCAGAGCCGTTCTGTTCTTTGCACTCTTCTACAATGTAGGTGCCTGAAGAGAAAGGGAAACTCTGAACATGCAGGGAAGGAGCTCCAGGAGAGGCTGAGGGAGCTGGGGAAGGTTCAGGAGCTCCAGGAGAGGCTGAGGGAGCTGGGAAAGGTTCAGGAGCTCCAGGAGAGGCTGAGGGAGCTGGGAAGGTTCAGGAGCTCCAGGAGAGGCTGAGGGAACTGGGAAGGGGCTCAGCCTGGAGAAAAGGGGGACCAGGGGGAATTTCTGCACAACTCCTGACAGAAGGGGCAGCCAGGGAGATTTGGGATCTCATCCCAGGAACAGGGACAGGAGGAGAGGGAACGGCCTCAGGCTGGGCCAGGGCAGGCTCAGGTTGGACAGCAGCAGGAATTTCCCCATGGAAAGGGAGCTGAGGCCTTGGAGCTGCCCAGGGAGGTTTGGATCCCCATCCCTGGGGGTGTCCCAGGAGCTCCTGGAGGTGACACTCAGTGACAAGGTGGAGATGGGCACAGGTTGGATTTGTTGACCTTGGCGCTATTTCCCAAGCTGAAGGATCCTGTGATTCCACCACCAGCAAAGCTCAAAGGCAAAAGAGGAGCCAACAAAAGGAAAATATTCCCGCAGTGAGCGCTAGGAGCCGTGAGAGTAGAGCAGGGCAGAGCTGCTGCCGCTCAGGAGAAGCGAGGACAGGGAGCAGGAGCACAGAGGGGCTGCAGAGCTGGGATCAGTGCGGAGACCACCTCACCTGCAGGGCACTTCTGGCAGTAGACACCACCACTTTTCAAGTAGTAACCATCCTTCCCTCCCCAGCCTGGATCCGAGGCACCCAAGCTGTCCCTCCTCCTCAGGCTGACAGCTCTGGTTCCCACAGTGGCCGCCTAGTAAAAAACACAATAAAACTCGGCTTAAAAACCAGCCCAATCCACGGGGCACGGGGAGAGAGGGAAGGGTGAGCGCTGCTGTGCCCAGTGAAGCAGGAGAGGAGCTCTGGGATGGCTCAGAGCCACCTCGGCCACAGGCACTTCCCACAAACCAGCGCTGGCTTTTCCTTGGCAAAGCCTCTGGAGGAGCCCTGGGAGTTCACAGGGGAATTCCAGCCCAGGTTATCAACAGGGCAAAGAGTCGCTAACGACCCCTTTTCCTTCCCTAATTTCTGAGCGAATGGAAGGGTCGAGGGCTTTGTGGGAGGAAACCAGCCCCGTCCTTGTGGGAGGAAACCAGCTCCCGTTCAAGGCTGGGAGGTGGCTCCGGAGCCCACCAGAAATCCCCGGGTTGTGGCTCTGTAGGCTGCCAGGGAACAGCACAGCCTCCTGCTATCCCTCTCACCCTGATCTTCTGGATCAAGAGGAAAAGTCGCATTTCCGCCAGCTCTCCACGCCCTTTTTGTGCTGCCTCAGCTCCCTCTCTCCTGCCCAGGCCACCCCATGGGGTCGATGCTCAGATGGAGCAGCCACTTTTCCCCTTAAGCTTTGGGGGGATCTCAGTGTCCCCAACGGGGACAACGGCATTGGCCTCTGAGCCAGCACAGAGCTGCTCCATGGATATCCATGGACATCAGCTGGATATCCATGGATATAAAGCCACCCCTACCTCCACCGCTACACACGGCCACAAAGCTCAGGGGCTGCAGGAGCCGCTTCTCCCCTCCCCACCAGGGAGGGTAAAATCTGCATTTTAAAGCAAATATTTCTGCCGTGAGTCACGAGCTGCAGTGGACTGGCTGAAACAATGGAGCCGCCATCCTGTCCCCTGCCCGTCTGTGTCTGTCTGGTAGTGGTCGTGTCTATCGGTCTGTCCTACCCTGCCTCCTGTCCCTGCTTCCAGGATCAGGACAAGGCAAAACCGGCTCCATCTGGTCAGGGATGGTCACAGGGTGACACCGAGCCACCAGTGACACCAAAAGCAAGGACAGACACCCACCATGACCACACCAGAGGCCCCAAGCCCTGGCCAGCCTGGGAATGGGGCCAGCTCTGGAGCCTCACCTGGAGGGGTCAAATCCATGTCCCTCCAATTCCTTCTGGCTCTACATGTGCTAGGATCTGGCTCTGCTCCTCTTTTCTCCAGCTAGGAACGTTTGCAAGTTTGTAAAGTGCTTTTTTAATCCACTTGGGAAGTTCCAGCCACAATGGCTTCACCCACTCTGGCCTCGGAAGTCCTGGGAGTGAAGGGACAATTCATCCCACTCCCACGGTGGAAAATAAAAAAAAATAATCCATGTTTCTTCCCCACCTGAACTCTGTGAAGGTGATCACAGTGACACCAGAGCGTTTCCTGCAGTTTAGGAAGGCCCCTCAGCTAAGGGATTTCATGGCTTTACAGGGAGCAGCACGATAAGGTTATCAGCCCGCAGCACCCCGCTGCCATCCCTGAGCAAACCATCAGTTGGAAAGCCCAGCACGGTGGAATTCAGGAGTTTTCACCCACAGTAAACAACTCGAGAAAGCCTGGAGGCAGAGGAATTAGAGGCACGGGAATCCCTGATCTGCTAAAAGCCTCTTCCTTCTTGGGAGATCAAGTCTGGAGAAAAAGCTCGGGGAAGAATCAAGCTTTGAACTTTCCCTGCTTCCATCCCTGATTTGTTTTTCTCCTGAGGTGATCCCAAAAGGAGCTGGACCCTGCAGCCAGAGAGAGAGCCCCTGGCTGAACTCCTGATGTGAAAGAGGATGAAACAAATCCCACAGACCCCGCCGACCGGCATAAAATGACACCTCATCTTCTCCAAAGGAAACGGGGCTGATACAGGCAGGGAATTTCCCCTGGAATTCCTGGATGTGAAATTTGGACAGAGATCCAAGGTATTCATGCTCAAAACCTGTGTCCAGCGCATGATGCAAGAGGGGACAGATGACGAAATATCGTACCACCATGAGTGAATCATCACCCCGAGCAGCTCCCCACCCCTTTTGTTAAAAAAATGGCTGGAAAAGTAACAAACACCAGAGGCTGCGCATTTAGGTGACAGCATATCAGGCCAGGCTAAATAAACTTTGCTGAACAATGTAGGGAACATGAACTGGATGAGAAGTTCTCTCTAATATCCTGTTCTGGGCAATGCTGATATAATTTTAGCATGGGAGCAGCACCCGCTGGACTCCACCACGGCCGTGGGGTTACAGGCCAGCCTTGGGACAAAAGCCAGGGCAGGATCTCTGGGATAAAAGTCAGGGCAGGATCCTCCTGACTTCAAGTGAGAGGAACACCGAACGCCAAAAATTTAATCGGGTTTATGGGTACCCTAAAAAGTCCCGATTAATGGGGACCCTAAAATCTGCAGGTGAGGCTCCAAATCCTGGCAGGACATGGCCAGAGATCCCTCTGGGGGGGTCAAATTCGGGGAGAGGTCTCATTTGGGGGGGTCCCAAACCCCAAAACGTAATCCCCGTTATAGGACCTCACAACTCTACATCCAATCCACGGGGAAATATGGATTTTTCTGTCCTGAACCCCTGTGCTGAGAGTTTGACCATTATTTGGACGAGCTGCATTCCTGCTCCGGGAGCATCCTATCCCGACGTGTTTAAACATCCCTAAGAAGTGTCGGCGCTGCCACCAGATGCCAGCACAGAAAGGCGAACGCGGATTGGGAGCGAATGGAGTGGAAATCCCCATTCCCTGGGCTCCGGCAAAAAGAGGCCCAGGTCCAGCCACGTGCTTGGGCGCGGGGCGCTGAGGTCGCTTTTGCCTCGGCTCCCATTCCCCTTCCAGGGTGCGGCTTCTTCCCATCCTACCGCCCTCGGTCTGACGTCATCCCGGTACCCCGAAAGCCGCTGTGCCGTGCCCAGGTGAACCCCGCTGGTCCCTACCTGGCCACCCGAACCTCCCCTGGTCCCCGCCTGGCCATCGGAACCAGCCTGGTCCCTGCCTGTCCATTCAAACCCCGCCTGCTCCCCGCCTGGCCATCGGAACCAGCCTGGTCCCTGCCCACCCATTCGAACCCCCCTAGTCCCTGCTTGGCCATCGGAACTCCCCCTGTCCCCACCTGCTCATTCAAACCTCCCCGGTCCTCGCTTGGCCATCGGAACCAGCCTGGACCCCCTCACCTGCTCCTGTGAACCCCCTGGTCCCAGCCTGGCCACCTGAAC
>VWYI01035393.1:0-15506 GCA_013399455.1 Anthoscopus minutus
ATTTTTCTTCTTATCAAAATCCCTTCAGCCAGATCAGGAAACAGAGACGACAACCAGGACTTGTGTTTCCAAGTTAAAAGAAGTGAGATAACTTCGACACAGCCTCAGGGCAAATAAACTGTATAAAAAAACACTTTGGAAAACTGGAGTTTGTGAACAGAGGAGGGTGAGAGAGAGAGAGATANGAGTTTGTGAACAGAGGAGGGTGAGAGAGAGAGAGATATGTTCTGTTCACCGTGCCAATCCCGGGCTCAGCACTGTTGCTTTTGGTGGTGGCTTTTCACGAATTTATTATTATTATAAATAAATTCTTTTTATAATTCCAGTTTGGCTACCTCATTTATATGCTGGGATGAAAGACTATATTGATCTCTTGGTGATGTATCCTATGCACTGGTTGCAGCAGGATAGAGAAAGTCATTTAGCAAAACCTGGGAACAACTGCTGAGTTGTTAATGTATGTGAAATTCATTTGTGGCTTTAATGGATGGAGTTTTCTTTTAGCTGGCAGTACAATGTTTGTTGATGTGCCTTTTTAAAAGGGTACTTTGGATCTCCTTTTTTTTTATCCTTCTTTCAGACATATTGATTTTGAGGAGACAGTTCTTATGTAGCCAGTTCTGTAGAGTTTAAAGACAGACATTTTTGGAGAGGAGAGCATATTCTGAAAACTGAGGGGTTTTTTTTAACTATACTTTTTTAGAAGAAAAAGAGCATATTATAAGTCAACTAAAAATAAGACTCAACTTGAAGAAAAGGATAAATCAGTGACTGAAGACTTGAATTCTATGGTAGCTTAAAATGTTTCTGATCTGAGGCAGAAGTAGAGAGAAGAAAAACTGCTAGGGTTTTTACCTATCTGTAGGGAAAGTACCTATCATTAGCTGCTGTTAGGTGCACCAAAACATTTCCTTTCATGTCAGAAGGAAATTGGGATGTCTTTTTTTTAATTATTTTCGGCCTTTCCCTTTGCTCTTAATGAAGATATCTCATTGCAGGTATACTTCATGCCATAATTGTGCACAGGCTCCTTATCAATCTTTAAGAGAAAACCTTGGGCAAGATCTGATGCATCCGTTTAGCCAGAAAAAGCACCCCTTTAAGAAACAGAAAGAAAAAACAAATTATACAAAAGGAAAGTCATTTGTGATTAAAGTATGTGTTCCTCCCACAACTTTTTTCCTCCCATTTGGTTAATCTGTCTGCTTTGACAAAAAAAATAATCTTGCTGATAGGCTTGCACTGCACATGTGAGCTCTCCCTGTGAATCTGGATGCTGAATTTCATTCTCTTTACCCACCAGTATCCTAAAAATACTTGTGATTTTTGCCCTCAAACTGAATGCCTAGAGAAACTGAGGTTGGAGAAGGCCCCCAAGATTACTAACTCCTATCCTAACACAGGAGTGTTCACCACTAAGCCAGATCTCCAAGTGCAACATCCACATGCCTTTTGAACTTCTAGGGATGGCAATTCTATCACTTCCATTATGGCTCATCCAAATATCTGTCCACCCTTGCAGAGAAGAGAATTTTCCACATATCTGATTGAAACCTTCCCTTGAGGTACAGCTTGAGGCCATTTTCTCACATCCTGTCACCCAGAAGGAGAGACAAACAGCCACTTCACAACCTCCTTTCAGGTGGTTGTAGAGAACAATTCTTTTCCCCCTGAGGGAAGGCTCTCCAGGGTGCAGGGAGAGAGTTCATGGTGTAACTTTACACGACCTTCTACAAAATAAGTTATGTCTGTAGGATTGAATTGTCAAGAGATGTGGGAGAAATGAGATTAGGAGAGAAAAAAAAGTGGGAGAAATGAGAGTCCTTAACACCACTGATACCTGGTGGTGATATAGAGTATTTGGTCTCTTTATGACCGTTTTCTCTCTGACTCAGTCTTGTGTATCAGGGCTCCTGTGACAGTGACACCTCCCCTCCATGCCTTTAGTTTGTTGAATCTGGAGATCTTAAGGGACATGCAGCTACTTGCCTCCATAATAAACTCTGAAATGGCTGGGGTACAGACCCAGAACAAAGCCTAGAGTGGTAAACTGGGGACTGGAAACTGATAGGATTGCTCAGCAGTGTAGTGATTTTTTTAAAATTATTGTTATTCATAATTGAAACATTTGGTCAATCTTTTTCTTACAATGCTCAAGTTAAGAGACTTGATTTTCACTTGGTTTGCTGCAGTTATCTTCCTTGGTTTGGATTTATTGCAGGATTGACTGAGGAAATTATATTGATTCAAAGCCATTTTCTGATTTTCTTTAAAAGCATTTCCATTGGGAAAAAAATTCTCCTTGCTTCATCTAACAGCCTAACAAACAAGACCTTTGCTTCCTTGTTAACAAATACATACATGTATGTATGTATGAATATATATTTGTTTAATTTATGCATTTGTACATGTATGTATATATATTTTCTTAATTTACCTCATTACAGAAGAAATAAAAACAGTCCGGAAGGTAGTAATAACTGGCAGCTGGAGATGATAGATTGCTCTAAAGAACCTGAAGAATAACCCTTTGATAATTCACTCTAGAGAAGTAAAAAAGCTGTTTTACCAGTAGTGAAGAGAACTGTGAATAAATACATCCTAAGGTGGTAGGAACCTATAGCAGTTTTATTCAAGACATAAGTACTGAGGAGTATCCCTGGCTGCAATAGCAGGGCGAGGATTTTTGGTTTCAGATTGTGCATGTAGACAGAGCAGGTGTGATTTTTGCATTGACATGAGCTTAAGTAGTTCTTTCAAACAGAGTTTGTGAGAGACTCTTGAGGTTTCTGAGGTAGCAAGCTGCCAAGCCTTTGCTTCTCCTGTACTTGAAAGACAGGTGGATGTTTACAGTTAATAAACTGATTTACAAATGTTAATTTGTTTTCAGTGATTGAACTGTGTTCTAATGGATGTAGAGGTTTGAACATTAGCCAACTTCTTGGGCCAAGAGCCACAGACATCAGACTTCTTGGATTATCTGGATGCTGATATGGGACAATCCATGTTTTTAATTAGTTGACCAGGGAGACTTGCAGTGTTTTTAGTGGGTGTGATGAGCCCAGAGGAGGCTGTGCCTCCTCAGGCAGGTGGTGTTCAGTGTGCTGGGCTCCTGTGCTCCATCAGAGGCTTGTGGTGTGGCAGGACAGCTCTTGGGGGCATCTTTTTTTGCTGTGGCCAGTACCTCTCCTCTCTACAGCAACAAGTGAGACCTGGAATACAGCTGCAGACAGCTGATAAGTGAGTAGGAGGTGTCCTGGAGCATGAGACTTGGTGAGTTCAATAAGTACTTTCTCACAGGCAAACAAAGCAAGCTCCTGTTTAAACTTTTGCTAGTCATAACCTTTCTAATGCTAAACAGGCCATGGCTTTGCTTAACATGTGACACAGCATTGAGTTATTACAACTTCATTAATGTTGATCTTTGATGTTTTACCTTTGGATAACATCTTTGAATAATTTTTTTTAAAAAAGTTTTAGAAGTGTGGAAATGAAGCTAGGAGTGACAGTGAAGCAAAGTTCTAACTTTAATGGAATAAGCTGCAGTGAGACATTAAGGGATGACAGGTCAGAGAAACCAAAGTGATCTCTCAAGGATCAGGAAGTAAAGACATACTCAGTAATTTAGGAACAGAGCTGTTGAATAGCTTAAAAGTATGAGGAGATCCTCCCCTTGCCTTGGGTCAGAAAAGGGAGTGTGACTTTTGGCTCTCGAGACCCCAATTCTCAGTTGTTCTCTTTGAACCAGAATGTAAGGTAACAAGAAAGAAGGACAGCTGCAACCCACCTTTGTATGCTGGGACAACTGACAGCTCTTAGGTATAATATTAGAGCAACCTGAACATATCAGACTATCCTGAAATTGCACTGTGCTTTGCAATCTATGCCAGCCACAGAGAGATGATAAAGCAGGGTCCTTACAGACTGTGTGCCCTCCTGTGCTACTCTGCCTTTGGCCTGCTCCCAGTTCATCTCATTCTCAGGATCGTAACTGTAACCTTTGCATCTTCTTTAGCTCTAACCAGATGGAGAAAATGGACTCAACAAGCTCAAGAGCTCTAAAGTTCCAAAACTCAAGAGCTGTCCATGTTCAAGAGCGTGAAATCAAGGAGGAGGTGGCAGGAGGCCAGCTTGTGTGTGCAAGGAGCTCCTGACAGAACTTGGGCACAGAAAGAAGGATCCAAGAGGTAGGAGTAGGTAGAGTAACTGCCCGATCTGCCAAGGATGGAATTAGGAAAGCCAAAATCAACCTGGAGGTGAATCTGGTGAGGTGTTGCAAAGACTGATATAAAAATCTTCTACCAGTATGTCAGCAGCAAAAAGAAGCTGAGGGAAAACTGACCTGCCATTGAACAGGGCAGGGGCTTTGGTAACAAAGGGCTGAAGGTACTTGATATCTTCTTCAGCTTGGTCTTTAATGATAAGATTTACCTTCCAGGAATCCCAGGTTCTTGAGACTAGAAGAAAATTCTATAGCTAGGAAGACAGCCTAAGTGGTGGTGGATCAGGTTATGGAACTTTTAAACTGGTTATGTACATGTCCCTAGAACAGATGCCCCCATGCATGCTGGGGAGGCTGAGTGATGTGACAGCATTTAAAAAGTCACAGTGATCAAGAGATGGCTGAGGGCTGGAAGATGGCAAATATCACACCCTACTAGAAGGGCAAGAAGGAAGATCCAGGGAACTATGGACTGATCAGCTTTATCGCAATCCTTGGGGAACAATGGGACAACTATCCTTGGAGACTGTTTTTAGGTCTGTGAATGACAAAAGGGTGAAGAGAAGTAATCAGCATGGATTTATGATGGGGAAGTGACATCCTTTTTTGATGGACGGTAAGTAGAAGTTATTTAATCTGTGTTTAGAAAGATACATGGCAGCATCCTCATAGATACGGATGCTCATAGAATCATAAGATGTCAAGATTTGGAAGGGCCCTTAAAGATCATCTTGTCCCAAACCCCTCTGCCATGGGCAGAAACTCTTCCCACTAAACCAGGTTGCTCAACCTGGCCTTGAAGTGATGTTATGTCACCCTGAAAATTACAAGCCTTCTGATTTTCTCTGATGTTCTTTGGAGTCCCTGAAGTTCTTCTTCAAGTTCTCTCATGTTTTCATATTTGTAGTGCATGTTCCCATAAACTGTAACCTAAACAAAAGTTGTTTTCCACATTCCTCTCTGAGGATGTCACTTGATGGACTTTCCCCTTGACCAGTGGAACTGGAGAGGAAGTCACCTCATTCTCCAATCCCTGGTCGTTCAGAATGTATATAATTAGCAAGGTCAGAATAAAGATAGTCTTGATGAGAGACTGAGTGCTGTGTCTCCTTTGTGCTCTCCAGTGACAACGTTACAGAATATACAACTGGACAGAGAGGTGGTTTGAAAACCATCTGAACTGCTGGGCTCAGATTGCTGTGGTCAAAGGCACAAAATGTAGCTAGAAGCCAATTGCTAGTGAAGTACCCCAAGTGTTGATGCTAGGTCCAAAGCTGTTTGCTTTTTCATTAGTGATCTGGATGATGGGAGAGAGGACTTAGTCCCTGCATTTAGTACAAACCTGAAAAGTATGGCTAATATGCCAGAGGCTTGAGTTGCCACTTGGGGAGATCTGGACAGGCTAGAGGATGGAGCAGAGAGGAAAGATGAAACAAATTGAAATGTGAATTCCTGTATGCAGGGAACCTCAAGCCTGAGTACAAAAGCTTTTCTTCCACCATGCACATAAGTTCATCTAAACTTGTGCCTAAAGTTTCTCTTTCTCTTCAGCTGAATACTGTGGCAGCTTGATTCCTGTTAATAAGGTCTACTAGGCTGTAAGCAAGATTAATACGGAGATACACTTGCAGCTATGGAATTGTCTAGCTTAGACTGAACTTCCTTTAAAAGGTTTAGTGATCCATAATTGCATTCTTCAGTAATTGTGTTACAGCATATTCTTACACTGATCATTTTAGTTGTGCTTCATTGATTTTGAATTGATCACAAAGAAACTGACTGCTTTTTGGCTGCTCACCTTTGGAGTTCAATGTGAAATGATCAAACTCAGTTGGTGAAAATATCAGAATAGTTTATAATATTCTGGTAAGAAATATCTGTAAAGTGAACACTTGCACACTTAAACGTCTTCAAAATTGAAAATCTTGGTCAGTTGCAAAAAACATATGGGCCTCTGAGGGGCTGAAAAATTGGAAATATCTCAGGAAAGAAAAATGTGATCTCTCTAAGTATCAAGAGAGTTTTGTGCAGGAGAAAAGGTATTGATCCTTGGTTAAGTGAATTTTGCTTATACCCTTGTTCTACCTTTGTTCTACCTAATGTAACCTATAGAAAATCCTTGGTGTCATCAGTTTGGTAAGTAACAGTATTTTTTTAATTTAAAAATTAAAAAAATAAATAAAACAGTAGCCATTTCCTCTCTCTTTGATGTAATAAATAAATTGAATCATGTGACCAGTGACAGGACCTGAGGATGACAGCTTGAAGTTGTATGAGGGCAGGTTTAGGTTGGATATTAGGAAAAGGTTTTTTACCCAGAGGGTAGTGGGCACTGGAACAGGCTCCCCAGGGAAATGGTCACAGCACCAAGCCTGGCAGAGTTCAAGAAGGTTTTGGACAATGCTTTCAGGCACATGGTGTGATTCTGGGGTGTTCTGTGCAGGACCAGGAGCTGGACTTCAAAGATCATTGTGGGTCCCTTCCAGCTCAGGATATTCTGGGATATATTGACATGAAAATTTGAAAAGGAACAAAATTAAAGTACTCATCTTTCTAATTAGTCCTTCCTTCTCCTTTTCTCACCCTTTCCTCAAAGTTCTTAATAGCAAAAGAGAAAAACTGATATGTTACCCTCCTCTCTCCAAAAATTTTTATCTTAGCTGGATACAGAACGAACAAGAAATGACAAAGAAATGTTGAGCTTGTCAGAATGGAAAGTGAGTTTCCAGCTGGTAACTCACCAAGCTGCTTTGTTCCCCTTTTCTTGTCTCCTAACATACCTCTTTTGCTATGATAACATGAAATTTATTATTATACTTGGGAAAGGAAGGCAAAATGAGATGCTGGTTTTTATGTATGCTATATGTGCAGTGCCACCATTGAAGGCATCAAGACTGCAGGAATTTAAAAAAGAGGCAATTTTGTAGAAATCCTAAGAAAACACCTCTTATAATTTTAGATTTAGTCTCACCTGTCATATAGGACAGGCTTACCATGATTTCACAAAATCACTTTTGCTTCACAGCCATGATTTCAGCTTGAGTTAATGTAGCCAGACACGGTGTCAGAGCAAAGGGGTGGCTGGCTCAGCAGGTGGAATCTCTGGCACTCACACCAGGGCTGGGCCAGCCTTGAGCAGAGCTCTGGACCCAAGTGCTGGCTCAGAGCCACGCTCTGCAATCACCCAAACACCGAGGGCAGGAGCAAGGGTGAGAGAGAGGCCTCTCATGGGATTTCCAATGAGGTTTATTCTCTTGAAAGTTCTCCCACAAGAGAGCCCAGATCTCCGACCACAGCCACTGCTGTATGGGGGGGAGCAAGGGGAGGGGATGAATGAGCCTGTGAGGGAAACTCGGGGAGGAGAACAAGGAGGGGTTTACAAAGTATAAACCAATAAAGGATCACAGTGGGAGGGAAAAGGTAACATAAACCAACGAGGGACTGAATAACAGGGGATGGATACTTGGGAACAAGGATCAGTTTCAAGAGTGGACTGGCAGCTGGGATAGGAGGGTACACCTGGGATAAACTATTAACATAATGGGGTGGGGGCAGGGGGTTTCCAACTTTACAATATAAAAAGTAATTAAATCAAATATAGTAAGCAAAAAACATACCAACCATAGGCATCAGTATTTCCACCAGGGAAAATGCACAAGATCTGAAGGAAGGAGCATGTCATTCAAATGGCCTCATGTCTGATGTGTGTGATGGCATCTGATGAGGCAGGAGAGGCAGGTTCTGCTGGACACTTGTTAGTAAACTTTCCTTAAGGGTGGGGTGCTACCTCTTGCAATCCTGTGCAGCAGCATTACCTTGTCAGCAAAAAAACCCACCAGTTAATCTGGTAAGCGAAGTAATGAGCTTCTGGGAAAGTTCAGGTCAGGTCATGAGAGAAGCATGACAATCTTGCCATCTTCTACCTTGCTCTTGGTAGGTGACACTTAATTTGTGTATATTTTCTAGAGTCTTAATAAGATGTTTCCCATTCCTTAAGGAAAAAGTAAATGTGTGGTGGCTAATCTGATGGAGCTGTGGAAGCTCTAGAAAAAGGTCCAAGGCGGAGCAGAATTAGAGTTATCTGTACTGGACACTTTCCATAAGTTTACTTTACTCGTTGAAGCTTTTCCTGTGTCTGTGATCATTTGTGCTCAAATTTACTTGGAGTTTCTGTATGTACAAGCAGGCTACTACAAGCAGCTTATTTTTCACCCTGTACCCATGCTCTGAGTGGTGATGTATGGCTTGCTGTCTACTTGTTGCTTGGGTTTGCAATTTCAAAGTTCTTGCTAAAGGATGAAACAAAAGTTAGGAGGTGTGTGTTTGAGTGTCTACTCTTATCCCTTGCTGAGGCAGCAAGGTTTTGCTTGCTATGTGGAACTTGTTTCCCTGTCACTTCTAATATTGTTCTTCACACATAGCTAAGAGCCTAATGTTGCTGACGCAAGTGTACTTGTTTAATTTTATCCGACTGACTGTGCCACTTAGTGAGCTTAGTCATCTGCTAAAAATCCTTTCGTTAAGATTGAGAACCAAACACAATACTGAATATTTGATCCTACCTACTTATGCATGGCTAACATACTTTCCTTTTATGTTTAGCCTGCTGCTACAAAAATAATGAAATATTTATTCAGCTGTTAAGGATAAGAATTTGTATTCTCTCATGATTAAATGATCTGCAAAGGATGTTCCTTAGAGGAGGAGAAGGGCTCTGGCATTCTTCAGCAGCACTTACAGGAGCATGAAGTACCTGAGGTGGGACATGTATTGTTAGTTTGGCAGGCTAGACTTTTTTGCTTTGAATTTTGGCATGCCTTTTGGTGTCACAGGGGACTTACTGTGGTCAGCCTGACTCCTGATCATCTGTTAAATGCTTTTGTTCATGCAGTGGCCTGCTCTGCAGCCTGTCTTTTTGTGTTAGGTTTTGATGGATTTAAATCAAGATGGCTGATATCACCATGATCTGCAGCAAGTGCAATGTCATATTGCTGTAAAAATCAATTACAAGCATGATTAGATTTCTAAGACTAACAAGGAGAGAGAATTTTTTTCCCTTTCACCTTTTATGGGGTATGTTGTACCTATCACCTGGGGATTTTAACCCTGATTACTTAATGGTGGGTATAGCTGAGCATCTCACCTGAGAGTTATATTCCTGTACAGATAAAGCCAACCGAGAAAAATCTTCAATATATTTAGCTTACCATATGTTTTTAGAAAACTCTTCTCCTGGAATGAACATTCTTAAAACCAGGCCTGCTAAAAGGATAGCATCTGTTCATTTAGTTGTCAAGACCTAGAGTGCTCTTAGACAAGAGACAGTAAATGCTAGAGAAGAGGGAAGAAGAAAATATAATTAAATGACCTCTGCTTTCCTCCTCAACAGTCATACACCCACACTCCTTAAAGAAGCACCATTTTCTTGATGATGCATGATTTTCTTATTTCCATTAGATTAAACATTTACTGCATGGGTAAGTGAGCCTCAGGCTGAACTTCAGGTTGAAGTCTAGTTTCTGTAAATATTGAAAATCTCAACCAAATGAATCTGTTTTTGGTAATGACACCACCTGCAAAAAAACCCCAAAAAACAACAGACATTTTATCAGCTTCATTATCTGTTAGTGGCTGTAATATATCTCGGGCTTGAAAGCTGAAAGAGGATGAGTTTTTCTGTTAGAAAATTCTGTGAAATGCTGCTAAATGTGCAGCTAAGCAAGAAGCCTGTAGAAAAAGATCAGCTCTTTTTCATGCCTTGTCAATATATGTTTTAATTTTTGGATGAGTATTTTAAATATTCTGCCCAATGATTTTTTTTTCTTTTGTTTTGTTTAATCACTGTTCTTCATTACTTCCCTGTGAGATGGCACTTCCAGAACAGGCCATCCTGATCTGCAATGCAATCACTGAGAAAACAGTGACATCATCACTTTATTTTTTTAATGTGAATTTGTGTACAAGTAGAGCATGAGCATCATCCTTTGTAAGGACTGGCAGGTAACATTACAGACGAGCATAGAGCAAAGCCTTATAAATTTCCTAGCAACGGCTTCAACTGAATTTTTAAAAAAAGTATTGGATTATTTGCAAGAGGGAAAGCTGGGAAGAAATCTCAGAGTTTTATAAAGGTTTTGACTGTTACCATCAGACTGTAGTTTGTTAGAAAGCCATGCTGTCTGGCATTAACTCCTCCCTGTTAGCATTTTATCTGCATCTGCAGGACTTCGTGGCAGAGCTCACAGATCTTCATGATAAGGTTGGGGCTAGGTCTTGTCTAGCAGCAGCAAAAGCAGGTATCTGTAGAAGAGTGCAGGTGCTCTTTGAGAGAGGGAGCCAGGCCTCAAGTTCTTCACGAGAGAAAATTCAGTTCTGTTGCTGCACATTCAGATCATTGGGACCAACCTCTCTTACTTCAGAAGAGAGAAGCCTCTTATTAAGGGGTTAGCATTTGAGAAAAAAAAAATAATTGGAAGGAGAAGAGAGCTTGGTACATTGCTATAAGTCATCATTGGGGTTTAAGGGCAGCCCTGATCATTTGACCTTCACAAAATACTGAAAATTCCATGTGAATATGTTAAGGAAGCAGTTGAGATATCCCAGCTTCTTTTCTGAGAGTCTGCCAGAATATAACAGATGCACCTGCAAAAACCATAATCAGTATGTTCTCTTTAGGTGTTGAAGAATGAAGGTTTCAAATGCAAGATATGGAGGGTGCCTGCCAAAGAAATTGAATGGAGTACATAGCATGATATTCTTGCATTTTTTAAGCTGTGGACTAGGAGGAAAAATGGGGATGTGAGAACAAGTTGAATTGTGGCAACACACAGGAGCTTTCCCTGGAGATGCTACAGTTAAGGTGGAATGTGTTCAGCCAGAGAGGTAAGCTTGGGGGAGAGTGGATTTCTTTTGAGTAATGTGGGAGTTTGGCACTGTGCAACTTATTTATGTCATTTAGAGTCGTGAGAATACCAAAAATAGCCCCTACTATGCTCCAGGTACTTTTGACATGCATAAGAAATACATGACAAAAATACCCTTAGTGCAGAAGTAAAAATGAATATTTCAAGGAAAATGACAGTAAAATGAATTAAAGGTTGAGAGTTGACATTAATAATGCAGATTGATCTACAGCACCTTCGTTTTTCATCTGTAAAATGGAGATAATGGTGCTGACCCAGTTTGTAAATGAGCTCTGAGTTCATCTGATTGAAAGCATCACCAACAGAAGTGGTAATGGTAGAAACTGGTGTTAGAGATGTGGTATTATTGTCTTAAGCTAGAATTTTATAAGTACTGGGACATCCGGAACAGAAGTTAAAGAAATGCAAATATATTTAAATGTCCAAATGCTCTCACATCATACAAGAATTCTTCTGCTGAGCAGTGATGCCTTATGGTATCCATGCAATTACAAGAAATATGGTTTCTTATGGTCATGGATCAAATCAATCTTTTTAGGAAACATCCATTTTCTTGACTTGGCTCCTTCTGCTATCTGTCACTGCCAGTCATTGATTCCCTGTTACATCCTGCTTCTTGCCACCTTCCTCTTCTGCTGCTTCCTGCTCCTGAGGTGCTTTAGCCAGCTGCACTCCACAGCTGATCACTTTGTCCTTTCTGCAGTGTTTTGAGCTTATACACCTAGACTATCTGTCACCCTTTTCCTTTTGACTGCTTGTCTTAACCCTCCTCTGTTAACTCCACCCAACTTTTTCATTCAGGTTCTGGTACCCTGAGAAAGTCCCTTCCTCCCAATTTCTTTGCTTGCATACCGTTCTGAGTCCTGCTGCTTGTCAAAAGTCTCTGAATCTAGGTTCCTCACCCATCCTTAACCTCCACACACAGCCATCTCTTGCTGATGTTCCCACCACCCTCCTGATTTGTTAAGTCTGTTTTTTACCTCTTTGTTACATCTTGAACTTTGCTTCAGTCTCCACTCTTGTCCCCAGTACTCTGACCTGGGACCTGCAATGGCTTTTCATTTCACTCTGTCAGTGCTACCAGAACTGGTTTGCTCTTTGCCCCTTGAGTGTTGCAAAACAATAATAAAAAGAAAAACCTGTGCAAATACTGTCCAAATAAATAACTAGATAATTATAACTAGAGATCACTTTAAAAAATGACAATTACAAATATTACACTCTCTAGGAATAGTCACATATCTAGGATGGGACACTGTACTTAATTTCAGTAATATGTTTCATTGACCTTGCTTATGATTTTAAAAAGCAAACCCTTAGCTTCTGGTCCTATTCATACATATTTAATTCTGAGTATGTAGTGTATTCCTTTGGATTCTAAGATAAGCAGGTGAATAAGCCTTTCCCAGATCAGAGAATTGGAAGGCAAAAAGCACAGTGTGAAGCTGTGGCAGAAATCTGTGATTAAATAAATGCCAGTGGGTCTGTATTAACATGCTTACTTTTACGTATTCTCCAAGGTCTCTTGCTTGTATTTGATTCTGTTATGTAGAATGATTGTAAAGGAACTAGAGAAAACACCCTTTTCTCCACATTTTTTGGCTTTTAGTTTTTCAGAGTGCTAAAACCTCAAATGCTAGAAGCTGCACCAGCACCGATGGCTTTTATTGTCTCTTTGTATTCATGTGCCTGAGACCAGAACAGGAGTGATCTTACACTAATAGAAAGTGAGAATTGGAAGAAAATTCAGCTAATAATGGAAAGCTGCCTTTCACTGTACCCATGCAGCAGGCATTCTCTAATAACAAATCTATCAGGATTTCTCCCTTCATGTTGTTACCAATGTCTGCAGACTTTTTAGCAGAGGGGAAGTTTATACAAATGAAAGGAAGAAAGGTTATATGATTTCTTTTGTCTAGTATGCAACTTTGGTAAAATGTTATGTGTAGCTTTTTGTAGCTTTGGAGATTTGAGTAAGTGTTACTCTGGCTTTTGATGAAGCTGTTTAACAGATTAAGAAATAAAGTGCTAAAGTAATCCTGAGTATGAAAACAGAGATAGAGTAGATGTCATTTTGCAAATAGCGAGTAAAAAGATTTTTGTGTTTTCTAACAAACACAGTTTAGAACAATTTCAGTGCATCAGGAAATGAGCTTTAAATTATTCTGAAGCTGTTGGTAAGTGGGAGCAACACAGTTAAATTTATCAAAGCTTTCTTTGGTAAATAATTCATATAATGTTGCAATAAGAGTATGCCATATGTTACAAAATTATACATTATGTAAATAGATAGGGCACAATTTTCCTTCTGCCTGATGCTTTCTGCGTAATGATTGTGAAGAAATTCAATCTATTTTTCTCCAAGAGGCACAGGTATTATAAGTGTGGAAAATAGGCAGGTATATTATTTAAATTCTCCATCTCTATACAAATTTCAGACAAATTTAGATATAAAATAATAATGATAGTAATTAAAAAATCAGAGAGAAGGAGATAGGTCAGCCTACTCACTACGAGTGACTGGAGGCAAAAATGGGATCTTGATGTTTTCTCCCATTGTCACCTCAATGATGTTCAGAGACCCATTGTTCTGGGCAATTTGCAGCTGTGGAGCTTGTGCAATCTTCTATGTCTAATGCAAATGCTGGTTTTAATAAAGTCCTGATTGTCTCTGACTGTGAGCAGTAGTATATTTGTGGTTTTATTAAGGCAACATTGCTAATAATGGTACACTAGGCTTTTAATTTCAAATTTGGTAGCAACTGTTGACATTTCTTACCTACTTAAATTAGTACCCTCATTTGAGAGGGTACATCTTCTACTGTACCTCAGCAAGACCTCTAATTATTGCAATGTGAGGATCTCTTTGCTCTTTAGTGTTACTGGATTACCGATAGATGTTACAGATAGATGACTGAAAATCATCTTCGCATTTACTGTCAGGAATGGGACTTGTGATGAATCCATTGTTTGTGTGGGCACCTTGTATTTTAAAGGTTTCCTAGGTTAAGGAAGATTATTAAATGATTAACAAAGGTATGAAGCATAAGTACAAAACAGCTGTTAAGTGTTCTGCTAGTGAGTCTTGGTGAGTTGATCCTGCCTGGATGCCAGGGGCTTACAAAAGCCACTCTCTCCCTCCCCTCTTACATTGGACAAGGAAGAGAGAAAATAGAATGAAAGGCTCAAATTAATGGGTTGGGAAAAGGAACAGGGAGAGATCATTAACCCATTACTGTCCCAGCAAAACAGACTACTTGAATAAATTTGTTTAATTTATTACCAATCAAATCAGAGTAGGATAATGAAAAATAAGAACTAAATATTAAAAATCTCCCCCTCACCCCTCCTTTCTTACTGGACTTATTTTTAATGTTTTCTCTCCTGGTCCTGCCTCACACTCTTCCCTTTCTCTCTAGCATGGGGCCCATCCCATGGGAGATACTCTTCCACAAATTTCTCCAATATGAGTCGTTCTTATGGGCTGCAGCTCTCAGTGAGCTGTTCCCCCTTCCATGGGGTTCAGTGCTCCAAGGAAGGTCACAAATCCTGCCAGCAAACCTGCTCCAGTGTGAGTTCCTCTGTCCATGGCTCTACAGATCCTGGAAGTAGCCTGCTCCAGCACAGCTTTCCCACAGTGGCAGGCTCTTTTGGGCATCCTCCTGCTTCCAGTATGGGGTGTTCTATGGGCTGCAGGTGATCTCTGCTCTTCCAGTGGCCTCCATGGGCTGCAGGGGCATGTCCTGCCTCACCATGGTCTATGCCATGGGCAAATGTCTATGCTCTGGCAGCTGGAGTACTTCCTCCCCTTCCTTCTTCACTGATCTTGTCTGCAGGGCTCACACATACTCTGCATATTCTTGCTCTTCTCCACTGCTGAAGTCACTCAGGTTCTTTTTTTTGTGTGTGTGTGGTTTTTTTGTCTTTTTCCCTTTGGAAAATACAGTACCACAGAGATATTTCCACCTCACTAGAGTCATGATGCCATTCTTGTATTTGGCTATAAACTTAATCTCAAATATAATGTCCAATCCAGGTACAAATACCCATGTATGAATTCTCACATAAAAATTGTCCAGGACTATGTGGCATTGGATCAGTACAAGATTACCTCATGAATATGAGCGTTAATTTTTCTCTTGAACTTTAAACAATTCTTTATTTCACAGCAGTGACCCATTTGTCTCATGTCTCTGCATAGGAGTCACTGTCAAAGAGGCACTTTGAGAGATCTATTAGGAATGGCAAGTGAACTTCAACAGTGACTTTAACCTCTCTACTCCTTCTGGTCTGTATTTACTACATCCCTCTAAATTGTATATATAAATATATTTGTATATAAATATATATATACACATATA